>JANAVB010042420.1:37568252-37902782 GCA_029216955.1 Iris pallida
TAAGTAATACTAAACATCATCTACTACTATATAAAATATAGTGATTGGTTGTCGTATCATCATTGTCGAGGGATGAGGTCGGAGGACAGTCAACTTTATCTATGGCTACATAGTTTCTGTATCGCCAGTCGAATGGCTGCAGGGACTATGTCCTGATCACCATGTCGTACCGTAGATTATACAAATGGAGCTGGAGCTGGAGCCAAAATACAGTACTACTTCACCATGTTTACCATTTTTACTCTCTCACTCTCTCTCCTTTCCCTTCCGGCGCTCTCACTCTCTCCAGCGTCTCACACTACTAATTCCTATGTGTTTTAGTGTGAGAACGGATGGTCTTCAGAAACAACCCAAATTCATTCTAGCATACATTAATGTGAATCATCTATGTTCTGTACATATGGTGTGTATATGTTCTTAGCGTATCTAGTATCTGAAGGATATAACAGAATCAGATGAACTCACATAATATATCTAAGACATCATCTACTACTATATAAGATATAGTGATAGGTTTATCGTATCATCATTGCCGAGGATGAGGTCAGAGGACGTCACTTTATCTACGCTACATAGTTTTCTGCTCGCCAGTCGAATGGCTGCAGGGACTATGTCCTGATCACCATGTCGTACCGTAGATTAATACAAATAGAGCTGGAAAAATTCGTCGCTAACCGGTCACTAGTCTGTCGCAAACTGAGATTTTCATATCATCATTGCCTGCCTTCATTCCTCACTCTCTAAAGCATCATACACATATGTATATCACAGTTAGATTGTAGATATAATCTATATAGAAGCACACATCCACATATGTATATCACAGTTAGATATATAGATACTACATCTATATAGAAGCACACAACTGATACACTCTAAGGGTCGGTTTTTTCAGGAAAAACTTCACTTATTCAGTGACTTTGGTGAAGCGAATGTCCCAAGGATATTCTTAACAAAGAAGGCAGTGAACCTACACCATGAACCCAAACCCATATTCACTTTACTAATCCAAACACCACCAAACTAATGGATAACACCCAATATTAATAACATATTTAGCTGATATAAACACCTAATTAAAACTAGAATTTGAGAAGCAAAGCCCCCGCCGCCCCGACCCAGTCCGCCGCCCCGCCCCCGATGCCCCACCACCCCAAGCCCGCCGTCCCCCGCAGCCCCGCCACACCACAACCCCCCGCCCACCGCCGCCGCCCAGCCCCCGACGCCCCCGACCCAAGCCTGCCGCCCCCCCGCAGCCCCGCCACCCACAACCCCCCGCCCACCGCCGCCGCTCAGCCCCCGACGCCCCCAGCCCCAAGCCCGCCGCCCCCGCCGCCCCTACGACACCGCGAGAGAGAGAGAGAGAGAGAGGGAGAGAGAGAGAGATAGAGAAGATTCGAGAGAGAGAGAGAGAGAGAGAGGAGGGATTACCTTCGGGAGAGGAGAGAGAGAGAGAGAGAGAGGAGAGAGGTGAATTTGGGGGAGAATGCGAAAAGTTCCCTCCGTCGTTTCAATTTAACTCTGGAACGTATATTTAGCGACGGACTAGCGACGGATTTTTATCCGTCGCCCGTTAGTCGCTCTTTTTGATACTTGCCGACTGAATATCCATCGCTACGTAGTCGAAGAATGGTCCCGCCAATTTTCCCCATAATTTTTGCCAAATAATCGACTGTATAGCGACGGTTAAATATCCGTCGCTATATCTCCGACGCCCTAGCGACGGATGAGCGACCTTTTGTCCCCCTAAAAATAAAATAAAAATGTAACGGCTTGTCGTCGGTACTCCGTCGGCTAGTTGCCACAAAGCCGTCGCTAACGCCGACGGATAATATCCGTCGCTAATGTTCCGTCGCTAATTTACTGTATTTTTGTAGTGTTTGTTAGTGTTATTGATTTACTACCTTCTCGTGCTTTCATGATATATCCTGCTTATCAGCTTAGTTTTATAGACTCATATTATTCTTAGAGTCTAATTGGACATATATGCTAGTGGGCTGCAGACCATGACCCATAATTATTCATTCTTATTTATTTGATTCTTGTGGATTGAGATACAGTTTAGATTAGACATGATACCCATGACCTTGACAGCTTATACGTACTCGAGTCGGGCTGGAGTCCGCTCGATACGTAGCTGGCTTGCTCACGAGCTCGCGTTCGAAAAGCGGGTGCGGGTCATGATAAGTTTTTGTGGTGGCCCATGCAGGTCAGAGCATATCATATCGGTTACGTAACTGTACTGATACGAGCCTGTGCAACTGACTAAATCCTTAGAAATCTCAATCCACACTGCCTTGAAAACTCTCCTAGAAATTCTCTACGTCCTTGAAAATTCTATATTTGCTCTCGATTATACTTTCTTGTTTTCCGTACCATTGATTCTCGTCCCTTCCTATTTCGGGGTGACGAATGATCGTGCTGTCTAAGATTTATCAGAAATTCTTAAATTATAGTATAATATTGTGTAAATATTAAGTTTTTGTTGTTTATAGATTTGAAGGATTATAGATACCACAAGCCCTAGATACCTGTTGGTAGAATTATTAGCAACTAGTTAGAAGATCATAAGACTTTAGTGACTGTATTTTGAGGAGTAGTGTGACCAAAGGTGGGTAGAAGTTCTCAAGTATTCGGAGTGATAAAATGACTAAAGAATGTCACAAAATATTTTGAGAGATTAAATTTGAGAAGATTAAGGTAATAGTAGACTTTGATTTTTAAGGCATAGTTATGGATTAGAATTTCGAGGACGAAATTATTTTTAAGGTGGGTAGATTTGTAGCTTCCCTTCTCGAATTTTTTTTAAAATATTTATTTGTTCATTTATTTGATTTAATGGAGATTTTTTAATTTGTTTTCATAAATAATTATTTAGTTAATTTTTACGGTAGATGACTTTAGCAATGGTAGAGTTTTGAAGTACAAGACGACTAGGAATCATGGCACGGATAGTGCAGTGGCGTGCTTTGACTAGTGTTTAGCCATGGTAGGGGAATGTCGAGCCATAGGAGTGTCCTAACTAGAAAAACTAGGCCAAGTTATAGCATGACCATTATAAATAAGTTTAATTAATTATTATTAGATTTATTGACTTTGCAGGAACCCGGTTGAACCAAGTTAGTCCGAACTGGGCCGAACCAAACCCAAGCCCAGGTAGGCATGTAGTGGGACCAAGTACGACCTTGTAGACATGTTTGATAAGTGCAAGTATATTTGTGTATATTTTTGGAATTGGCAATTATTTTCTAAGAATATTTGTTATAGGTAGATTATAGGTATTATTATTATTAAATAGTGTTTTACAAAATTTGTATGATCTTCTGG
The DNA here is from genome assembly GCA_029216955.1 of Iris pallida. Classification (NCBI taxonomy): domain Eukaryota; kingdom Viridiplantae; phylum Streptophyta; class Magnoliopsida; order Asparagales; family Iridaceae; genus Iris; species Iris pallida. The sequence continues at coordinate 37,571,580 of JANAVB010042420.1, forward strand.
AGCCAGATAAGTAATGTGCATGTTGTATCATCAGAAACGACTTTTGGGCTATTTAATTGTTATTAGAATTTTTATTATCATTAATACTACTTTGTTGTTATTAATTGTTAACGATTTATATTTATTAAATCATTTATTAAATGATATATATATATATATATATGTGTATATAGATTATATATGTAAGTATGTATATAAATATGTTTGTGTGTGTATGTATATATATATGTATGTACATATATATGTATACATATATAATATATGTGTGTACGTATACGTATATATAAATATATATATGGGTGTATACGTGAATGTGTGTGTATGCGTGCATGTATATATAAATATAGTATACGTGTAAGTATATAAATAAATGGGTGTATGTGCATATATACTAATATATATTAGTATGTATATACATATATGTATATATATACATATATATAAATATATATGTGAATTATTTGCATATAAGAAAAAGAAAGAAATATAAATCCACCCCAAAGCCAGGCCCAGCATAGAGGGAAGCCCAACAATGGGAACTCCTTCCCCATTTAAACCGAATCAGAAACTGAACTAAGCAGCTGCAATCCCGAGCCCAGCTCACCCAGGCCCGAGCGAGCTCCCTCCAGTTCCTGAACCCGAGCCCTATATTAGCAGTATTTAAACCGATCGACAGAGCAGCGGGAAGACCTAACCCTAAACCTTCAACCCACGGTGCCCTCCCCGACCCCTGGGTGGTCCCAGTACCGTCGCAAGGCCGCTGCCGGCGCGGCAAGGCCGGAGCAGGCCGCGCGCAAAAGCCAAACTGACAGTAGCAGCAATGGCAGCAACAGGGCATTCTTCGAGGTAGGTTTTCTTCATCCGTTCTCCACGAAATTTCGATTTATAAATTTCTATGAATAGCTGGGATAACCCTCTATCAACGCCTTCAATTAGATTTGTTTAGTTTGCCTTAGATGAATTATAGGAATTCCTGAAACTTCAGGAAAAACTACCGAAAATAGAGTATTATAACTGATTTTGGAATCCAACTTAGAAGGCCGTTGTTGAACCAACCAGTAGGCATTTCCAAAACAGACCAAAGACAGTCCTAGCCAACCTATAGGGCTCTGCAACCTAATTTACAGAACTCAATTTTATTGACTAAGCGTCGAGAAATCAGATTCCAAACATCGACAAAAAACTATTTTTAAAACAGTAGAAATATTGAAAATTACTCCGATACCACGTGCGTCCCGCCAAACCGGACGACTTGGTCGTGAACCGAAAGCATCGAAAGGTGCATAACAGCTTCGTGGTCGTGTGGGCTTTGACAGAATTTAAATTGGTCGCGTGTGCACGACGAATTTGATGCGTATCCGTCGAAATTTACCGTATCGACCTCTGTGCAAATTTCTCAATTACTTTGTGCACGTTCGTCAGATCGAGACGAAACTTGTGCCAACAGGACCGTGTCATTTTTCTGGTCCTGTACGCCAAGTTTGGTCCGATTCTGAGACAGTTGAAACGGACCGCCGTTTTGTGGGCCCCACAGTCCGACTCAACGGGCAATTTTGTGCACGGCCCGCCCGAATCCAAGTTTGGACATACGGTTGGGTTCGTATCGGAAAACCGAATCCGTAGACATGTAGTTTGACGACTTTAGAGACCATTGACTCTGGCACGCTTTTCGGTACAAAGCGGGTCCAACGGCGGATATCATTTTTGCCCGAAATTATCGTTTTATCTCTGTGTCCAGAATTGGACTGAAGGACAGGCAATCCTAGCTAAATTTGACTATTCTGAAAACATTGGTAATATTTATTTTAGCTTTTGGAGACAGTTGTGATGACTTGGACTTTTTGACTTGTTGATTGGCGATACATTGTTGGTTCTCCGTGCAACCCCCAGGCAAGTATACCTTGCCGAACATATACAGTATTTACATGGTTTCTTTTTTCTTATTGAAGTCCTTTTCATATTGTCACATGATTCCATATTGTGATTGATTCGTCCTTGATTGCTTTACTTGTTCTAGATTACGTGCACGTATAGGGTATTTGACATTGCTAGATTATTGGTCTCTTGTGTTACCTTGTCTCGTGAGTGAGTTGTCAGTTTCTATATCTGTCCTTGACTTGACCATTCTTGACTGGAAGTATCTTGCATTGTATTACAGTCGAGATATACTATAGATTGGGAGTATCTTACATTGTACTACGACCTATAGCCGATTCTTCTACCTTGATATTGCTCGATTGACTTGACTTGAGATATGCCATATATTGGGAGTATCTTAATTACATTGTACTACGACCTATAGCATATATTGATTGATTGATTGACTTGACTTGCGATACTATAAATTGGGAGTATCTTGCATTGTACTACGATTTATAGGAGTCTATTCGACCTTGTATCCTTAGGAGAGAAGATCGATACTAGAATTGGCTAATCTCGACTGAGAGTATCCTGCTTTGTACGTCAATTGAAACACTATAGATTGGGAGTATCTTGCATTGTACTACAAGCTTTAGGAGTTCCGATTGATAGTTAGCCAAGTCTAGTATTATATTTCCATATTTTAGATATCTTTCGTGCACCGTTCTTATCCTCCATACATATTATTTACTGTCATATTAGTAGGCATATTTTATGTATCTTGCTAGTCCTCTGAGGACCTGATGATCTCTTCAGGTAGCTGATTGCACGGAGTTATTTAGCTGAGCATCTGGTAGTTGACTTCAATCGCATAATTCAGGTATTTTGTTAGTGTTATTGATTTACTATCTTCTCGTGCTTTCATGATATATCCTGCTTATCAGCTTAGTTTTATAGACTCATATTATTCTTAGAGTCTAATCGGACATATATGCTAGTGGGCTGCAGACCATGACCCATAATTGTTCATTCTTGTTTTATTTGATTCTTGTGGATTGGGATACAGTTTAGATTAGACATGATACCCATGACCTTGACAGCTTATATGTACTTGAGTCGGACTGGAGTCCGCTCGATACGTAGCTGGCTTGCTCACGAGCTTACATTCGAAAAGCGGGTGTGGGTCGTGACACAAGGCGCTAACTCCGACGAGCTCGTCGGAGAAAAAGGGTGCTAGGGCTACGCTGTGGTGGTCGGAAAATAGTGTAGGTGTCACGCCCCAGTTCCAAAATACGTAGGACTAGGAACGTAGATATGCCAGCTGTATTTATACGAAGTATACTCCAATATATGGAAACCTCGTATGGATACATAAGCTGTAAAATACAGTAGAACCATAACTAATTTCATCCACACAAAAATAAAAGATATCAAATAATGATAAAGAATTGTCTTGATACAATATGTTGGGCGGAGACAAATCCACTACCAACAAGTAAAAAAAATACATAGGAAATGAAATAATTTTGGCGAGCGAAGCGAAGACGATCCAAGTGCAATCATCCTCGAAGAAATAGCGATGAACACGGCTAGAGTTAGAACATCTGTGAAAGACAATAGCACACACCTGGCGAGATAACCAGGCCCTCAGAGGGACGTAACAAGACACATAATATCATGCCATATAAACTGAATAAATATTGCTCAAATAAATAAGGGATGCATGCAATAGGGTACCTAACCGTACTATAGTGAATGCAATAAGAACAAACCTTTGACGCATGGGCCGGGTCAGGAATATCAGGAATCAGGACCGTAACTCCCACTGGAGATAACCGGCAATCAGGACCGTACCTCCTACTGGAGATAACCGGCTATCAGGACCATACCTCCCATTGGAGATAATCGGCAATCAGGACAGTGCATATATGACCCATACATTAAGGAACTGTTCTTCCCACCCAATGCCTATTATGTTGTATCCACAACAAAGAACCTCTATAACCGCTAAGTCAAACTAAGCATGCAACCTCTATTAGCGGTTATTCCTATCGCACGGCTTATACGTACCGGTGGCCAGCCAGTCACGCATGTCCGAGTCCTACATGTGACTCACCACAACATGGTATAAATGTGTCAAGGCCTATGAATGCAACACACAAAGGTGGTCCCTTAACTCTAAGTTTAATGTATAAGAAAAATAATACATAGCAGAAAATATAACTGAACAATAAGTTCTAACAGATCATGCCATATATCACAGTTTATTTTGCATAAAGAAAATAATGAATAATGCATGAGATATAAGCTAAAATAAATAAACAGCAAATGGCAAGGTGTCTTGCCTGAGGTTATGTGCAAAACAGAATAATCCAGTAGCTCGAACAGACAAATAAACGAAGCAAGAAAAGCCAAATCTCGCAGATGACTCTGGATGCTGCAACAAACATCACGAACGAGTTTGGAATAAAAGATATGCCTAGGAAATGCCTATTCAAAAGTTAAATTCTGGAACATGGGCAAAATCGTAATTTCGGATCAAAATGATGTCCGTCGTTGGACCTGCTTTGCACCAAAATACGTGCCAATATCTACGGTCTCTAAAGTCATCAAACTATATGTCTACGAATTTGTTTCGATGAGATGAACCCAACGGTATGTCCAATTTTGGATTCCGGTGAGCCGTGCACAAAATCGTCCGTTGAGTAGGATTGTGGGCCCGCTAAAATGGCGTCCCGATCAATCTTCTCAGAATTAAACCAAACTAGGCTCACATGACCAGAAAAATATTTCGAGTCCAATGGCTCAAGTTTCGTCACGATTTGATGAGTGTACACGAAGTTGTGACTTAATTTGTAAAAGGTCGATACGGGAGTATCTCGACGGATACGTACTGATTTCGTCGCGCACATACAACGAAATTGGGTTCCGTCAGTTCTCACACGTCGACAACATCCATACGTGCCTTTCGATGCGTATAGTATGCGACCACGTCTCCCGGTTTGTCGGGACGCACGCCGTATCGGGTGTTTTTCTACTTTTTGAAAATAGAAATTAAAATTTTTCGTGAAACTTTAACAACGTGTAACGTTTTACACACTAGATGAAAAGTGAATCCAGAAGGTGCGTTATAATCTCGTTTATGTTGTTACTCTCTGCCTTCAATTAGTTTTTACAAAATCCTATTGTACAGAAAGAAAAGTGGCCGACAAGTTGGTGTTTTAAAACAGTTTTTAATATTCCAGAAAAGTGATTTTTCTCCAACTTTGCCTCGATTTTTCGAGCAAGTTGGATGGCCATGTTGAAATCCACCTGGAGGATCTCGAAGAGGGTCAAGTCTACTTTCCAGAAAATCTTACGGATCGAAAATCGGTGCTACGAGTAAAATGTTACGTCGTAGGGAAGTAGGGTACCTTGAGTGGAAAAACTGCTCCGTGGATGACGAGGGGCTGACTTTCGACGCTCCGTTCGTCGCACACAAAGCTTCGTCGCTGGTGAAATGAGCTCCTAGGCGAAGAGGGTATGTTCTGCTACAATTTTCGTTTTAGGAGTCTAGGGTTTTGAGGTCTGTGGAGGAAGTTATATTTATAATAACTTGGAACAAAACCTAATACTAATAGACTTTATAAATAGTTGTGGACCCACTTGCTCGCGGAAAAATTCTTGCTTGCTGTGTACAGAGCAGCAAAAGGAGAGGGTGGGGGGCCCGCCCACTTATGTGGGTGGGTTTTTTTTTTTTTTTTTTCCTTTTCCTTTTCTTTTCTTATTCTTTTTAAATCTTTTCTATTTATAACCATGCATATATATTTATATATTTTTTTTTTATAAATATATATTTATATAACCATGCATATATATATATATATATATATATATATATATATATATATATATATATATATATATATATATATATATATATATATATATATATATATATATATATATATATATATATATATATATTCATAAATTTTCACCATAAATCTTGTTTAAAAATTTAAATACCAAATTAAATATTATCTACCCAATTATTTAATATATTTAAACATATCTACATATATATAAATTTCAAAATCACAATAAATTAACTAATAATAATAATAATATATCTATAGAATAATCATGTTTATTAAATCTTCGCAAAATAAATTTTAATAATAATAAATTAGTAAAATCTTTCCAATGGGTGAACTTCTACCGTACACCCTTATCCAGGTCCAAAAATGTGTACAAATATTGCACGATATTATTTAATAATAAAATATCAATAATAGTACGAATAATTAAATAATTAGAAATTGCACATAAAATTCTAAAATAATTTAGAAAATATTTGTATATACATAAAATATGCCTACATGACCCCATTTGGTCACACTACATGCTTACATGGGCTTGGGTTCGGTCCGGGCCCAGTTCGGGCTGATTTGGGCCAACCGGGTCATCCAAAATTCAATATAATAAATAATATTTAATTAAAATAATTTAAATGGGTTAATTCACAACTTGGCCTGGTTTTCCTAGTTCGGACTGAACTATGGCTAAGCCTTCCACGACATGGCTAATATACTGGTCAAAGCACACTGCTACATCTTTCGTGCCAAAATTCATGGTCGCCTTGTGCTCAAAACACAATAATGGCTAAGGTCATTTTAATAATTAATAAAAACCATAAATTGTATAAATTAAATTTGAAGTCTAATAAAATAATAAAAAAATAATTAAAAAAAGGGGTTTTACATCCTACCCAACTTACAAGAATTTCATCCTCGAAATTTAGGATTAATAGGGTAGATAGGGTTGAGGGATAGGAAGAGTTCGTCAATACCAAAATGCAATTAAATTAAATTTTGGAGGAGACGATAAAACGCCGTTCAACACCACCATGCAATAGAAAATTGTGGAGTCGATATATACAAAAATATATCATGGTTAGAAAATTGAATAAGGGTTTCTAATGAAGGTAGCAAAATTTTGAATATCCAATTTTAGAGAACAGTAAGGAATTGAGTAGGCCAAAGAGAATAAATTAGACATTTAGGAGATGTGATTCCTTAAGGGAGAACTGGATACTAATCGTCTTGGTCGAGGGTTTGATTAAGTGATGATTAGAATCACTCTCGTGCGTTCAAGAGGGGTTGGAAGGGCACAATGAAATTTCTAGGATTGGGGAGAAGAAGAGTTTAAGGTGAGGATATAGCCACATGAGTGGGTCGGTGGCTATCTAAATTCGTATTGAAACAACTGTTAGGAAAACGAAAGGTGATATCTTGCATCTATCTATCATGCACAGTGCCTGGTCTTTCTAATATAAGTAAAGTAAAAATAATAAAGAGTTCAAGGACGATGCTATCGAGTACGAATACATGGTTCATAGGCGACGGAAATAATTCAAATGAGAGTTGTCAATGCTGTCGCGGATGAGAGTACTCTAAGGCAAGTTTAACTATGTCTCCATCCACGTAGAATAATACATAAAAAGCGAACCAAAGTGCAATAGGTTGATCAGACTATCCACTACCAAAATAAGTCATATCAGCGACGTATATAGCGACTCCAAGATAGAACGTCGCTATTTTTTGGGGGTTTAGCGACGTTTATCCAAGACGTCGCTGTTTGTCGCTAACAGCGACTAATAGCGACGTCTAGCGGCTGTAATTTGTTAAATGGGAATCTGCGTCGCAAGTTCGTCGGTACACGTCGCTGATATAGCGACGTGTAGCGACACATTTTAAGCAGCGTCACCGTTTCTTAAATATCAGCGATGTTTAGCGACGTCTTAAAAGGACGTCGCTAATCGTTTCATATAGCCGGCGAGGGTTTCCTTTTCGATCTTTCACAAATTTTCCCTCCAATTTTTCGTGCGCTCCTCCTCCGTGACGCTCCTCCGGCGATTTCCCTCCTCCGGCCTCCTCCTCCGCGGTGCTCCTCCGGCGATCTCCCTCCTCCTCCTTCCTCAGGTAGCTCCTCCTCAGGTAACTCTCCACCCCGCTTCCCAGTTTCTTCTTGTCTTCTAGCTCTCTCTCTCGCTTCTAATTTGTGTCCACGAGAGCGTGGACTCGCTGCCGGGGACACGAGACTCACAGTGGACTCGCTGCGGGGGACACGAGAGCGTGGACTCGCTTCTAGTTCATGTGACACCTATTTTATTGGTTTGGACACGTCGTGTCCCACTGTGTGGACACGAGACTCACAGTGTGACACCTATATACTGATACTGGGAGTTTTTTGGGCATATCAACTGTCAATTTGATGTTTTGCTTGGATTCAAATTCTAATTTAGGGTTCGAGCCCTATTTACTGATACTGGGAGTTTTTTGGGCATTTTCAGGGTTTTGAAATGATGAATAAATTGACTAATAATTATTATCGAGCTGCTAAGTATTCTCGACAGGGTTTTGGGCATTTTCAAGGTTTTTAGGCATTTTTAGGATTTTGAAATGAGTTTTCTCCTAAGTATTCTCGACAGTTGAGTATGATTTAGCTCAGTGACATTACTGAAATATGGAATGATTAGTATAGGATATGTTGGTCAGGTTTTGGCAGAGTTGGGATATGATAGTATGCATGTTACAATTAACAAGGAATGCTGTTGACACAAAATGTTGCACGACAGGTTACTTGAGTAACCTGAAATGTTTTACCAACTGAAACAAATGGTTTGGGCAAGGGTGTGTATAGGTTTGTCATCAGATGGTATGGGATTTTGTCTGCCAAGTTCTGAACAGCAGTCCAGGCTGCCTGCTTAGTTGAAAGTCTTAATTAGACTTTCTGTTCAGTACCCTTTGACTGAATTAAGTTGACCTGAATACCATATTTTAAATCATTAATCTACGGTACGACATCGTGATCAGGACATAGTCCCTGCAGCCATTCGACTGGCGAGGCAGAAACTATGTATCCGTAGATAAAGTTGACTGTCCTCCGACCCCCATCCCTCGGCAATGATGATACGACAACCTATCACTACATCTTTTAGTAGTAGATAATGTCTTAGTATTACATTATGTGGGTTCATCTTGATTCTGTTACGTCCTTCAGATACTAGATTCGATAAGAACATATACTACACCATATGTACAGAACATAGATGATTCAAACTAATGTATGCTAGAATGAATTTTGGGTTGTGTTCTGAGCCATTCGTCCCCACACTTGGCAATTATGCTGAACCGTTTGTGGATATACAATCGTCATCCTGATGAATTATTATCTGTGTCAATCTTTGCAGAATTATCTTAAAATGGATATGAATTACTATCTGCGAAACCGTTTGTGGATATACAATCGTCATCCTGATGACATGTGCAGTATGCGGGATGAATTTATACAGGGTGTGCAACAGTTCCTGCAGTTTGCCAAGGCGTTCCCTCAGTACATGGACCGTACAAAAATTAAGTGTCCATGTATGAGATGTCGCAACTTGAAATATCATTCGGAAGTGGATGTAACATATCATTTGTATTCGAGGGGTTTTATGCCAAATTATTATCAGTGGACCGCACACGGAGAACTTGTGCCTTTAGCCTCCGAGCCGGAGCCTTATGTGGAGCCTTATGTAGATGTCCACGAGCATGCTGATTACGACCAAGGGTGGACGAACATGGTTTTCGATGCTGCGGGGCCTAGTTTCGATCCGAACAATCAATATGCAGCTGAGGAGGCACCGAATGCCAATGCTGCAAAGTTCATAGAGTTGCTGGAGAATGCAAGGACTCCTTCATATCCTGGTTGTGATGACCATTCACCGTTGGAGGTGGTTACAAGATTGTTGAGCATAAAATCAGATTTTAACATATCTCAAGAATGCTACAACTGAATCCTGGAGTTAAGTAAAGATATATTGCCGGAGGGTGGCAAGTTACCTAAAGACTTCTACCGATCCAAGAGAATGGTGAGATTACTCTGGATGGGGTATGAAAAAATTGATGTATGTCGCAACGGATGCATGTTGTACTATAAGGACGACAAGGATGAAGACGCCTGCAGATTTTGTGGTGCCGATCGCTTCAAGGCAACTAGTACAACAAGGACTTCTGGTGCACGCAAGCCAACAGATTCGATGTACTATTTGCCTTTGATGCCGCGGTTGCAGAGGTTGTTTATGGCAAAGGAGACATCTGATAATATAAGTTGGCACAAGCGGGAACAAATAGATGGAGTACTGGATCATCCATCCGACGGGGAAGCATGGAAGCACTTTGATCGAGTGTATCCCAATTTTGCTTCGGAGCCGCGTAATGTCAGATTGGGGCTTTCCTCCGACGGTTTTACCCCATTTGGACTTTCAGGCTCACAATATTCTTGTTGGCCAGTGATTGTTACTCCGTACAACTTGCCGCCTTGGATGTGTATGAAGACTCCTTACATGTTCCTAACTGTTATTATTCCAGGTCCGAAGAACCCGAAGAGGAACATCGATGTGTACTTACAACCCTTGGTAGATGAACTGAATCAGTTGTGGAAAGTAGGTGCAACCACATATGATGTTTCTAGAATGCAGAACTTTCAGATGAGGGCCGCACTAATGTGGACCATCAATGATTTCCTGGCCTATGGAATGTTATTGGGTTGGAGCACCCATGGTCGTCTCGCATGTCCGTATTGCATGGATCGCACTAAGGCTTTCCGTTTGAAACACGGAGGAAAACCGTGCTTCTTTGATTGTCATCGACAGTTCCTGCCAATGGATCATCCGTACCGGAGGAACATGAATGCTTTTCGTGCTGGTGTGGTAGAGAAGTCCAGTCCACCGCCACGGTAGTCCGGGGACACGATATGGGAAGAAGTTAAAGAATTGTCAAGTGCTATTGAAGAGCCTACAGCGGGGTACAAGTGTGATGGATTTGGCCGCGCTCACAACTGGACGAAGAGGAGTATATTCTGGGACCTACCATATTGGAGTGACCATCTGCTCAGACATAACCTGGATGTCATGCATATCGAGAAGAATGTATTTGACAATATAATAAATATTGTGATGGACGTAAAGGGGAAGACGAAAGACAATCCCAAGGCCAGGTTGGACTTAGAAGAAATATGCAGATGTCCAGAGTTGCATTTGATAAAGGAAGGGAGTGGAAAGTATAAGCAGCCCAGGGCCATTTTCTCACTGGACAAGGAGGACAAAGGTAAACTTTGTAGGTGGATCCAGGGCCTAAAATTTCCAGACGGGTACGTATCGAATTTGAGAATATGTGTTTACCCGAAGGAGAACAAACTACAGGGTATGAAGAGCCACGACTGTCACGTTTTTATGGAGAGGTTAATCCCGATTACATTTCGGGAATTCTTACCTCTTGTCGTTTGGGATCCACTGATAGAGCTTAGTATATTCTTCAGAGATCTTTGTTCTACTAAGTTGCTCGTCGATCGGCTTGAAAAGCAGGAGAAGGACATTGCAGTAACATTGTGTAAGCTTGAGAGGGTGTTCCCTCCTGGATTCTTCGACTCTATGGAGCATTTGCCAATTCATCTTTCATATGAGGCACGTGTTGGTGGGCCCGTCGGTTATCGGTGGATGTACCCGTTCGAGCGCCATCTAAACCACCTGAAGAGGAAGGTGAAAAATAAAGCACGGGTCGAGGGTTCTATTTGTGAAGCCTATGTCCTTGAGGAGATTACAAACTTTTGTTCAATGTATTTCAAGCCTCATATTGTTACAAATAGAACAAGAGCTCCGAGGAACGACGATGGAGATATAGAATATAATGATGCATTATTGAAAGTCTTCAATGCTCTTGGAAAGCCTTCTGGAAAACTGAAAAAGAGATATTTGAATGATGAGGAACTAAAGGCTGCCCAGTTATATATATTACTCAACTGCGAGGAGGATGAAGTGGAAAAGCTAGAGTAGTAAGTGAAAATCTTCAACGTTCAAGTCATCTATTTGTTTATTACGTTATTATAATATAACGAGTACATTCTGATATTTATTGGTTTTCAGCAAATTTAATGATGAGGTGAGGTCAAGTAGACCATACATTGCAGATGAAGAAGTAGAAGAAGAAATGAGACTTCATTTCCCGTCTTGGTTGACTGCATATGTACGTAAGAAGCTAGTTAGAATCTTCCTCCATTCACAACTGCACAAGAAATAACTTAACATTAAACTTAATTTTGTATCTTTTCGTGTTTAGGTCGATCGTCCGGACGTCATCCTTGAGAATGAATCTATTAGAACTCTTGCCAAGGGACCAATTTATGCCGTCAAAGTATGGCCAAGTTATTGCGTGAATGGGTTTAAGTTCAAGTCAACAAATGCTCTCATCAGAGATAGCTTCCTGGATCTTGATTCCACAAAAAACAGTTGCTTGTGTATCAAATCTACAAACTACAAAGATGTCACTCCAGGCAATGATTTCTATGGCGTCTTACGGGAGATCGTAGAATTGACGTACAACTATGGCATAGAGCCTGCCAAGATCGTGTTGTTCAAAGTTGATTGGTTCGATCCCATACAAGATCATGGATGGAAAATTGACAAGCATGGTCTTGTGGATATTAACTACCGTCGTCGATACCAAAGATACGAACCATTTATCCTAGCAAGTCAAGCTCAACTCGTATATTTTACAACATATCCTAGACGGGGAACAACGAGGTACGACTGGTAGGCAGTATGCAAGACTAAAGCCAGAAATACCTACGACGTCGACGAAGTGGCTTATAAGGAGGACGAGCTGCCTCTTGTACCTAATACAGTTGATGTTGACTCAGCAGAAGTTCCCCATTCAATATCTACTTGTGTAGAAGAGGTACAAGTATCCGAAGGGGAAGACGAAGGAAATGCTAGTGACGATGAGGAGGAAGAGAAAGAGGATGAGGAGGAGGAGGAGGAGGCAAACGAAGAAGATGAATTTTCAGAGGATGATTGAGAAACTGTGATTTTGATGTATTCATATTTCTGTAATCTTAAATTATGAACTATGATCATTTTTGAAAACTTAAATTATGAATTCCAATGTATGCAGATATTTCTAAACTGTCATTGTATTTATTTATATTTTCAATCATAAACTGTGATTTTGATGTATTCATATTTCTGTAGTCTTAAATTATGAACTCCAATGTTATTATCAGCATGGCAGGACGACGCGGAGGCACCTCAGGACGACGCGGAGATAGGCCAGGACGATCCGTGTCCTTAGGTGGGCAGAGAGCTCCGTTACCAGAGGATGGCTCTGGACCATCGTCTGACCCGAGCACTCCATTGTACCATACGGTCTCAGGTCCGGGTGGCAATACACTTGCGACGAACAGTTCCAGGCTTGCTGATTATACTACTTTCCCTAGCCTTCCTACCGCTGACAGCAGCATGGCGGGTGGGGAGCAGGTGGAGGAGGTAGTCCCTACTCCCGCCCGGGCGGATCCATACCAGAGCGACCCTCCATGCGCACCTCAGGACGAGACGATGATGGAGATTTGGGCCGACGGTCCTACGAAGTAAGTTAAATTAATATTTTATGCATGTCTGTATATCTATATATTCATTAATACGTCGGTTATCGTTGTATACAGATATCGTCCCTCGTCGGTACAGAGAGCGTTGGGCTCCTTTCTAAGGTCCAACTATGGGGGTCCGTAGATCAACTACTCGGATGCCTCGGAAGAGAGGAAGGCATTCTGGTTTGCCCACTTCAAGGTAACTAAAGATAGTTAATTTAGTATGATTAATATAATTTTAAGCCTTTTTTAGAACTTATTATTTTAATTTGTAATTCTTGTAGAGGACTTATTTTTATCTACCACACCGGGCCGAGCAGATTGAGAGGTAGTTTCCTGCCGTCGCCGCCAAGTTGATCCGTGATGCAATTGACGATCAGAAAGCTCGTCACCGCTCCAGAAAGCCGATTGCTGGTTGGATCACACCTGACCAGTGGACCACGATGAGGGCTCGATTTGAGGAGCCCCGGTATAGAGAGCGGTCGGAGAAGGCGAAGGCGGCTAGAACGATGGCCGAAAAGTGGTGTGGTGGATCGATTCCTATTGTCACGCCCCGATCCCGCAGAGTCCTTTTCGTCCTCGCTTCGGGCTCTTTGGGACCGTTCGTCCTCGCTAAGGCGTGATGCTGTGCAAGCCTAAGTTGCGCTTGCACAAGGCCAAGACCTGGAACAAGACAAGATAGACAAGTTTGACAATACGCAGCGGAACGTATCGCAGATAATTGAAGCAGCAGCGGACATATTTCAGAAAACAAGTATTGAACACAATGGTAACAAGAACATTTCTCTTTATTGATTTCATTCGAACAGGTTACAAGCTCTCGATTCTCTCTGATACAATATTACATTCTCTCAGAACTTTACAGATTACAATGATCCCGTTCCCATACATTACATCCTTTTATATACAAAACCAAACTCTTGCACAGATGTCATCTCTTGGCATCTCTTCTGATTTCTGGCTCCTGAGGATGAGGCACGGGCTATCGCTTCGGGCTATCCTTCTCGATGCATGGTGCACCTGCATGCAGACTGATGATGGGTCAGTATATCAGCATACTGGTGAATTGTGAACAAAGGAGCTACATTTTTCTGAAACGATCACTGTTCATTTAGTGAGAAAACATTTTCTTGTGATGTGATCTTGCTACTCTTTACCTAGATTCATTTCATGAATGCATTAGTCAGTTTACATTCTTTTGAAAACACATCTTTGAAAAGCCACAATTATTTCCATCTTAGCCGCTGTGCCTCCCACGGGTTCAGCTCGTCGCTAACCGCTGTGACTCGCATGGGTTCAGCTCGTCGCTAGCCGCTGTGACGCTCTTGGGTTCAGCTCGTCGCTAACCGCTGTGACTCTCATGGGTTCAGCTTGTCGCTAGCCGCTGTGACTCTCTAGGGTTCAGCTCATCACTAAGTGGATTCCCCAATGCGCATGCGATATCAAATGAATCATGCATAAATCGAGCAAGTCATAAACAATTCCATCTTCTTTTCAGGCAGGATACAGATCTCTTTTCTTAGCAGACAAGGGGCAGGTTCTCTTTTAAGCATACTCAAGATTACAGTCTTGTTATTAACAAAAGCATTCAATCAAAAACTCAGATTCTTAAGGCGTAAGCGAATCATAAAATGAGTCTTTGTCCACTCACCCAGATTAATCGTCTTCTGTTGCTGAGCCAGCAATCCGATCTTTCTGTTTATCTAGTGCCTTCGCGGAGCGGGGCACTACATAATTACCCACCGAAAAGAAGTTTCGTCCTCGAAACTTAAGGAGAAACTTACGATATCCTTAGCAGCGATAGTCCTCATCCTTCACCATCATAAAATATTTATGGACTTTTTGTATGGAACGTTCATCTCATTATTGATATCGAGTAGGCAACAGAATTTCAATCAGAAGACATGTACAAATTCAATTGAATCAAAATTGGCCAGAGGATCGTGTTGCTCTGATACCATTCTGTCACGCTCCGATCCCGCAGAGTCCTTTTCGTCCTCGCTTCGGGCTCTTTGGGACCGTTCGTCCTCGCTAAGGCGTGATGCCGTGCAAGCCTAAGTTGCGCTTGCACAAGGCCAAGACCTGGAACAAGACAAGATAGACAAGTTTGACAATACGCAGCGGAACGTATCGCAGATAATTGAAGCAGCAGCGGACATATTTCAGAAAACAAGTATTGAACACAATGGTAACAAGAACATTTCTCTTTATTGATTTCATTCGAACAGGTTACAAGCTCTCGATTCTCTCTGATACAATATTACATTCTTTCTCTTAGTGGAACATAGCATTTCTTGGTAACAGATTAATCTCTGCAAGCATTTATATCAGAACTTAAGCAACACATGTATATCACTTTTCAGTGACTCTTACCATAGCCGACCGTCCATCCCTGCACAAGACAAGGATTAGCATAACATTATAAAACCAATATTGTCATTCCCTGTTCGTCTCTGCATCGTTAGCTCTTAGCAAAACATATGATAGACACATGCAGACCGATTGGCAGCTGTGACTCTCCGGTTCAGCTTTGCACCAATCCACACCTATCTATATGATGGTCCATGGGAAACCCATGATTAGCCGCTGTGACTCTCTAGGGTTCAGCTCGTCACTAAGTGGATTCCCCAATGCGCATGCGATATCAAATGAATCATGCATAAATCGAGCAAGTCATAAACAATTCCATCTTCTTTTCAGGCAGGATACAGATCTCTTTTCTTAGCAGACAAGGGGCAGGTTCTCTTTTAAGCATACTCAAGATTACAGTCTTGTTATTAACAAAAGCATTCAATCAAAAACTCAGATTCTTAAGGCGTAAGCGAATCATAAAATGAGTCTTTGTCCACTCACCCAGATTAATCGTCTTCTGTTGCTGAGCCAGCAATCCGATCTTTCTGTTTATCTAGTGCCTTCGCGGAGCGGGGCACTACACCTATGACGGAGCATTTCCGTCGTCTGGTATGTAATTTATTGTAAAATATAAGATTTTATTGATAGTAGGAGTATATAATTTTCTATTTTACTAAAGAATAAAATATAACAAACACGCAGGTGAAGAGGGTTGAGGACGCAAACATAGTGACCGTCTTTTTGGCCACCCATCGGAAGGACGGGAAGCTCATTGACGACCGGGCTACTCAGAGCTATGTAAGTACTAATTTAGATTTCGTTAATTTTTAACAGAACTTGAAGAATATACAGATAACCATATACTTAATAATAATTAAAAATTTTAGACATTTATTACGCTAATTTAGGTAAGTACTGATGTATAGAGATGCACAATGATTTCTAGGAAGAGTATGTTAGGCTACGTGATGAGCGTGCGAGTGCTAGTGCACAGGCAGAGGGAGGGGTTGGTACATCGCAACCCTCTCCGCCTCAGTCGGAGGACGAGCTCTGGAAGACCGCTGTTGGTGGTCTTCAGAGGGATACGTACTACGGTACGGGGTCCTACGGCACATTTATTGCGACGCAGGCATCCAGGGCTCCCTCTTCCAGTGCGCATTCACAGCCGACACAGGCCGAGTCGTCCCGAGTCGAGGAGACCATTGTCCGCCAGATTGCTGAGCTGTACGACGATATGCTGAGGAGGATTGCTGAGCAGCAAGGGCCTCAGGCGCAAGAGGACGCTGCGTCGGTCACCGCATGCTTTGACGAGCTCGAACGTACCGTGCAACAAGTACAGGGGACACATGAGTCCATTCACGACACCGTTACTAGGATAGCGGCTTGCATGGAGCAATGCAGCGCCAGACTGTGAGCCCTAGAGGAGACGCGGACGCACCCATCTCCAGCAGTTACACTTTCTCCTTCTCCAGCGGTTGCATTGCCTCCTCCTTCATCGTCGTCGATGGTTCTTACACCGGAGCAGTATGCTTACCTTCTTTCCAAGAGCGGTGATGCTCCTCCTGATCAGCCGTAGTCGACATATATATTGTTGTGTGATGGCCTATTGTTGGGTCTTTTATGTGGTTATACATACATTATTCTTATGTGGACCATTATGTTTGACATTGTTGTTACAAATTTTCATATATCTATGTTGATTGATGAGATTGTGTTTCAAACGTGTTCGTGATTGTGTGTATATGTGTTGTTTGATACTGTGTTCGTGATACACCGTCGTTGTTGTAACAAATGGTATAGGGGATGATGCAAATGCTGCAGGGGATGCTGCATTTGCTGTATTTTTTTTTTTCAATTTTAGCGACGTTCAGCGACGCTCAGTGACGTCCAGCAACGAAGGAAACGTCGCTAAGTAAATATAAGACACGTCGCTAACTGTGATGAACACCGTCGCTGATCGTCAGTAAATGTCGCTACGTAGAACGTCGCTAAACGTCGCTATATGTCGGTACTTTAGCGACGTCAAAAAGTCGCAGAACGTCGCCATTTGGCTCTCAAGCTAGGTCAGCATCGATGCATGTCAAGTCGCTCAACGTCGCTAGGTTACGTCGGTAAATGATGACGTTTTCCGTCGCTGGTGGTCGCTGAATTAGCGACGAGTTCGCGTCGTTAAGTATTGTCGCAATAGCGACGTATTACGACGTTTTCATGTTTAGCAACTAGGTTAATCGCGACTATGTGCAAACGTCGCTAAATACGTCGCTAATCGATATTAGCGACATATTTTCCCAATTTAGCGACGTCTTGTGGCGTCGCTGATTTGACAGATTTTAGTAGTGATCATGCACCGGTTCTGATTAGACAATATGTTAGTGGGTGCACCCAATAAAATATGTCATGATCAAGCTTGATAACGAAATAAGCTTGTAAAACTGAAGCTACATTAGCGGCATGAGATAGTCAAAATATGAGCAAGGGAGGTACTGATGAATTTTTTTTTAAATAGTCCAAGGTCTTTTTAAAATCAAGTCTTGCCCGAAGTGTGGGCCTATGCAATCGTCCTAGTGTTTTTTGCTTGCTTATGGCTTGGTTGGCTAATGGATTAGAATCCTTCAGATTCCATAGTCTAAGTAAACTTATCAATATGGGTCACAAGGACAAAGGCTTTGTTGGGCTGTGAGGTATTCTACCCAACTTACAAGAGTTAAGCTAGTAGTGTGATGGGACAATGGGTCAAGCAATCAAGATAAAGCACAAATTTAAGCATTTAAGGAATTAAGTAGAACAAAATCACATATCGGGTCGAAAGAATTGAGTCGAGGTTGAATCCCTATCCGTAGTTGAAAAATATATCGATATCATGGTACAGATTATAGTTTAGCCATTTTGACCAGAAGGTCATATCAAGAAATAGAGTACAAGGAGACGTGTTTTAGTTTCACATGATATATCTACATGAAGGTGGGCTTGTCCAGGCTTTACATATGAAATTTGTTGGAAGGAAAAGTCTAGTATTATACTCCAAATATACAAGTCACGGCAGGGGGCGCCAGAAGATCAAAAATAGAAAGTGGGAGTTCACGAGGTGATAATTAATGCACAAAAATAAAGATCAAGTTAAAGCATGAAATAAAATTAATTAACGAATCCAGTAAAATAATAATTTAGGGACACCGTTCTAGTGAGAAGATAGTCTTCTAGATGAATACAGTTAAGGAACTATTAACTCATTATTCAAATTGCAAATGGGTTAGAAGGTCGCAATTAAAAAGATCTAGAATTGAAGGAAGGTCGAGTAAGTCGAGGTGGAAATACAGTCACATAGCTGGGTAGATGACTAACAATACTTGTGTATATACTACTATCATGGTCATAAGTGACATGGCAATTAGTGTGGAATACTTCTAACTCATTAGGGCTACCTTTGTGGCCCACCATTAATATTTTAACTCGTGTTTCCTCCAACAATTTCGTCCCCAGCCCGTGGAAAGATGAGATTTACGATAAGGATAAAGCAAGATGCAATCAATGAGTCAAGTGAGAGTTCGAAGATGGAATCGAGATAGGAGGTCAAGTATGTGGATGAGATCCTAGACTTCTAATCTTATTCGCAGGCTTGCTTGGTACGGTAAAGTAACCAAACAATTTATCTTGACCTGCATGGGCCACCACAAAAACATGTCACACCCCAGTCCCAAAATACGTAGGACTAGGAACGTAGACATGCCAGCTGTATTTATACGAAGTATACTCCAATATATGGAAACCTCGTATGGATACATAAGCTGTAAAATATAGTAGAACCATAACTAATCTCATCCACACAAAAATAAAAGATATCATATAATAATAAAGAATTATCTTGATACAATATGTTGGGCGGAGACAAATCCACTACCAACAAGTAAGAAAAATATATGGGAAATGAAATAATTTTGGCGAGCGAAGCGAAGACGATCCAAGTGCAATCATCCTCGAAAAAATAGCGATGAACACGGCTAGAGCTAGAACACCTGCGAAAGATAATAGCACACACCCGACGAGATAACCAGGTCCGCAGAGGGACGTAACAAGACACATAATATCATGTCATATAAACTGAATAAATATTACTCAAATAAATAAGGGATGCATGCAATAGGGTACCTAACCGTACTATAGTGAATGCAATAAGAACAAACCTTTGACGCATGGGCCGGGTCAGGAATATCAGGAATCAGGACCGTATCTTCCACTGGAGATAACCGGCAATCAGGACCGTACCTCCCACTGGAGATAACCGGCTATCAGGACCGTACCTCCCATTGGAGATAACCGGCAATCAGGACAGTGCATATATGACCCATACATTAAGGAACTGTTCTTCCCACCCAATGCCTATTATGTTATATCCACAACAGAGAACCTCTATAACCGCTAAGTCAAACTAAGCATGCAACCTCTATTAGCGGTTATTCCTATCGCACGACTTATACGTACCGGTGGCCAGCCAGTCACGCATTTCCGAGACATACATGTGACTCACCATAACGTGGTATAAATGTGTCAAGGCCTATAAATGCAACACACAAAGGTGGTCCCTTAACTCTAAGTTTAACGTATAAGAAAAATAATACATAGCAGGAAATATAACTGAACAGTAAGTTCTAACAGATTATGCCATGTATCACAGTTTATTTTGCATAAAGAAAATAATGAATAATGCATGGGATATGAGCTAAAATAAATAAACAACAAATGGTAAGGTGTCTTGCCTGAGGTTATGTGCAAAAGAGAATAATCCAGTAGCTCGAACAGACAAATAAACGAAGCAAAAAAAGCCAAATCTCGCAGATGACTCCGGATGCTGCAACAAATATCACGAACGAGTTTGGAATAAAAGATATGCCTATGAAACGCCTGTTCAAAAGTTAAATTCTGGAACAGGGGCAAAATCGTAATTTCGGGTCAAAACGATATCCGTTGTTGGACCTGCTTTGCACCGAAATACGTGCCAATATCTACGGTCTCTAAAGTCGTCAAACTATATGTCTACGAATTTGTTTCGATGAGATGAACCCAATGATATGTCCAATTTTGGATTCCGGTGAGCCGTGCACAAAATCGTCCGTTGAGTGGGATTGTGGGCCCGCTAAAATGGCGTCCCGATCAATCTTCTCAGAATTGAACCAAACTTGGCTCACAGGACCAGAAAAATATTTCGAGTCCAATGGCTCAAGTTTCGTCGTGATTTGATGAGTGTACACGAAGTTGTGACTTAATTTGCAAAAGGTCGATACGGGGGTATCTCGACGGATACGCACTGATTTCGTCACGCACATGCAACGAAATCGGGTTCCGTCAGTTTCTACACGTCGACAACATCCATACGCGCCTTTTGATGCGTATAGTGCGCGACCACGTCGCCCGGTTTGTCGGGGCACACGCCGTATCGGGTGTTTTTCCACTTTTTGAAAACAGAAATTAAAATTTTTCGTGAAACTTTAACAACGTGTAACGTTTTACACACTAGATGAAAAGTGAATCCAGAAGGTGCGTTACAATCTCAGTTATGTTTTTATTCTCTGCCTTCAATTAGTTTTTATAAAATCCTATTGTACAGAAAGAAAAGTGGCCGACAAGTTGGTGTTTTAAAACAGTTTTTAATATTCCAGAAAAGTGGTTTTTCTCCAACTTCGCCTTGATTTTTCGTGCAAGTTGGATGGCCATGTCAAAATCCACCTAGAGGATCTCGAAGAGGGTCAAGTCTACTTTCCAGAAAATCTTACGGATCGAAAATCGGTGCTACGAGTAAAAAGTTACGTCGTAGGGAAGTAGGGTACCTTGAGTAGGAAAACTGCTCCGTGGATGACGAGGGGCTGACTTTCGACGCTCCATTCGTCGCGCTCAAAACTCCGTCGCTGGTGAAACGAGCTCCTAGGCGAAGAGGGTATGTTCTGCTACAATTTTCGTTTTGGGAGTCTAGGGTTTTGAGGTCTGTGGAGGAAGTTATATTTATAATAACTTGGGACAAAACCTAATACTAATAGACTTTATAAATAGTTGTGGACCCACTTGCTCGCAGAAAAATTCTTGCTTGCTGCGTACAGAGCAGCAAAAGGAGAGGGTGGGGGGCCCGCCCACTTATGTGGGTGGGTGGTTTTTTTTTCTTTTTTTCTTTTTTTTTCCTTTTCCTTTTCTTTTCTTATTCTTTTTAAATCTTTTCTATTTATAACCATGTATATATATATATATATATATATATATATATATATATATATATATATATATATATATATATATATATATATATATATATATATATATAATTTATATATATAAATATAAATATAAATATAATATAAATATAAATATAAATATAAATATAAATATAAATATATATATATATATATATATATATATATATATATATATATATATATATATATACATATATATATATATATATATATATATATATATATATATATATATATATATATATATATATATATATATATATATATATATCCACCATAAATCTTATTTAAAAATTTAAATAACAAATTAAATATTATCTACCCAATTATTTAATATATTTAAACATATCTACATATATATAAAATTCAAAATCACAATAAATCAACTAAAAATAATAATAATATCTCTATAGAATAATCATGTTTATTAAATCTTCGCAAAATAAATTTTAATAATAATAAATTAGTAAAATCTTTCCAATGGGTGAACTTCTACCGTATACCCTTATCCAGGTCCAAAAATGTGTACAAATATTGCACGATATTATTTAATAATAAAATACCAATAATAGTACGAATAATTAAATAATTAGAAATTGCACATAAAATTCTAAAATAATTTATAAACTATTTGTATATATATAAAATATGCCTATATGGCCCCATTTGGTCATACTACATGCTTACATGGGCTTGGGTTCGGTCCGGGCCCAGTTCGGGCTGATTTGGGCCAACCGGGTCATCTAAAAATCAATATAATAAATAATATTTAATTAAAATAATTTAAATGGGTCAATTCACAACTCGGCCTGGTTTTCCTAGTTCGGACTGAACTATGGCTAAGCCTTCCACGACATGGCTAATATACTGGTCAAAGCACACTGCTACATCTTTCGTGCCAAAATTCATGGTCGCCTTGTGCTCAAAACACAATAATGGCTAAGGTCATTTTAATAATTAACAAAAACCATAAATTGTATAAATTAAATTTGAAGTCTAATAAAATAATAAAAAAATAATTAAAAAAATAGGGGTTTTATAGTAGGGTTAGGGTTTGGGTTAGGGTTTGATTTATAGGGTCGAGAAGTCGGTTAAATTAGGGCTAGGGTTACGAAAAATTAGGGTTTAGGTCGGCCGGTCGTCGGTGAGGAGAGAGAAAAATCGTAGGGGGGGGTGATGGGTAGTTTACAGTAACGTCCCCCAAGTTTGGGGTTTTACAATTAACCCTTCATGCCTCACAGTTTGCAAATATAATTTGCAAACTGAGTTTAAAACAATTTAGTAAATTACAAATCAATATTAAAATAATCTAATAAATTACAAATTGATATTTTTGGCTTTAAAAATCATTTAAAAATCATTTAAAAATTTTAAAAAATTCTTAAGAATTATAATAATTGATTTTAAGGATATAAATGCTATTTAAATAATAAATCTTTATTTAAAATATTTAAAATATTTAGGGGCTTACAAATCTTTCCTCCTTGAAAAATTTTGTCCTTAAAATTCACAAGGATAGAAGATTCTACAAACATTTAATATAACAAGCAATGCAAATAATGACTAAGGCTATTTTTAAGACTAACCTCTAAGGTATCAAGCGGGAACGGGTGGTTCCCTCGCGGCTGTTGGGTCGAACAAGTAAGGATATCTTTCCCTCATGCCCGACTCCCTCTCCCAAGTAGATTCCCCCGGAGAGTGACGACTCCAAGCTACTCGGACCAAGGGTATGACTTTGTTCCTCAACCTCTTCTCCCTCCTGTCTAATATCTCCACTGGCTGCTCAGTAACTGTAAGACTCGGTCCGATCTCCAACTCTGAATGATCTAGCACATGGCTGGGGTCTGGAACGTATCTCCTCAGCTGAGACACATGAAAGACATCATAAACTCCTGCTAGGTTGGGTGGAAGTATAACCCTGTAAGCTACCTCTCTGATCCTGGCAAGTATCTCGAACGGTCCAATGTATCTGGGGCTCAACTTGCCGCCTCGTCCGAACCGGATCGTCCCTCTAGTAGGTGATATCTTCACCAACACCATATCTCCGTCGACGAACTCCATCGGTCTGCGACTAGCATCGGCCCAGTGTTTCTGCCTGTCCTGAGCAACTCTGAGCCTGTCCCTGATCATCCTGACCTTCTCTGCTGCATCAGTGATCATCTCTGGCCCAAGTATAACTCTATCCCCAACATCATCCCAAAAGAGCGGTGTATGGCATCGTCGTCCATATAGTGCCTCGAAAGGAGACATACCGATGCTGGCTTGGTAGCTGTTGTTGTATGAAAACTCTACCAAGTGTAGATGGCTTTCCCATGATCCGCCAAAGTCCAGCACACAAGTCCTAAGCATGTCCTCTAGCGTCTGTATTGTCATCTCGGACTGTCCATCTGTTTATGGGTGGTACGCTGTACTGAACTTGAGCCGACTGCCCAATTCTTCCTGTAAGCTCCTCCAATAGTAGGATGTGAATCTGCTGTCCCGGTCCGATACGATGCTCACCGGTACTCCGTGTAAGCAAACTATCTGCTGCATGTATAGCTCCGCCAACTTCTCGGTGGAGAGCCCCACCTTGAAGGGTATGAAGTGCGCACACTTCGTCAGCCTGTCAACGATGACCCAAATGGCATCCTTCCCTGCTTGAGAACGAGGAAGCCCTGAGATGAAGTCCATCGTAATGTGTTCCTACTTCCACTCGGGAATGGATAACGGCTGCAATAGACTGGCTGGCCTCTGACGCTCCGCCTTGACCTGCTGGCAAACTAGACATCTAGAAATGAAATGTGATACATCTCTCTTCATCCCGTGCCACCAAAGATGTTCCCGTAAGTCACGGTACATCTTGTTGGCACCAGGGTGAATAGAATATCGCGATCGATGCACCTCCTGTAAGACTGTCTCTATCAACTCTCCCTTCGGTACGCATAACCGGCTGCCATGCCTCAAGGATCCATCCTCTGCTACGGTAAAGTCATCTAGCAATCCAGCTAAAGTCTGGACTCTGAGTCTGCGGAGGCTCTCATCTGTAGACTGTGCCTTCTTGATCTGCTCCATCAAACCTGACTGAATGTTGTCACGACCCGCACCCGCTTTTCGAATGCGAGCTCGTGAGCAAGCCAGCTACGTATCGAGCGGACTCTAGCCCGACTCGAGTACGTATAAGCTGTCAAGGTCATGGTATCATATCTAATCTAAACTATATCTCAATCCACATGAATCATATAATCAAGAAAGAACAAGTATGGGTCATGGTCTGCAGCCCATTAGCATATTATTCGATTAGACTCCAAGAATGATATGTGTCTATAAACTAAGCAGAGTATAGCATGATATGGAATATAAAGCACGAAAAGATAATAAAGAATATCACAAGCAAATACCTGTATCATATATCGCAATCCTCTACCATCCTGCTCTGCTAACTAACTCCATGCAGTCGCTAAACCTGAAGAGATCATCAGGTCCTCAGAGGACTAGCAAGATACATAAAACATGTCTATCTAACAGTTTATTATGCATGGAGGAAAATACAGAATAACAATTTAAACTGAGCAATGAATAAAGCACGAAACTATACACTGTCTACACATAGATGAACTACTGAATAAGGACTAGAAAACTTATGTCAAGGTGTCAACAGATAACCGAAACGAATACTCAAACCCTTGTCCCTAGTGTGGACTCACAGGTTTGAACTACTAACCCTCGTCCCTAGTGTGGACTCGCAGGTTAGCATCACCCTCGTCCCTAGTGTGGACTCGCAGGCGTAAATCCTATACTACTAACCCTCGTCCCTAGTGTGGACTCACAGGCTAGCATCTACTACTAACCCTCGTCCCTAGTGTGGACTCGCAGGCTAGCATTACCCTCGTCCCTAGTGTGGACTCGCAGGTGTAAACCCTATACTACTAACCCTCGTCCCTAGTGTGGACTCACAGGCTAGCATCTACTACTAACCCTCGTCCCTCGTGTGGACTCGCAGGCTAGTATAAGACACAGATAGCTACTAACCCTCGTCCCTAAGGTGGACTCGCAGGTTAGCTTCACGATTTCAAGACAAAGAAGCACGACTCAATCAAGGCACGATCAATAAGACACAAGGCTAACTGTGAATACGGTCTACAAATCAATGATACCAATATACGAACAGGATATGAAAGATACATATCAATAATATGAGAAAAACTGGATAATAAATAAAGACAGTGCATGAAAATAAAGCTGTGTAGAAAGGCAAGGTATACTTGCCTGGAGGTTACACACAGATCCAACAAAATACAGTCAACTGCCAAGCCATGAAGTCCAAGTCCTCACAACTATTTCCGAAAGCTGAAATAAACATCGCCAACAGTCTCAGAATAGTCAAGTTAGCTAGGATTGCCTGTCCTTAAGTCCAATTCTGGACACAGGGGTAAAACGGTAATTTTGGACAGAAATGATGTCCGCCGTTGGACCCGCTTTGCACCGAAAAGCGTGCCAGAGTCAACGGTCTCTAAAGTCATCAAACTACATGTCTACGGATTCGGTTTTCCGATACGAACCCAACCGTATGTCCAAAGTTGGACTCCGGCGGGCTGTGCACAAAATCGCCCGTTGAGTGGGACCGTGGGGCCCACAAAACGGTGATTTTATCAACGGTCTCAGAATCGGACCAAACTTGGCATACAAGACCAGAAAAACGATACGGTCATGTTGGCGCAAGTTTCGTCTCGATCTGACGAGCGTGCACGAAGTAATTGAGAAATTTGCAAAGTGCACGATACGGTGAATTTCGACGGATACGTATCAAATTCGTCGCGCACACGCGACCAATTTGAATTCCGTCAAAGCCCACACGACCACGATGCCGATACGCAGCTTTCGATGCTTTCGGTTCGCGACTACGTCGCCCGGATTGACGGGACGCACGTCGTGTGGATGGATTTCTAATTTTGAAAACTTTTTTTAAACATGTTTTTCTCAAATTTTGAAAACTGATTTCTTTGCACACAGTTGGTAAAATTCGAAACTAAAAACTAGGTTATAAAGCCCTACGTGTTGTCTTCTAGTGTGTCTAATTTGCTTTTTGATACTATCGATGAATCGACCGGAATCGATCTCCCAACTAGGGCACTTGGACTGGTTTGAGACTGATTTCAATACTGTTTTGTAGTCGACTTTGCATCGAAATCTCGGACAGGTTGTCCTGCTATTCTCGGAACCATTTACTGGGATTAGATGGGGTATAGGTCGACTACACATAGGAGTCGACAGATCGATATTCGATCGAGTGTTCGTCGAGAAAAATAGGATGGAAAGGGGGTACCTGTTGTTCGAGCAATAGTAGAGCAAGACTCTGTTTTGCTTTGTTTCGCGCACTTTTGTCGCCGTGGTCGGGCGAACGACGCTCCGGCGGTGGCACGCAGGTGGCCTAGGGGTTGCTGGGGACGCGCGTGGGATGGCTCAGGGTGGGGCGTGCAGCTCTTGTCGTTGCCACTGCGCTCACGCGCCGCAACGGCTGCCCCGCGGCTACTGCTCGGTTTGCCATTGTTGTGGCTGAGTCCGTGCAGTGGCCGACCGGCGATGGTTCCTAGGGCGGCGCCGTGCGAGGCTGGGGGTCGCCGTCACTCGGGGAGGCTGTGGTGGCGTTAGGGTTTTCGTCGTTTTCTCGATCTCTCCTCTGTCCTATTGTATATATATGAACGGTTTTGGGTTATTCCCGAGCGGGGGAAAGGTTAGCTCGTTACTGCGGGGGGATTTTCATGTGGGCCTGGCTTTGGCCGGGTCTGGTGAGCCTAGCATGGGTTTGCTGTTGCTTTAAGTAATGTTGTGTGGTCGGTCTTTGGTTAGGGGCGCAGACCAGAACCCACTGGCTGGGCTGGGTTTTCTTTTAGTCTTTTTCTAATAGTGTATAGATACTCATGTACACACAAATATCATATATACTTATATATACGTACACACATATAATATATTTATATGTATATGCATATACACTTAATTATATATTTATGTATATATACACACATATATATGGTATAAAATCCTAGCAACCTAGAAATACATCACGAAGAATATTTATCCTATTATAAAATAATTAGCAATTTAATATCAATAACACATATTATATCTATTGAAAAATAAAATAACCAATAGAATAATAATATTAATCCAAATGCAAATAATAATAATAATAACGAACTTTAATAAAACAATAATGGCGTATACACCATTACTTACAGTCTAAAACCCCGGAATGCACGAGGACCTATTTTATACAAAAGTCACTAAATATCAATAATAATAATATTTATAATATTTAAATTACGAATATTTAGAAATAGTCGTTAAATCCTTAAAACGGAATATAACACACTCATACCAATCTCCATCAACACGAATGTCGTTGGACGTGTCGCATGACTACATGGGCTTGGGCTCAGTTCGGGTCCAGTCTGGACTAAAATGGTATAACCGGTTTCCCTTAAACTCAATAATATAATTATTAAATAAATAAAGCATCGGTATGGTTAAGTCGTAACTTGGCCTGGTTTTCTTAGTTAGAACGTCGCTATGGCCTGGCCTTCCTTGGCATGGATAATACGCTAGTCAAGGCACGCCACTGTACCATCCGTGCCACGATTTCTAGTCACCTTGTACTTCGAAACTCTACCATGGTTAAAAATTATCCACCGTAATAATTAACTAAATAATTATTCATAAAATTCTAAAATCACTATTTAAATCAAATAAATAATAAAAAAATATTTTGAAAATTCCCGGGAAGGGAAGCTACAAATGTCTAGCGCCATCATCTGTATCACTGATCCTGGCCGAACTATCTCTATACCGAGCTTCTCTATGTCTTCCCGAAAATGTCGATCTATCATCAGATACCATGCCATCGGATGCCTGCTCAGCGCATCTGCCACCATATTTGCCTTTCCAGGTTGATACTGAAAATCGATGTCGAAGTCCGTCATCAACTCCAACCATCGTCTTTGCCTCATGTTCAGCTCTTTCTGCGTGAACACATACTTCAAGCTCTTGTTGTCAGTAAATATTTCCACTCACTCTCCGTATAAGTAGTGTTTCCACAACTTGAGTGCAAGGATCACCGCAGCTAACTCTAGATCGTGGGTAGGATAGTTCCGTTCATGAGTCCGTAATTGTCTAGATGTATAAGCAATCACTTTTCCTTGCTGCTGTAGGGCACATCCTAGCCCCTTTTCCGAAGCATCACTGTAAATGGTAAAACTTCCAGACCCTGAAGGTAATGTCAGAACTGGAGCGGTCGCCAGCCTCCTCTTCAGCTCCTCAAATGCTGCCTGGCAGTCCTCTGACTAGATGTACTTTACGTCCTTTCGCGTCAGTTTTGTCATGGGTTCAGCTATCCTAGCAAAGTCCTAGACGAACTTCCTATAATAGCCTGCTAAACCCAAGAAGCTCCTGATCTCTGAAACTGACGTCGGAGCCTTCAATGTCTTAAAGGCAGCAATCTTCCTGGGATCTACTGAGATCCCCTCTCTAGTAACTACATGACCGAGAAACTCCACTCGGTCTAAAAAAAACTCACACTTCGACAATTTGGCATACAACCTCTCCTGCCTTAGAATCTCCAAAACTGTTCGCAAGTGCTCTGCGTGCTCCTCCGACGTCTTCGAATATATCAGGATGTCGTCGATAAATACTATGACGAACTTATCCAGATACTGGTAAAATGTCTTATTCATCAAGTTCATAAAGACAGCTGGCGCATTTGTGAGACCAAATGGTATCACCAAAAACTCATACTGCCCATACTTCGTGTTGAACGCCGTCTTCTGGTTGTCTACAGCCCTGACTTTCACCTGGTGGTAACTGGATCTCAAATCTATCCTGAAAAATACCTTCTCCCCACTCAACTGGTCGAACAAATCATCTATCATGGGCAGAGGATATTTGTTCTTAATGGTGATGGTATTCAACGCCCGGTAGTCAATACACAACCGGACTGTACCATCCTTCTTCGGTACAAAGAGTATTGGCGCTCTCCATGGAGAAGCACTAGATCGAATGAAACCCTTTTTCAACAGGTCATTAATCTGATCCTTCATCTCTACGGTCTCCTTGGGGTTCACTCTATAGCAAGACCGGGATACTGGTGATAAAATCGGTACTAAATCTATAGTGAACTCCACATCTCTGTCAGGCAGAAATCCTGGAAGATCCTCTAGGAATACATCCATAAACTCCCTAATGATAGGGTGTAGCTGTGCTAACTCCCCAACTATTGCACAACAGTTCGGCTCTAGGCTGATCTCCGGCCCTGTCCTCCTGACACTGAATGGTACCGTGCCTGGGGGACTGAACAGAATACTACCCTCATGACAGTCTATAGCCGCATGAGCATAGCTAAGCCAGTCCATCCCCAATATGATATCATACCCGGGGAGTGGCATCACAAAAAATCGTCCCCTAAACTCTCTCCATGCTATAGTAATAGAGCATCTATAGATAGCCCTAATGGGTACTGGTCCGCCTCCCGTCATTACTCTACTCATCTCCTCGGTAGGTGTAGCTACTAAGTGGTGTTTATACAAAAACTCTAATGACAGGAAGCTATGCGATGCACCGGAATCAAACAAGCATAGAGCTAGAAAAGTATGCAAATAAACATGACCTGTGATGACGTCGGCTAAATAATCTGGCTCCGAAATCTGCTCCGGCTCCACCTCAAGAGCCAGACTATAAGCCTTCCCCTGGGGTCCCTTCTGTTGCTGCAGATGTTGTCCAAACCTCTGCTGCTGAGTCGGGAGCGGCGGTCCTCTAGACGATGGTCCAGCACCTGGTACCCTCACGGCTGGACAGTCCCGTAGCTGATGGGTGGTAGACCCACAAGCTAAACACTGCCCCAACCTCTTTCTGCAGATGGCAAAGTCATGCCCTGACCTCCTACAGAATGAACACACATGTTCCCTCTGTTGCCGAGGTCCCGGGGCTCTAGCTGGTAGGGTTGGATGATGTGGTATGGGAAGACGGTATGTCTGCTAGTGCGGTGCTGGTGCTCTCGGCTGAAAAGCTTGACGCTTGGAAGGTCCCTCGTGGTGTACGGGAGCCAGCCTCTTGTAAGACTGAAGACGCTCCTCTATGCTCTGGACCAACTCTAGGCTCTGGTAGTAATCAGTTGTCCCGTTCGCTACTATAAGAATGCCGATGTCTGGAACTAGACCATGGCAAAACCTACGCGTCATCTCCTCTGGGTATGCAACCAGACTAGGAGTGAAACGGCTCAATCGACTAAACTCTGCTGCATATTCGTTAACAGAACGGTTTCCCTACTGGATGTTCTGGAATCGTAGCCCCATGGCTACCCTAGCGGTGGTCGAGAAGAATTTCTTCTTGAACTGGATCTTAAACTGATCCCAAGTGGCCCTCCCTCTCGTAAATAGTAGCTCATTCCTAAACCAAACTCCTGCCAAGTCTGTTAGCAGAAATCCCGCTGCCTCGACCTGGAGGTCACCCGACAACCTAGCTCCAAGGAGCTTCCTCTCTACCGAGTCTAGCCAGTCATCTGCTACTACGATGCCCTCGGTCTCCATGAACTCTCTGGGGTTCAAACCCATGAAGTCCTTGATGTTCTTCGCTCTCTGCCGTAGCTCTACCGGTGGTGGGACCATGGTACGCTCCTCAGAATGCTTCATGCTCTGGCGGAGTAAGGTGGTCTGCTCTTGGTGGGTCGTTAGGAACCCCTGGATCAGAGTGAGCAGTTGGTTCCCGTCGAAAGTGATGGAAGCCTGGGCAGGTTTAGTAATAGGTGGTGGTGGGAGTATCGGGTCCTGCGGGGACTGTGATGTGGAAGGTGGTAGAGGCATCTGGGTTGGTAGATTTGTGGAGTGGAAGAGTATGGTAGGTGGAGATGGAGGTACATCGGTCAACTGGTCAACCGTCTGGATAGGAAGTGTGCCATTCTCAGGTGTGGCATACTGGAATGAGCGGGTGAGCACCATCTAATAAATAAAAGAACTTATAAGGACTCTTTTAAGTAAACAATTATAAACAACAAGAAAGTCTAATTTCTAATAGCGAGCATATGTTGCGATGCGTTTCCTATGTTGCAATCCTAGTAATCCTCTGGGTGTTCTAAAATGTTATTCCTAGTGTTGTCTAGTTACCTTAAGTTCCTTATTGCAGGCATGCTTGGTACAATGATGTAACCAAACAATTTAGAAAGGACCTGCATGGGCCACCACTAAAAACATGTTACGATCTGCTACCCAAATTGTTGGGCCGGGCCGAGTCATGTCCAGCCTACGCTTGAGATAAAGCGTAGTAAGCTGTTCTAAAGACAAGCAATATAATCAAGTGTGCTAATAGTTCTATATGTCATATTGAGTCAGGAATGTTCCAAACACAAAAGTCATCTTGTATATAAATATGTTCCGAGTACATGGCTAAAAGTAAAACTGGATACAGGTCCAGTTACAAAATACATAATCAACAACATGACTACTCTCAAAAGTCCAGAGCAACTACACAAACTAGACGAGTTTCCCCGCAGGTACATCCTCGTAAGGTAAATTTTGATCCTCGATGGCAACCCCATAATAAGAATCACAAAGCAACTCCTCCTCGGTAAGTATACCTACAACGTTATCCTGTCAGGACGGGAGCAAGTACTGATTCTAGCAAACTAAATATACGAAACATGAAATAAATAGGAGTGTAATAAACAGGAATCATGTCATATCAAAATCTATCATGGCAAAGATACATATGTCATAGAGACAGATGTATATGTAATGTTTAAAACTGTAGCAGGTACGTGATCGTCAATAGGTGTACAATGTGCAGGGGGCATGATCACGTACTCAACTATCAGTTTCCCTATAATCCAGATTCTAAACATGTGAAAGATACGAGGACAGTATAAAATATGGTGGATACTGAGAGCAGTATAAAGCATATGAAACATGTAGAGAGATATGGCTTGCAGTTTAGATATCGGTATTTAATATGGTTTATACACAATTCATTATATGTTGTAAATAAAGTTTGTAGAGGTACTTGCCTCTAGCAAAGCAAGGTAGTGAAGGAAATGCTATAGATGTCTGGTGTCTCATCAATGTAAAAATAATACATAAACTTAGTTTTTATACTAAGTTAAATACTAAGACACTAGTGTGCGACACGACTCTCTGACTGGATACCTAGCCAAATGGTGAACTTTAGCATAAGAGACCAATGTGGGGTGACACAATATCTAAACTAACTTTCTAGGGCCTTTACACTATGGTAGGGTGAGGTCCAATACTACAATATCCCAAAATCACACAATACATCGTAAGTCGTAATTCATTAATAATTAAATCAGACTATATACTGTGTTCCAATAATTTTTGAGATAGACAAAAAGCTCAAATATACATAAAATAAAGTACCAAGATGAGCCTTGTTAATTATAGAAATTTATACTAATTGTTTTGGAATTTATAAGCCCTCATAGATATTTATTAAAAATCAGTAAACATATGTATCCTGAAAATAAGTTTTGTTTTCCTATTTTTATAAAATGCATAAGGTACTATTAAATGCTGGAAAAATTATATTAAATTAGCTAAATTAACATAGTATTTAAATACAAATTTTTCCACATTTTTACAACACTTAAAATATATATAAAAAATTCAAAAACAGCAAGTTACAATTTCTGGAAAATAAATAAATAATTATTTAATATTTTATCCACGTATTGGAAATTGAACCGAAGTCCAGATACGGGACCCAAAGTCATGAATCAAGTCCAATATGACTTGTACAGACTTTGAATATATTAGACATATTTGGGCCAAAAAATTCATGCTAGGTTTGGACACCAAATGGCCATGATTAATAAAATACAGTAATTCAAAAATATATATTACAGTATTTTAATAGTATATATTAAAGTGGTAAAATATACAAGTCATAAAACTATATAACAAAATAAGTTGTGAATTTACACATAATAACATTTTGCACAAAATTGTTTTTGAAATATATATACATATACAGCAAATACATTTATATATACATAAATATATAGATATTTATATATATATAATGAACATGTATATATAATAAATATACATACATATATATATATATATATATATATATATATATATATATATATATAGATATATATATATATATATATATATAATACTTAATATAATTATATATATATATATATATATATATATATATATATATATATATATATATATATTAAAATATATATATATATATATATATATATATATATATATATATATTAAAAAATATATATATATATATATATATATATATATATATATATATATTAAAAAAAAAAAAAAATATATATATATATATAAACAAATAAATAAAAACAAAACAAAAGAACACAAAAGGGGGGTTCAAACTCGGCCCGCTGGGACAGGGGGTGGGTCTGAGCGCCACTCGGCTGACCAGTGGGTTAGCTCGAGCTTGCTGTTAGGGTTGGGGCTTGGGTTAGTTATATAGTGATTTAAGATAATGGGTTTTAAACCCAATAACAGTCTATTAAACCGTTAACCCATAGTCCTGTTTTCGTGTCCTGACAGTTAGGGACACAAAGACACACGAGTCCAGTGTCCCAGGCGTGCACGACACGCACGACACGAACTGGCCGTGTCCGAACTCACTCACGCGCTGCTCGTGTCTAGGCGAGTCTAGGGTCACAAATACGAGACACATGGCGACACAGGGAACAAAACGACACCTACGTGTCCAGTCGAGCGGGCTGTCGAAGCTGCGACAAAGCGGAGGAAGCGTCGTGGTCGACGGAGGAAGGTGGCACTGAGTTCGTCACGTCGTGGCAAACAATATGGCGGTGGTGCGGGACAACGGCGAGGGCTGGAACGGCGGCGATGGCAAAGCGCTAACTCCGGCGAGCTCATCAGAGAAGAAGGGTGCTAGGGCTACGCTGTGGTGGTCGAAAAATATTGTAGGGTTAGGGTTTGGGGTCGGGATTGATTTATAGGGTCGGGAAGTCGGTCGAATTAGTGCTAGGGTTACGGGAAATTAGGGTTTAGGTCGGCCGGTCATCGGTCGTCGGTGAGGAGAGAGAAAAATCGTGTGGGGGGGGGGGATGGGTAATTTATAGTAAGGTCCCCAAAGTTTGGGGTTTTACAATTAACCCTTCCTGCCTCACAGTTTGCAAATATAATTTGCAAATTAAGTTTAAAACAATTTAGTAAATTACAAATCGATATTAAAATAATCTAATAAATTGCAAATTGATATTTTTGGCTTTAAAAATTATTTAAAAATTATTTAAAAATTCTAAAAAATTTCTAAGAATTATAATAATTCATTTTAAGGATATAAATGCTATTTAAAATAATAAATCTTTATTTAAAATAATTAAAATATTTAGGGGCTTACTCCTACAGTCTCGATCCAAGCCTTCTGAGCTTCTGTATCCCCACGTTGACGTCACCTGTCTCTGTTAGTCCTCTTCGACTGTGTCTCTGTCACGACCCGTACCCGCTTTTTCGGATACGAGAAGTGTCCAAGCCAGCCTACGCCGCAGAGTCGGCTGTAGAACGCTGTCAAGCCCGCAAGAAATAAATGCTCAAAAATCACAAAATATAATATTTGCTGCTCATTCACATTACTAAGTTTATTACAACATTTACAAGATTTATAATTAAAGGAAGTACAAAGTTTTACAATTAATGAAAATGATACATTGCTATCTATTTCTAGGTTTCTGTCTGCATGTACACCCGTATCTCCCAAGCTAAGTGAAGCCACAGCTAACCTGAAAAATGTTGGTTTCCAGTCTGGAATGGAACAAGTACACAAACCGACGACAATGCGAAAACACAATAGAATTAACAAGACATGAAAATAACATATGAGAGATAAAAACTGGAAGCTAACTGATGACATAGCACGATAGAGAAGTAATGAAAAAAATAAAAGACATCTACCTATGTGGTGTGAAATATCATTTTCAACATGTGAACGGCTAGGGGATAAATACGGCACACCGCACGTGTGGTGTGCAGCTGCTATCATTCAAGATTAGACAAATGGGATAGTTCTGGGTAGTCTACATGTATACTAAGATATTTCCCCTTCCGACTACTCCGTGTGACGAGCATGTCAACAAGCAGCAAGATATATGTATAGACATGAAATGAAAAGACTACTATGAATCGGAAAGCAATCAGAAAGTGCACTTGCCTGAGGTCCGTAGCTGGTGAAACCAATAATACCATACCACTCAATGAGCCACAATCAGTCAACACATACAGAAGTCTCCAAATGCTGAAATAAATAGTACCAACATTTTCAGAATAGTCAAATTAGCTAGGATTGCATGTCCTTAAGTCCAATTCTGGACACAGGGGCAAAACGGTAATTTCGGACAAAAACGATGTCCGCCATTGGATCCGCTTTGCACCAAAAAGCGTGCCAGAGTCAAAGGTCTCTAAATTCGTCAAACTATATCTCTACGGATCCGGTTTTTCGATACGAACACAACCGTATGTCCAGAGTCGGATTTCGGCGGGCCGTGCACAAAATTGCCCGTTGAGTGGGCCCGTAGGGCCCGTAAAATGACGTACGATTCAACTGTCTCAGAATTGGACCAAACCTGGCATACAAGACCAAAAAAATGATACGGTCCTGCTGGCACAAGTTTCTTCTCGATCTGACGAGCGCACACAAAGTTATGACTGGATTTGTATTGCACGGATACGGGGCGATTCCGACGGATACGCATCAAATTCGTCGCGCACACGCGACCAATTTGAATTTCGTCAAAGCCCATACGACCACGAAGCCGTTACGCACCTTTCGATGCTTTCGGTTCGCGACCACGTCGCCCGGAATGGCAGGATGCACGTCGTATGGATGAGATTTCTAGAATTTTTATTAGTTAAAAACATGTTTTTCGGAAACTTTGGATTCGAAAATAATTGTATACAGTGCATAAAAAAATAAACCACCAGAAGGAGATGGAAGAGCTATATGGGGTCTAGAATTTCTGTTCAAGAGTTTTCCAAAGACTATTGCTAGATTGATCTGAATTCCTCTCCAAACGTGGGGGTTCTGAGTCGTTTTGGTTCTGTTTCGAACAGGAATTTTCCCAACTTTGGGTCGAGTTCCTGATCGAAACAATGGGTCACAAATAAATCCTCTTGAAGGGATAGGAAGGTGGTCAGGTTGTCTATACATAGGAGTTTACGGTTCATGATTTCATTAACCAGGGAAGAAGAAAAGCGAGTTCGAAAACGTCACCTGATGGGTGTTACTGCCGAGGCTGTGTTCCTTGTGCGTACGCGCGGCCTGGCCGTGACTTGGCCGGTCGACGGTGCCCTGTGCGGCAGTACGGTGTCAGGGGGGTCGCCCAGGGACTGGTGTCGGCGCGGTGTTAGGGTTTTCGTGAAGCTTGCTCTCGATCTCACGTATATATGAATCCTGGGGGTCGGGTGTGGGGACTTTTGTAGTCCCTTGCTGGTTTTTGAGGAAATTGGGTTTGTGGGTGATTGGGCCGGGCTTGGGTATGGGCCTGGCTGATGGTAACCAAAATAAATAATTATTAAAGATGTCATATATTGACAACTGACTAAACCATATACAAGATTATGTCGATATAGCTGAAAAACTAGGCATAATACTATAATTATAGTGAGCTTCACACCAATAAAGTATAGTTATATTTACTTATTTCATTATCAGCACAAAACATTTGCAAACATCACTTTGCACAAATTCAAAAACCTCAAAACCCACAATAATTAGTTGTTGAACTGCTTTTGATGCTTATAAGGACCAAAAAAATTTAGGAGGATATCAATAGAAATAATACAGATGGAAATATGAAGAAAATGAATGTTGATATTCCCATTAAAAGATACTGATACATATATATCAACACACTTTTTCATAAACATATTTATTTATACGTACACACATATCTTATATATATATATATATATATATATATATATATATATATATATATATATATATATATATATATATATATATATATATATATCTTTGATAGAGAATAAAATAACAATAACTATTAATAATAAATAATTAATTTATTTAATAACCACGATATAATATTAGTATTATATAACCTCAATAACTTAATAATAAATAATAATAATCAAAATGCAATAGATCTATAATGGTGTATATACCATTTATGTCCAGTCTAAAAATCACCATTTAAACAAAATGAAATAATAAAAAATATTTTACAATTTCCGGAAAGGGGAGCTACAAATCTACCCACCTTAAAATAATTTCGTCCTCGAAATTCTAATTCGTAACTATTCTTAAATTCAAAAGAAGGTCTAGCTTAACCTTAACCTCCTCAATTTAATTCCTCAAAATATTTTATATACTCCTCCTAGCCATTTTATGACTCCGAATACTTGTGGACTTCTACCCAACTTTGGTCACACTACTCCCTCGAAAGTCAAATCTCATAATCTTCTAATTAACTGCTAAAATTTCTACCAATAGATATCTACTGTACCGGGCATCTATAATCCCCTCTTATCTATCAAGCAACCCAAAATTTAACAAGCAACAAATTTACACAAGTAAAAAAATATTGTTAAACTCTAGTAAGCATGACTATTCGTCGCTCCGAAGTAGGGAGTTTATGAACCACTGCCTTATTTGCTAGATCGGGCTACTCTAGTCCAGTCACTTGCTAAATCAAGAACTCTTCATTTTCTAGAGGGGCTTGCAATCCATTCAATACATAAATTCTGTTCTCGGTATTAATCTAAACAAGGTTCCAAAATAGAACGGAATTTGAGAGATCAAGATTGTGATTCTTTTC
The DNA here is from genome assembly GCA_029216955.1 of Iris pallida. Taxonomy (NCBI): domain Eukaryota; kingdom Viridiplantae; phylum Streptophyta; class Magnoliopsida; order Asparagales; family Iridaceae; genus Iris; species Iris pallida. The sequence goes on from JANAVB010042420.1 coordinate 37,610,316, forward strand.
CGTGGTTATTTAAACGCACGAGCAAGGGATACGAATGCAAAGCAAGATCGTATCTCGACCTCCAAGTAGATGGAATGAAGGTTACGAATGACATCTTATTCTAAGAGGTGGAGACTACACAATAGGTATAGGGGTCTATTTCAAATAGTTCAGTTCTATAGTCCAAATATAGGGGTATGCCTAGATGGATTGTACTGGGTCTTAATTGGTTCCCTATCTGGACATCACTAATTGGTTGGATGAACCTTGGATTTCAATCCATATTGACTGAACAAGATTCCAATGATAAAACTATTTCTACTAGTTAGGGCAACCTAAAGTAGGTTTTAATCATATATTGGATGGAAGGAATTGAGTTAGGGTTGAGGCTCTAATGGAAATCAGAAAGTGTACCGGTACTATGGTAAGGGTTATAGTTAGTCCTTTTTGTCCTGAAAGTCGTACCACAAGAATAGAGTACAAGGGGACGGGTTTGAGTGGGACATGATATACCTAGGTGAAGGTGGACTCGTCTAGATCTTGCATATAAAATTTGTTGGAAGATAACAGCTGGTCTCGGGCTCCGAATATTAATGGCACGACCGGAGACACAAAATGATCTAAATGGAAAGTGGGAGTCCATGGGCACTAATTATCATCCTAATGGAAATTATTCCAATCACTCGAAAATCCTGGTATATCCTAAATTTAGAAGGCTTACAGTCTACCCACCTTAGAAGCTAAGATATGGTCTTAGGGATAATGAGGTTAGAGGGTTCCCAAAGTCTGGATATTGTACCTCGACTCTTGGTAATAGAGAATAAGGCACGACATTACAGGATACCGTAGATATAAGTCATGTCAAGGATCGTTCCTCAATAAATGGAGAACGAGTGTGTACAATGACACATGGTTGATAAAATAGAAGAACATACACATCCATAGTATACAAGAGTTATCGACGGGATAACCATTCTCTAAGGTACATCATATAAAGAGATTTCTAACAACTTAGTCATGAATTTCTATTGGGTCAAACCTGCCAGACTATTGTCACAAGGGTTCTAGTTGTAGCAAGCTTCAAACAAGTGATTAGAGGCTCACAACATTTGGTCTCTGGAGAATAGGTAGTCTCCTAGGCTGGCATTTGATCAAGAGAAAGATCCTAATCATTTTCGGACTCCAATGACCATAAGATCATGATAGTAGGTTTAAGGTCGAAGGGAGGACGAGTAACTCAAGGTAAGGTTCCAGTAACAGAGCTGGTCGATGGTAGCTACACTTGCGTATACAACTATCATAGCCATGGAAAAACTCTGTATCTATCTATCAATTACGAGCTTTCGTCTTTCCAATCAGGGAAGGACAAAAACAATAAAGAGTTCAAGAGTGATGTCACTGAATACAATTACGTGATTCAAAGACGAATGTGTAGTTCAAGAGGAATTGTAAAAGCAGTCGCGGATGAGATCCTAGAGACATCTACATCTCAATCCATGTAGGGTAATTAGATGAAGAGCGAACCGAGTGCACTAAGGTTGATCAGACCGTAGTACATTGATTCTGATTAGACAATATGTTAGCGGGCGTCCCCAATAAACATATGTCTCGAATCAAGCTCGATAAAAGAGTAAGCTTGCAAAACTAGGCTGTAATAGCAGTATTTGTCAAGATAGTCAAAATATAGGTAGGCGAGATTTTTGGAAAGAAGGCACTAGTAGTTCGAGTTTTGGGAAAATCAAATCCCTACATGGTGTTCTTGCCTATACAGTCATCCTACTATCTTCTTATCCTTAAGGCCTGGGTCGACTAATGGGTTATGGACTTCTGAATTATATATTCTACGTAAACCTATTAGTGTCAGTCAATTACCTCGTCGATAGATCATAATGACCACATAATGCGAGGTGGGAAGACATGCTACAGAACTTCTACTAGTATTGGCTTTGGATCTTAGAGGGCATACAGGGCAGTCCCTATCCTCTATAGTATCCTAAACTTGTAATCACGTCTGAAATCATTTTACCGAGAATTATGTCTCGCCTATATACTCTGGCTGTGGTAAACCCTTGGTTCCGTGATTCAGAGGTGATATGCTATCAGGCAGTCTACCTTATATTGACACAAGGGTATCTAAGATCTAAGAGGTCAACTACGACATAGTTTTAGCAATGTTCCATAACCTATGATCCTCGAAATGATTTCAATTCTATGGGTCGTGCCTTGCCAGTGTGCTGCTGTCTAACCATCGTAGTCGTTATAATTACTCTAACTATATTCCTAAGAACTTTAAGGAGTTGCTAAAGATTCAAACTAATTGACTATGCTAGAAAGCGTAAACACCTACCTGTATGTCTCAATTCTTAAAGTAAAAGATTGACCGGGGGAAATAACTGACGACAAGGAAAATAAGAACATCCTAACATTTATCTCATATATATTTCAAATAGCTGAGGGAAAACTTTGAATCGAATCTGACTTGAGGTTCGTATATGAATAACAGGATCAGAAATTACAAACTAATTCTTTACAGCAAAATAGGATTTTAAAACAGATAATTCTAACTTATGATATAAGATTTATATCTAAAAAAGCAACAAAAAATTAAACAGTTTATCGAAATTAATGCCATAATTCTAGGCAAGCCTAACATACCAAGCGAATAGTGGATCTATATTGGATCATAATGTCATATCAAAAGTATTAGTGTATCTATAAGGATCTGGCAAGCAATCTAAAATTTAACAACTCTGTATCCAAATTGTATGGCCTCACGGACAATCTTAACTACCCAATTAATAAGGGACCCTTATCCTAGTTATCCTCCTACATTATTTAAATCCTAATTGTGAATGAGCATTTCCTGAGCGCAGGCTCGCAATAGTACGACTAACGTACCATCACGAGTTCGCAGTCTTTTGCAAAATCTGACCTGCATGGGCCACCACAAAAACTTGTCACGACCCGCACCCGCTTTTTCGGATACGAAAAGTGTCCAAGCCAGCTTACGCCGCAGAGTCGGCGGTAGAACGCTGTCAAGCCCACAAGAAATAAATGCTCAAAAATCACAAAATATAATATTTACTGCTCATTCACATTACTAAGTTTATTTTAACATTTACAAGATTTATAATTAAAGGAAATACAAAGTTTTACAATTAATAAAAATGGTACATTGCTATCTATTTTTAGGTTTCTGTCTGCATGTACACCCGTATCTCCCAAGCTAAGTGAAGCCACATCTAACCTAAAAAATGTTGGTTTCCAGTCAGGAATAGAACAAGTACACAAACCGACGACAATGCAAAAACACAATAGAATTAACAAGAAATAAAAATAACATATGAGAGATAAAAACTGGAAGATAACTTATGACATAGCACGATAGAGAAGTAAAGGAAAAATAAAAGACATCTACCTATGTGGTGTGAAATATTATTTTCAACATGTGAACGGCTAGGGGGTAAATACGGCACACCGCACGTGTCGTGTGCAGCTGCTATCATTCAAGATTAGACAAATGGGATAGTTCTGGATAGTCTACATGTATACTAAGATATTTCTCCTTTCGACTACTCCGTATGACGAGCGTGTCAACAAGCAACAAGATATATGTATAGACATGAAATAAAAAGACTACTATGAATCGAAAAGCAATCAGAAAGTGCACTTGCCTGAGGTCCTTAGCTGGTGAAACCAATAATACCATACCACTCAATAAGCCACAATCAGTCAACACATACAGAAGTCGCCAGATGCTGAAATAAATAGTACCAACATTCTCATAATAGTCAAATTAGCTAGGATTGCCTGTCCTTAAGTCCAATTCTGGATACAGGGATAAAACGGTAATTTTGGACAAAAACGATATCCGCCGTTGGACCCGTTTTGCATCGAAAAGCGTGCCAGAGTCAAAGGTCTCTAAAGTCGTCAAACTATATGTTTACGGATCCGGTTTTTCGATACGAACCCAACCGTATGTCCAAAGTCGGATTCCGGCGGGCCGTACACAAAATCGCCCGTTGAGTGGGATCGTAGGGCCCGCAAAATGACGTATGATTCAATTGTCTCAGAATTGGACCAAACTCGGCATACAAGACCAAAAAAATGATACGGTCCTGCTGGCGTAAGTTTTGTCTCGATCTGACGAGCACACACAAAGTTATGACTGAATTTGCATTGCACAGATACGGGGCGATTCTGACGGATACGCATCAAATTCGTCGCGCACACGCGACCAATTTCAATTCCGTCAAAGCCCATACGACCATGAAGCCGTTATGCACCTTTCGATGCTTTCAGTTCGTGACCATGTTGCCCGGAATGGCGGGACGCACGTCGTGTGGATGAGATTTCTAGAATTTCTATTAGTTAAAAATATGTTTTTCGGAAACTTTGGATTCAAAAATAATTGTATACAGTGCATGAAAAAATAAAACACCAGAAGGAGATGGAAGAGCTATATGGGGTCTAGAATTTCTGTTCAGGAGTTTCCCAAAGACTGTTGCTAGATTGATCAGAATTCCTCTCCAAACGTGGGGGTTCTGAGTCATTTTGGTTCTGTTTCGGACAAGAATTTTCCCAACTTTGGGCCGAGTTCCTGATCGAAACAATGGGTCACAAATAAATCCTCTTGAAGGGATAGGAAGGTGGTCAGGTTGTCTATACATAGGAGTTTACGGTTCACGATTTCATTAACCAGGGAAGAAGAAAAGCGAGTTGGAAAACGTCACCTGAGGGGTGTTACTGCCGAGGCTGTGTTCCTTGCACGCGCGTGCGGTCTGGCCGTGACTTGGCCGGTCGACGGCGCCCTGTGCGGCAGCACGGTGTCAGGAGGGTCGCCCAGGGACTGGTGTCGGCGCGGCGTTAGGGTTTTCGTGAATCTTGCTCTCGATCTCACGTATATATGAATCCTGGGGGTTGGGTGTGGGGACTTTTGTAGTCCCTTGCTGGTTTGTGAGGAAATTGGGTTTGTGGGTGATTGGGCCAGGCTCGGGTATGGGCCTGGCTGATGGTAACCAAAATAAATAATTATTAAAGATGTCATATATTGACAACTGACTAAACCATATACAAGATTATGTCGATATAGCTGAAAAACTAGGCATAATACTGTAATTATAGTGAGCTTCACACCAATAAAGTATAGTTATATTTACTTATTTCATTATCAGCACAAAATATTTGCAAACATCACTTTGCACAAATTCAAAAACCTCAAAACCCACAACAATTAGTTGTTGAACTGCTTTTGATGCCTATAAGGACCAAGAAAATTTAGGAGGATATCATTAGAAATAATACAGATAGAAATATGAGGAAAATGAATGTTGATATTCCCACTAAAAGATACTGATACATATATATCAACACACTTTTTCATAAACATATTTATTTATACGTACACACATATCTTATTTATATATATATATAAATAAGATATGTATATATATAATATATATATATATATATATATATATATATATATATATATATATATATATATATATATATATATATATCTTTGATAGAGAATAAAATAACAATAACTATTAATAATAAATAATTTATTTATTTAATAACCACAATATAATATTAGTATTATATAACCTCAATAACTTAATAATAAATAATAATAATCAAAATGCAATAGATCTATAATGGTGTATATACCATTTATGTCCAGTCTAAAATTTACCATTTAAACAAAATAAAATAATAAAAAATATTTTATAATTTCCGGGAAGGGGAGCTACAGTCTCCAACTCTAGAAATCAACACTTTTAACAAAAATAGATCCAAAATTTTTGCGAACTTTAAACCAGAAACGGAGGTAGGATCCAAAAAGATCCAATATATATATTTACAAAAAAAACCTCTTGCAACGAGAATCATAGCTTTACAAAACAAACCTCTTGCAGCGAGGAGCTCGCGCCAAGTCACTTGGCGTGTGGTAAGGGTCCCGAAGAAATATTAATGGAGAATGGAGAAATATCAAATTGTTTTTTAAATAAAATTTATAATTTTGAATGTAGTTTGTCCAAATTATCCATAATAAATTTCAAATATGTTTTCAAAAAAATTACATTTTGAATTAATATTGTGGTATTATCTATTTGTTAAAATTTATTACCCAATCCACTTCAATAAAAAAATTCAAAAATTTGTTACAACGATAAAATCTTTAATGAAATAGGATACAAGATAAGAACTTTATAAAAAATTAATTGCAGAAATTTTATAACATAGAGACTCAACTCGATGTTAGTTTTTTTGTTTAGGTTGGTTTGATTTGATTTGTTTTAGTTTTAATTTGGTTTGATTTAATCTTTTAATTTGATTTCTTTCACTAGTTTGATTTAATCTATTAGATATTTTGTTATTATCTATGCTAATATAGATGATAACAAAAACTTTTACTTACTCGTTATCATCAAATTTATATTATATTTTTATCACTAGAAAATAATTTATTTATTTATAAACAAAATTTATTTAATTTTAAAATTTTAATAAATAATTATATATTTGTATATAAATTTTAAATATATTAGATAACAAATAATTTTTTTATCATCCAAGATTTATCAGATAATATTTATTATCTAAATTAGATAACAAATAATTAAAATGATCTATATGAATGGAATATTTATAATAACAAATTATCATCTAGTTATATCATAAAAAATTTATCAGATAATAGTTATTATCAATATTATATTTTTTATGACTGGTAATTGCTGTGAAACCCAATTTCGAGGTTTGTTATTATGAAAAACCCACCCGCATGGTGGGTTTATGAAATGCCCAGAATTATATATTTCTACGTTAAATATTCTAAGATTCCCTTTAGATGCTCTATTGTCATTTTTATAGTTCCAAAAATACCCCTTCGCGCAAATTTGGTCATATATATACTCATATTTGGATTGCGATTTTATTCTTCTTCTTCTTCTTCTTCACAAGAGATCTGAATTCTATTGTTCTTATCTTCAGCAGAGATCGCAAATATCGTTCGTTGTTCACTGTGATTTTCTTCAGTCGAACTTCGATCATCGTTCATCATCATCATCTTCTTCGTGGAGTGATTTGAAGTTTTTCGGCGATTAGGTCAATTGTGGAGAGAAGATCATCTTCTTGTCTTTTTATAGATCTTAAAACAATGTGAGAGTTTAGATATGTAAAAATTCATTCATCATCTTCGTCCAGTCGCAAATTTTTTTCTGAATTTGAATTTGTTATGAAGATTATTAACTGAGTAACGGTTATCGAGATCTTTAATCCCGTTATTTTTGTGCGAATATGACGGCTAAAATGGTCAATTGTCATAGAGAAAGAGAATTCTTCGTTATAATTCGACGGAGAATGACCATTCTCCGTTAGTATTGACCGGAGAATGACCATTTCCATTGAGAATGATCATTCTCCGTTAGTTTTAGACGGAGAATGATTATTCTCCGTTGGTATTAGACGGAGAATGACCAGAAATGTGTTGTCCTATTTTGTGATCTTTTCTGTTTTTATGTTATCAGGAGGGGAATTGATTCAAGCTGTTTAGTTAATCTTTGTTTCAAGAGAGACATAGTTTCCTGCCGTGTCACACATGAAAGTACCGTAGAATTTTTAAAGCCTCAAGTGTACGATCGATGGACTTCTTTGGATCAACTTTCCTTTCGTTTTAAGTTTTTGCATTCTGATGGGACTGAACTGTACGTTGACAGTGATTTTTGGCTTCGGTCCTTGGTTGGGGGTTTCAATGGTACCCATGATGTGAGCTTTGATTTATTTGTGGAGCAAGTATACTCTCCATGTTCTTCATCGACATCTTTTTCTTGTCAAAGCATTCCTATGGGACCTTCGTCTTCCTCTTCTAGTTCCTTGAGTAGTAGATGTTCTTCTACTGTAAAGGATAAACGAGTAGTAGAATTTTATGAGGGCTCAATTGAGACAGTAAAGAAGAGGAAATCAGATATATGGCCTGGATCAATTACCGACGTTGGTCAGATTTTCCTAAATGGTGTTGAAAAAGTTAGGCACGCTGTTAAAATGGTATGTTTTGAATCTCGTCATCCATTCCATATTTTAAAATCTGAGCCGGAGAGGTACACTGTTTGCTGTAAGAATTACAAGGCCCATGCTTGTTTGTGGAGCTTCCATACTACATCTATTTCAAAAGATTATCAAATTTTTGAGGTGAAGAGGTATGTGGGAGAACACAATTGTGGAGTTGTCTATATGGATAAAGGTAATCTAGTTTTTCCAGCAAAGTTTGTGAAAAGTTTGGTTAGTGACATTGTTCGGATGGATCCTAAAATGTCGACAAAATCAGTTGTTGATGAATTCAAGGTTGACTATGATTTATCTCTTACCTATGGACAGGCATACCATGGCATTAGGTTGGTGCACAAAAAAATGTACGGAGATGATGTTAGAGCTTACAGCGACTTGTGTTGGTATATCGACAAGGTAAAGGAAACCAATATTGGTTCCGTTATCGACTTTCAGAAAGATGATACGTCAATGAGGTTTCATCGGCTTTTTCTTTCATATGGGGCTTGCGTTGAAGGCTTTCAATATTGTTGCCCGATGCTATATTTGGATGCAACTTTCCTTACAGGGAGGTTTAGAGGGTGTTTGATGTCTGCTACAGCGAAGAATGGTAACCAACAGTTCTACCCTATTGCCTACGGTATAGTCTCGGGCGAAGATGGCGACAATTGGGAATGGTTCCTTAAAAATCTCAAGAATGTTGTTGGATGTAGTAGGCTTATCGTTTTTCTTTCAGATCAAGGCACTGGTTTAGTTTCTGAAGTTCCCAAAGTGTTTTCTACTGCTTACCATAGCTATTGCTATTATCACATGAAGAATAACATACCGCTGAAGGAGAAAGAAAATAAAAGAGTGTATCTGTATGTACTTGAAGCTTGGAGGCAAGCAGTATATGCTCTAACTCCAGGTGTGTAAATGAGACAGATATATACAGCTTTTCTATGCATTCTCCTTTATTTTAACAAGTAGAATGAATATTCTCAATGTAAATAGCACGGAGAATAGTATTCTTCGTGTTGCCTAGAACGGAGAACGTTCATTCTTCGTTTTAAAATACACGGAGAATGGCATTCACCGTGTCATTTAACACGGATAATTCCATTCTCCGTGTATTTAGAACGAAGAATACAATCCTCATGCGTTCTAACAAGGGGAATAACCATTCTCCGTGTTTCTATTACGGAGAATGGTCATTCTCATGCATTTTAACACTTGAAAAGACCATTCTTCGTGTCACTTAACACGGAGAATGGCATTCTTCGTATTATTAACAAGGAGAATGATTATTCTCATACGTTTTAACACTTTTATTATCACCATCCGTGTCATTCTCCGTTTAAAAATACACGGAGCATGACATTCTCCGTGTTAAATTACACGAAGAATGGCCCCTGTTTTTTCATGTGCTTGTTCATTGATTTCCATCTTTATTAATTACTTTTTTCCCGTATAAAGGTGGGTATAAACAAGCAACTAAGAAGATTTATGATCTGAATTGTGGTCATGTTGTGAAATGGATGGATAAACAAAAGCCTAAAAATTGGTCAAATGCATTCTGCCCGGGATGTAGATACGGCGAGGTTGCTTCTAGTTGTGCAGAGTCATTCAATTCATGGATAAAGGCTGAGAAGAAAATGCCTATTTCAGCACTTGTAAATGTCATCAGAGTGAAGATGATGAAGATGACTTCGGATCACCACAAGGATGCAAGTGATTTCAACAACATGATTCCATACGCCGAGAATATGCTGAAGCAGCTTACAGATGATGGCACGTCTTATAGGGTATATCGGTCTGGTGATTTCGAGTTTGAGGTGATGGCAGATACTTCCTTCCACTTGGTGAATCTTCTTGATTGGCATTGTAGTTATCGTAGATGGAAGGTATATAGATTTTTATGCAGCCATGCAATCCAATGCATCAAATTTGGTTCAGACAAATCCGTCTACGATTTTGTGGAGCAGTATTGGATATCAAATTTCTACCAGAAGCTATATTCATGTGCTATTCGTCCAGTTCCAGATTCTGGAAAACAGTTTGAAAATAATTCAACTGATTTGGTCTTACTCCCTGTTCCGAAACGGGGTCCCGGCCGACCAAAGGCGGACCGTTATAAGATCAATTATGAAAACAAGGGAAAAGAGAAGAGGAAGATGAGGTGCCATAATTGTCTTGAATTAGGTAATCACAATCGCAGCACTTACACTCTTCCCCCACGTGCTTCTACGGTGGTCGAGGAGGCAGCGCCCCCTCATTAATACATATATTCTTCCTTTTATATAACTATTTTTTTAAAATACATTTCTTACAATTTTGATATCAATGGTGCTATTTTGAAGTCTGTTATATCTAATGTTTCACAGTTTTTGAATGCATAATAGCCATTTTTCGTCATTCTTACACGGAGAATTCCATTCTCCGTTTCAAATTACACGGAGAATAGCATTCTCATTCGTTCTAACAATGAGAATGCCATTCTCCGTGTAGTTTGACATGGAGAATAACATTCTCCGTTTTAAATTACACGAAGAATGAACATTTTTATGCGTTTTAACACTTAGAATGCCATTCTCCATGCTAGATTAACACGTAGAATGAGATTCTCTGTTTCAAATTACACGGAGAATAGAATTCTCATTCGTTTTAACACAGGGAATCCATTCTCCGTGTAATTCAAGACGGAGAATGATATTCACCGTTTCAAATTACACAGAGAATAGCATTCTCATTCGTTTTAATACTGGGAAATCTATTCTCCATTTTAACTTACATAGAGAATGAACATTCTCATGCGTTATAACACTGTAAATGACATTCTTCGTTTAATTCAACACGAAGAATGACATTCTCCGTGGTTAAGTAAACGGAGAATGGATTTTAAACAAAAAATATCATTCACCGTGTTAAATTAAACGAAGAATGGCCATCCTCGTGCGTTTTAAAACTGGAATGATCATTCTCCGTGTTATTTAGCACGGAGAATATTTATTCTCCTATAAGTACAACAAAGAATGACCATTCTCCGTTCTAAAGAACACGGACAAAGAACATTCTCCGTGTTATTTAACACGGATAACAGCCATTCTCCGTATTCAATAACACGGAGAACGGCCATTCCCGTGTAATTTAACACGGAGAATGGCATTCTTCGTGTTATTAACACGGAGATTGGCACAAAATGGTCATTCCTCATTGTGAACTTGACATAGAATGGTCATTCAAAAATGATATATACATATATATATATATATATATATATATATATATATATATATATATATATATATATATATATATATATATATTAATATAGAACTGCATTTTCATATATATATAAAAATGATATATACATATATATATATATATATATATATATATATATATATAAATATATATATATATATATATATATATATATTAATATAGAACTGCATTTTCATATATACAGAACAATGTAATATAAGACAGAGCAGATGTAACAAAAAGACGCAGACACAGAAGAATATAACTGCATTTTCATATATACATAATAATGTAATATAAAGTTCTTAGGACTTTGTCTTTTTTATAATGTGTTCACGATCTGCATTTGGACTTTTAAGCAACCTCTTAACCCATGCCAACCTAACTTTTGTAATCCCATTGTGAATTTCATCATCATTTCCTCTTGTTGGTATTTCGAAGGGATTAATCATCAACCACTTCATAAAATATGTCGTGTATAAGAGGCAGTTGGGTCCTTTTTGTTGTGGGCACTTTGAACGAAACTTCGTATCTGTGCTCTCATAATCCATCATCGCCTTGTATTTTCCCCTCATCATCTCAATTTTTCTTCTGATGATAGGCTCCAAGACCTCCCTCAAGAATTCTGCATCTGCCTTGCCCGATTCGTACGTGTTTTGTACCAAGGAGTTGTAGTGTGCCCACTCGTACGAGCTGAAGTTGAATGTCCGGAGCATATAGTGTAATATTGCTTCATTAAAGAGTGGCATGAATAGCCACTCTATGTCGTCCTGTAAACCTATGATTAGGTCTTCGACATCTGTTTTAGAAGTTTGAATGTTACCTCTTTTTCATGAGCTTGGCGAATGATGGATTGTTTTCCAAAAACAAAGACAGAATATCATTAGTTAGTTTCATCGGTGTACACATGAATAGGAGGGATGTTTTAGTTTTGATTCTTACCAATGTGTGGGGCATCATAAATGCATACCACTTATTTTACACCTCTTGTGAACTTGATTGTGTTTTACTTCTTGCTTTTTCTTGATTTTCTTTCATTTTGCTTATTATTATGTTGAGTATACCAGCCTCCATGTCTTGATAGTTGAATATGTCTTGCATGTCTATTGCTATCAGGATAACTTCAACTTTATTTTTACCTTCAGTAGAATAATATACAACATCACTGCACATAAATTTTGTTCAGTTAGATTAAATCAATAGAAATTGACAAAAATAATTGTGAAAAAAGAAGAAAGGAATATAGAAGAATACATACAGTGGAGTCATCTTGCTTTTGAATACGAGGTCCTTGTAAAGCTTTTGCAGCTCTTTATTTGCCTCATTCCAAAGTCTGAGGTCCTCGCATTCCTTGAGTATTTTTCGTTCTTTATTAGTTCTGCAATTCTGGCATCTTCTTTGGATTTTGAATCATCCTTCTTATTATTTTTTTGGCTCTGGGTTTGGGCTGAGGTTTTGGCTTCTGATCGTCATTAATCTTCTGCCTTTTTGTTGTTTTCCTCCCCAAGGGAGTAAAATCATTATTAGTTATTACATCTGATGGTTTTAGCCTCCTCTTTTCCCCTTTCCTAATCCTCTTTTGGGTACTTCTGGATCATCAAGTTCATCAGATTGTTTTTGAGGAACTTGTTGAGGCTCTGTAAGCTGCAATGCATCAATTATGGCTTTAAGATCATTGATTTTTTTTATCCTTTTCAATCGCTTCTTTACTCAACAATGCAACTTCCCCTTGAAGCTTTTTTTTTCATTAGCGAGCCTTTTATTTGCTTGTCTCAGTTGCTCTGTTATTTGTACTGATATAAAACAAACATCAATGAAAGGTACGATGTCAATGAAAAAGAAGAAGTAAAGATCATTCTAAGTTTTAACAATAGAAAATACCATTCTCCCTGTTAATTAACACGGAGTGTCACGTCCCAGTTTCCAAGATGACTCGAGGCGCGTGATACTTCTCCCCATACTACGCAATTGTACAATGAATACCGTATTGTACCCTGCGATTGTCGCCCGTGAGGTCCCGAATAGGCATAGATATAAGGCGTTATCACAGAAATTCCACAATTGACATGAAATTCATTTATCCAGAAATATTATATACTTGGTCTAGAATTCATCAAAACATATATTATACATATTTGATTCATTGTCTTCAAATACGTAATTTACATAACTGAAATATGTTTTCAAAATGAAGCTACATTCTATCAGTTCCACATCATTCATAGAGTTCGTCTTCGGTGTACGCCTGATCCACATCTTGATATTCATTAATCCCTAGTGAACAAAACTAGGTCGTCAATACGACGAGCAAGTCCTCGGTCAAAGAAAAGAGTTATGAATGTGGAATAATAATATAAATGAATACAATGTATTGCAAGCTTGATCAATCAAACTCATACCTTGTGATATCAGTCAAGAAGTAAGTAGTTCTCAAAATAATGTCACAAAGGACACGAAAAGATCTTTCTAAATCTAAATGCAATTTAGAGAAACTTTTTGGATCACACACACACGCCTAGCATCTCAACAATAACCTCATTTGCCCGGGATCAGACTCGTACAAAACGGGTTGGTGCTTAGATTCTCCAGCCGTCTGTACTATCACATATTGATGTGATTTCAAGCAAGATAACATCATGAGTGGTTTCCGAATCATCTGGGTCGAATCATCACATCATGTGCTATAACAAAAATTTCGTATGACTTGAACTTTTCCAAGAATATCGAACCCATTCATTATAGAGCTGAGCTGAACTCAGGGCCTGGATATCTAATGAATTAACAAGTATTCTGAGCTGAAACTCAGGGTAATGTGCAAATGGATAGATGAGCTGAAACTCAGGGCCTGGATGTCCAATTGCGATCAAGAAAGTGAGCTAAGCTTCACCCCGGATATTCGTACGGCCGCACGAACACCGTATCAGGGACTGATCATTACGAAAATGAAAATCATATTGCAAAGAAGTCAGCCAGGTGTGATCCAATGATTTCTCTCCCATCCCGATGCAACCTATTCTAGACATTCGGAATCCATAGAAACTCTCTCTTAAACGGGAGTCTTAAAAGTTAAGTCGCATTCAAGTAATAGTTTCGTCCTTTCCGAAACTATGAAAGTCCAAGAAAGTATTGGAACCAAGGAAAATTCCAAAGTATCAATTTGGACAATAATTTCCAAGAATCCCTCCGATGTTATAGATCGGAGATGGATGGTTCCATGATCTAGAACTTAGGTCAAAAGTTTCTAAGGAGTCCGAATTTTCGTAAAGAGACTAACTCTGGAAATTTTCAAAAATTTCGGCAGAGTCTCCTTTGTATCTACTGACCTGGAATTAAATCCGATACAAGTAAACACAAAAGATATAAATAATGGGCACGCCAACCCCTTCAGTGGAGCAACTCTCAACACCGGCCACGCAATATATATATCTGGGTACGCCGACCCCTTCGGTGGAGCAACTCTCAACACCGGCCACACAATACAAAAAGTTATGCAAAATAATAAAGCTTTCTTACCTTAGTAAGCAAGCAAGCGTATTTTTAGTTCTTGGTTTTGCAAGGCTTTATCAAAACGCTAAGCAAGTCAAAGATAAAATAGATTTTTAGTAATATAATTATTCTATGAAACTATTATTGACTATGTACTGCATTTAGCTCATCAAGGATATATAAAAAAATAATTTAAGACATGTAAAGTTAGCACGTAGCTACTCTAATAGACTGGTATTCATAATTATCAAGTTAAACCATGTTTTCATGACAAAAGGGTATTTTTAAGCCTAATTAAAATTTTGGACAGAATTGAACATTTCGCTAATAATAAGTAACAATCATTCCTATCACAAAGTCAATTTAAGACATCCCTAAGTATACTTGAATTCATGCTAATAGTGGATTAGACCATAACACATGCAATCTATCCATAATGTGACATGTAGGATGGTTAATTAAACATTTAAAGTTAAGCAAGAAGTTATTGCCACATTTCAATATATTCGTATATTTAGTAAAAGTCTTATGTAAAAGTGTCCAACATTTGTCCGAATTCATACTAATAGTGTATAAACATTCATGAACACATGCTACCAAGTTATTCCTAAAATCAACATCACCCCTATTGTAACAATTAGATTAAAAACATAAATTTAGAATATGTATATATAGAATTATCATGTAAAAACAGAAATAATTGATAATTAACATGAGAAGATTCAAGAGGAGGAAGGAGAGAGCTTGCCTTGCTTTTGGGTATAATCCCTAGCAGAAAAGTTCTTCCCCAAGTCCCAATTCAAAATCCTAGGGCATAAAATAAAATTGGGTTAAAATTAGAACCCTAGAACTGAATTTGAAATGGGAAGGAAATAAATTGAATTAGGAAGAGGAATTAGAAGAAGAGGAGGGAGGAGAGATGAATAAGGGGATGTGTAGTCGGTCGGACGACCGGCTGGCCGGCGGCGGCGTCGACGTCGGCGCCAGCGGCAGCAGCGCACGACAGCAGTAGCAGCAACTTGCAGCAGCAGCGGCAGTAGGGGGAGGAAAGGGGGGTGAAGAAGAATAAGAAGAAGAAGAAGAAATGGAGAAGTAAAGGAGGAGGAGGAGAATAGGAAGAAGGAGGAGGAGAATAGAAATAGGAGGCTCACCTTGCAAATGAAGTGGAGAAGAGTGGTTTTCTCTTTCATTCTCTTCATGTTAAATGAATGGTGAACAAAAGGAATTACTAAAATGCCCTTATAGCCTCATCATGAAAAGAGGATGCCATATGACACCTCTCCATGCATGAGTGCCACCTAGTTGCAATTGCAAAATACAAAATTTGCATTTGCATGAGGGGGCAAGAGAAAAAGGAATTTGATTTTTTTGAAAAATAATATAGAAAAATAATTTTTGAAAGGCTGAAAATAATTAAAATACATAAAAATAAAATAAAATTAAGGTTATGATACTCTACCTACCTTAATTAAATTCCGTTCTCAGAATTTAAGGAAATGAGAAGTGAAAAGAAAGGAAAGGTGCTAAGGTACCTTAATCATCAATTTGGTAGGGGTAGAGTTACCGCATCTCATCTTCCCTTTCCCAAGTAGATTCTCCCGGTGAGTCCTTGTTCCAAGATACTCGAACCAAAGAGATTGTCTTGTTCTTAAGAATCTTCTGTCTCCGATCTAGGATCTCTACTAGCTTCTGTTCAATACGGAGAGTTGGACCAACTGTGATTTTCGAATGATCCAGTATGTGACTGAGATTTGGCACATACTTCCGTAGTTGAGATACATGAAAAACATCATGGACTCCTTCTAGAGATGGTGGCAAGGCCAATCGATAAGACACGTCGTTGAATCGATCCAGGACGTCGAATGGGCCTATATACCTTGGGCTCAACTTCCCTCTTTTTCTAAACCTGATTGTTCCTTTAGTAGGTAAGATCTTCAAAAATACATGATCACCAGGTTTGAAGTTCAAGATCCTTCGATGCTTATCTGCCCACATCTTGTGCTTGTCTTGTGCAGCTTGAAGATGACTTTGGATTGCCTTGACCATGTCTACTGTCTGCGTAACCAACTCTGGCCCTAGGAGTTGCCGTTCTCTGACGTTACCCCAACATATTGGTGACCTGCACTTCCTCCCATATAATGCTTCAAATGGTGCCATCTTGATGCTGGCCTGATAACTGTTATTATATGAAAATTCTATCGAATGTAGATGATCATCCCATGATCCCTTGAAATCTAGAGAGCACGCTCTCAATATATCTTCCAAAATTTGTATCATCCTTTCTGACTGTCCATCAGTCTGTGGGTAATATACTGAACTAAACTTCAGGCGACTGCCAAGACTGTCTTATAAGCTTTTCCAAAACTTGGAGGTAAATCGAGTATCCCTGTCTGAGACGATACTTACCGGCACCCCATAGTGACTAACAACTTCCTTCATGTACATCTCCGCTAGATGCTCCGTAGATTATCCGACTCGAAATGGTAGAAATCTCGCGGACTTTGTGAGTCTATCCACTATCACCCAGATAGCATTGTTACCTCTTTGGGTCATTAAGTCCTGATACAAAATCCATCGTAATATGCTTCCACTTTCATTCAGGTACTGGTAGTGGTTGCAGTAGTCTAGCAGTCCGTTGGTGCTTTGCTTTTACTTGTTGGCATACTAAGCATTTCGAGACAAATTTAGCTATCTCTCGCTTCATTCTATACCACCAAAAATTTTGTCTCAGATCCTTATATATCTTCGTACTCCCAGGATGAATGGAGTACTGAGAACTATGTGCTTCAGACATTATCTCAGTCCAGAGTTCACCAAATGGCACACACAAATGACTCCCGAACCTCAAGGATCCATCAGAATGCTTAATCAACCCAGTTTGTATCCTAGCTTCAGTTTGATTCCACAATTTTTGCAACTTCATATCCTTTTTATGTGCCTCCTTAATTCTCTCTACTAGAGATGATTGTACTTGTAAACTTCCCCAGACTCCATCTGCCACTGGGTATATTACTTCAATCCCCATCTTTCTGAGATCATCCAATATTTCCTTGGGCATGTTCAAAAAGAAAGCTTCAGGTCTCCTACTCAGAGCATCTGCCACTCTGTTCGCCTTGCCTGGATGATACTCCAATTCCATATAAAAATCTTTAAGCAACTCTAGCCATCTACGTTGCCACATATTTAGCTCTTTTTGGGTGAACACGTATTTTAAACTCTTATGATCTGTGTAAATTTTGATCTGTTCATCATATAAGTAATGTCTCCACAACTTTAGTGCAAACACAACAACTGCTAATTCCAGATCATGTGTTGGATAGTTCCTTTCATGAACCTTCAACTGTCGCGAAGCATAAGCGATAACTCTTCCGTGCTGCATCAGCACACAGCCCAAACCTTTGCCAGAAGCATCACTATCGATCTTGTAACCTCCTGACCCTGCTGGTAACGCCAGTACTGGTGCTGTGACAAGTCTTTCCTTTACTTCCTCAAATGCCGCTTGACATTTATCAGTCCAAATGAATTTCTCATTCTTCCGAGTCAACCGAGTAAGCGGCTCAACTATTCTGGAAAAGTTCTCCACAAATCTTCTATAATATCCAGCTAAGCCAATAAAACTTTGAATCTCAGCTACGTTCTTGAGAGTAGGCCATGATTTGACTGCTTCACTTTTTTAGGATCTACTGTTATTCCTTCTCCACTTACTATGTGTCCCAAGAAAGAAATTTCTTTTAACCAAAATTCATATTTACTCAACTTTTCATACAGCTTTTTCTGCCGCAGAGTTTTAAGTACTATCCTCAAATGTTCTTCGTGCTCCTCCTCGTTCTTCAAGTATATCAATATGTCATCAATAAAAACGATCACAAATTTATCCAAATATTGGTAGAATATTCTATTCATCAGATCCATAAATATGGCCGGAGCATTAGTCAATCCAAAAGGCATGACTTGTAATTCATAATGTTCATATATGGTTCTAAAAGCAGTCTTTGGTATATCTTCTTTCTTAATCTTCACTTGATGATATCCTGATCAGAGATCTATCTTAGAGAATACAGTCGCTCTTCCAAGTTGGTCGAATAATTCATCGATCCTAGGGAGTGGATATTTATTCTTGATTGTTACTTCATTCAGTGCTCTATAATCTATTACCAATCTCAAACTCCCATCCTTTTTTTTTACAAAGAGCACAGGTGCTCCCTAAAGAGAAATACTAGGTCTGATAAACTCCTTAGCCAGCAATTCCTTGATTTTCTTATTTAATTCAGCTAATTCCTCTTTATTCATTGGATATATCTTCTTAGCAATAGGGGCAGCTCCCAAAATTAGATCAATACTGAATTCTACGGCCCTATCCGGTGGTAATCCGGGTAATTTATCAGGAAATACATTTTTAAATTCATCCACAACTTTTGGCCATTCCTCTATTACTTGATTCTGAAGACTCCTTAATTCAAACTTCTCTAACTCCTTTTTATCAAACTCCTTCTGAGCTCCAACAAATTTATGCAACTTCCTACTGGGTAAGGAAAACTAAACTTCTTCTTGTCCACAATCAATGATTGTCGATGTTGATATTAACCAATCCATCCCAAATACTACATCATAATTGTCCATGGGAAAGACTAATAGTCTAGTTCGGAAGCTTCCTCCTCCCATTTTGATTGGACAGTTTCTATAAATTTGGCTTACTTCAACTACACCATTGTCCGTAAGAATTTTCAACTTTCTAACTAGAGGTCGTGTCTCTATATTAAACTCAGATATGAATGATACAGATATAAAATAATGAGTAGCTCCAGAATCAAATAGTACAGACGCTGGTCTAGATGAAACGAGTATAGTACCTGTCACCACGTCTCCTACAATTCCTGCTTCATTGCTATCCATCATAAAGGCTTGACCGTGGTTCTTTTTTTTTCTGCTTGTTGTTCTGACCAGCCTTCTGAGCCTGATGAAATTGATGCGCTTGAGGTGCCAATGCTGGTCTTTGTTGATACCATGTCGGAGCATGACCTTGCGCTGAAGGCGTATTAATCATGGGCTCATTGTTCTGGAAAAAAGGCCTTTGCTGAAATCCCTGGTTTGCAGCTCTTGGTTCCTGTGCATTATTCTGCACTACATATCTTCTATTGTTTTGGGGACATTGGTTCAACCGGTGGTTGGAAGATCCACACTTCAGACACTTTCCCTGAAGTCTTCTGCAGTTATTCTTTGTATGCCCTGACTTCCCGCAGTAAGGACAACTTAGCGTGACTCTATTCTGTTCAGACTGAGCAAGCTTCTGTTGCCCTTGTCCCGAGGTCCTTCCCTGAGGTGAGCCGGTCTCCAGACACCGCTTTTGTCCTCCAGCCTTCGAGTTGTTCTTATCATTTTACATTCTCTCTTGGTGTCTTGCAGCTTCGACCACCTCAGCATTAGTTTGACATCTGTAGGGAGCAACCTTCATCTTCAATTTATCGTCCAGTCCTTCGCTGAACCGAACTACCTTCGCCTTCTCTGTAGTCACCATGCTCGAAGCATACCGGCTGAGCCTTGTAAATTCCACCGAGTATTCATCGACAGAAGTTTTATTTTGCTTCAGATGTAGGAATCTTCTTTCCAGTTCCAACTTGGCGCTAGGAGGAAAGAACCTCTCTTCAAATTCTTTCTTAAAATTTTCCCATGATACAATTTCATCAGATTCTTCGAGGTGTAAGGAGCTCCACCAGATATCGGCTACATCCTTCAGTTGAATCCTCACTAGTGACACTATATCGTTTGGCACGATCTTTGTGCCCTTCAGTAATTCTTCCATGGTTCTAATCCACTGTGCCACTTCCATAGGAGTTTCAGTCCCCTTAAACTCTGGGGGCTTGATCGTCCTGAAATCCGAAATAGTCACAGCTGCGACATCCAACCTTTCGAGTAATTTTGCAGACATGTCTTGGGATAGTTGGATTTGTTGGGTGTTAGCTTCCAAGAATCTTTGAAAACTCTCAAAAGCATCCGTCGGTCGTGACTCAAAAGTCTCCGTTTGCGATGCATTGGGGTTTGATGGAGAAGACATTTCCTAAATATTAAGGATAGGAAAAAAAATCTTAATATAAAATTTAGAAGAGGATCTTGAAGTATCTTAATCACTAAAGAGATGAAAAGCAATTGCAATTTTAGATAGTCAGAACCAAAGGAAGCATATTTCATTCATTTCATAAAACA
This sequence comes from Iris pallida, assembly GCA_029216955.1. NCBI lineage: Eukaryota > Viridiplantae > Streptophyta > Magnoliopsida > Asparagales > Iridaceae > Iris > Iris pallida. Next base: position 37,631,277 of record JANAVB010042420.1, read on the forward strand.
TGGTTACAATATGCTTCAAGAGGAAGTCCTTACAACTTCTGTACTCTAAACCCTATACAAAACTATTTACATTTGTTATAATTCCAAAAAGTTGTACAACAGACAAAAATTTCCCTTATATATCCATACATCATATATATATATACATATCTGCTGATCCTTCAAAATGCAGCTCAGCAGAAAAAAAGCTACCCCATTCCTAGTTGTCCTGCCTGTAACCCCGCTTTTTCGAATTATTCAAAATTTTGTAATTTTCTGGGATTTTGTAATTTAGTCATATTTTATTTTATGGTTGTTTAAGGAATATTAATTTTGATTAGTATCATGGTGTGGTTTAAAACATTTTTTTGGTATTAAGTTCTAATAATTATTTAATTGTTTTATTCTTAATAAATTTTTTTTCTTAAATGGTTTTAAAAATAGGGGAAGCAATTCAAATTTAATTTCAATTTAAGTTCCCTCCATTTGTAACAACCTTGCAATCACCTTTCTAACTAATTTTTCCTAGAGTTGTAAATAGAGAAAACTGTGGGGTCCTTTTTGTAATTGTAACTCCACCTCTCATTTTAAAAAAGCAATATTTTTAAGAATAAATATTATTTAATCATTTTCTTGAAATTTAATCCTTACTTATTATTTTTTCCTCACCATGAGTGGGTTTCCTTTTCTCAGCCCTATTTAAGCTGATTCGGGAATTACTTGTTTCCATTCAATATTAGCCGTTAGTTGCCATTAAATTTTAGCCCATTGTATGCAATGGGCCAACAGCCCATTGGCAGGCTCAAATGAACCATAAGTTTCAACCATTAGCTGCTGTCAGTTTCCTTTTCTTCAAATTTCAAAATTTCAATTTCTGCTGTAACAACCGACTTCACCTCTCCTAACTAACTATGGCAAGGGAAGGAGGAATTGAGATTTTTTCTGCCAACATGGTTGCCTTCTCCTCACGCTACTTTAGCAGTCTATTTAAGCCACTCTCCATTCTATTGATGAGCAACAACCCTCTCATTTTCTATAACCGCGTCTCTTTCACTTTTCCATAGTTTCTGTTCTGGATCAGCCATGGCGAACCTCCATGTCTCGGCGAGCTCCTTCCTTGATTGACGAGTGACACGAAGATTTGGATACAGCAGCAGGAAGCAAGGAGTGGGATGGCTCAATTTTCTCTACGTCGAGCGGATCAGCCTCCTGGAGTGATCGAAGAGGGATCGGCTCAATTTCAATCGAGTAAGTTGGTATTATCAACCTAATTGATCCTTGGCTCTATCCTTCTTGATCTAATTCATCATTAATATAACTTGTAGTTTGGGACTGTAATTGTCGGGAATTCTTCCTCAAAGCTCTCGATCTGTTCTGGAATTGGTCTCTGTGATCAATCAAAAGAGGTATAGATTTCGATTTGATCCAGTGTTTCTGTTTGTGATCTCCTTTTGATTTTGGTCTTTCATTGGTTTTGGGAGCTAGATCGAGATCTAGAATCGAGGTGAACCTCCAGTTGTTGATCATTCTAGTTCAGATTTAGAACACTGGTAAGTTATCCAGTGTTTGAATTATATTGAATCTATTCTCGATTCATGATTGGACGATTCGTGATGATGTTATTTTCTTAGTTCTATAGAGATTCGATTTGAGGAAGAAAGGGACTAAGTCAGGACAGTAGAGAGGACAGAGACTGCAGCAGGACAAGCTTGTTAAGGTAAATTCCCATTTCTGTTTACATATTTGGGTTCGGGTGCATGTGTATAATAGGGAATTGAGTGATGGATAGCATGATAGAGAATAAGTGTGGTTAGAAATATTCAATGAGCTAGTATTTCAATCTGGGAATGCAGTAAGGATTTTGGTTCATAGAAATCCTCACGTGGGAATCATTAAAGTGTATTGGTATGACTGGTTAAGTTTTCTAATAAACTGTAGGAAGAGATTTTAAATCTTGGCATTCATGAGTTAAGTTGAATTGACAAGGATGAGTGGTACTCTAGCCCTTCGAGTTTAATTTGAGCTCACTGCTATCCTTGGGCTATGATGTTAATTGGAGATTGCTAGGATAGCAGGTGTCTCAGTAGAGCAACTGTTGATCTCAATCAATAATCTATAACAGTGTTACTGTAGTTTAGAGTGGGTTGGAACACTTTGAGTCCTCCTACCTTTGATCAGATTTACTCTGTTATATAGTTATTGATTGTAGTTGCATTCCTCAGTTGAATGTGGAGTGGGTTAACATGATAGATTCTAGAGTTTTGGTTAGATGTTGTTAGCTAAGAGGAATTCCTGTCAAATGAGATATCTGGACTCATTTTAATCTGATGTATACCATTGTTGATTTATGTAGCTGTGTATGGTGAGTATATGCAGGCATGTTCATAAATTCCATATTTTGAGAATCGAGCATGGGGATTTTTAACTATACTTTTGTCTAGAAGTTGGGATGAACCTGAGTTAGGCTATATTTTCTTCATGACTGAACAGGAAGACTCTATCCTTTAGGAGTCACTATTTACATCTATCAAGTCTGTTGTATTAGAAGTTTCAATGAACATTTAGATTCCTGGGAACCAAATTGGTATCCCTGTACCGCTAGGAAATTGACATACAAAGTGGACCAATAAATTGCAGTGGGAAATGTTCTCTAGCAGTTGTGCAGTTTGATTGTTTCTTCATTTTGAATATAATATGGGAACCATGTTAGATTGAACATCTTAGGATTGTTGATTCATATGTAGTTCCTGAGTTGGCCATGAATCGAAATAAAGATATCAATCCCACACTCAACTGTTATTTCAGTCCTAATATTAAGGACTGGACTGTAATGTATTGGTGTTATGTGGATTTGGGAGGAACTGACCTACATCAATCTTCTATTTGGTTGATGCCATGCATTATATCAGTTTTCCCAATACGGTTATCAACCCATTCTAGACTGAACTGGTTTTCAGGGAACCAAGAGTTAGCTTTTGCAGAAACTATAGACTGAACTATTCTCAGTCTTGTAGGGACTGAAATTGAATGATATTGGCTGGTCAACCCTTGAGTAATTCAGGAAATTTGCAGTAGGATGAATCACCTTGATTTGCAGGGTTATTCATGGGGATGTGTGGGTTTTTGTTGAACCAAATCCTGGAAAGGTTGTGTAGGACTGTTAGTCCAGGAGATTCAATTGCAGTAAGCTACTATAGGACGGACATTTGACATAGTATTGATTTGTTAACTGATAACTGATTAGAGATTGACTGATATCTGAGAGGAAATGGAAGTTAGGATTAGTTGAAGCTAAATCAGTTCAGTCTCATCTGTGAGACTTAACTGAACCATTGTTCAGTAACTTGGGGATGGACTGGAAGTTTATGTCCTGATTAGGACTGAGTGATATCTGAATACATTGTACATTGTCCTGATACATTGTACAGTATCCTGCCACTACTGCTGTACTGACAATGGAGTAATATCTGAATATCTATAGGACTGAACAGGGTGTAGATGCTTTCCCTGAATGTTAAGGAGGACTGATACCTGTTTACATTTAGAATGTTTTGATTCTCGGGTTGTTTAAACTGAACTTTGAGAGTGAATTATTGTGTCAAGACCATACTGGTATGGGTTGGTTAGTCCTACCTTGGTGATAATCTTAACTATAAATTCTCTTTTCCTCTAGTGAATTATTGTGATTCACACTACAATAATTAGGAAATTATAAGTATCATTAAGATGTTGGCCACTTAGGTCATGGCATATAATAGCTTGGGTGGTAATGAAGTTGAGGATAGTTGTCTCATATTGTAGGTTATGTATAGATATGGCTTGGTTGTACAATTGTAGAGATTAATAGGAGATATACAAGATAGGTTTAAAATGAATTAAGGATTATGTTAAATAACTTTTCTAGATTAGAAATATCAACTTTACATTGTTGACTTATCAACTGTAATCATAAACAGGAGGATTTCCAGCTCTACTACCCTTTCTCGATCACCCGGAGCAAGGCAAGTATACTCCTCGGACTTGTTCATTTCTCATGTCTTGTACATTCATCCTTGCATCTCCTTGATTGACACGATGTATGACGAAATTGTCTGGTTTCATGTTTCATGTATTACTTGTGTCTGGGAGGGGAAATACTAGAGATATGTGATCAAACCCTGTTACTATTCATGTGAATAGCTTAGGTCCCGCATCGTGCACGCGGGACCCGAGCCGTACCATATCATGTTCATTGTATCTACCCAAGTCGATCACACAATCTAGATGTATTTCAATGTTGCACATGTCAGGATTCAGGTTGTAATTCAGGATTCATGGTTGTATTTCATGTTCAGGTTGTATTTCATGATTCAGGTTGGACTTCATGTTCAGGATCATACCATGTTCCCTGTTTTACTTTCAGTATTTCCAGTTCAATTTTATGTCTTGTCTCATTTCTCGTTCTTTATATATATATTTCCTATTTCTTGTTCATACCATGATGTTCATGTTCATTTCCTTGGATATACTTAGCTCCGCTCCTGACTAGGATATGTTGCAGGTGAGTTGGAGGCTCTGTGCGATACATACTATGGCGAGGAGCCAATTGATGCAGGAGAGCTAGCTGGTGCTGCTCTTGACTTAGAGGCTACAGAGGCCTAGAGTTTACCTTAGTATTTCCCTATTATTTTCCTTGTATTGAGACTAGTAGACTTTCTGTCATTTGCTGGAATGTAATAAAATTCTGAGACTTGTACTTTTACTCTGGGATACATTTATAGATGCTGTGTTTTCATACATGTCTTGATATCTGGTTAGTTTTCCCTAGATTGGTATAGCTTACTTTGTCGTGTCTAACGACAAAGGCTGGGCGTGTTTGACTCGTGTCCGACTATTCAGGAGCGGGTCGTGACAGTAATTTTCCCTTTTTTCTCTTAATATCTATTTAAAGACAGCTCTCCTTCTTCACTCTCTCTGTCGAGAACAGAGCAGAGCTCATTTCTTTATTTCTGCCTTCTACTTCTTGATCTCTTCCTCTTTTCCATTTGAAAACTCCCCAACCCTAATTTTTCGAAGGATCGGCCATGGCGGTTCCGTCGGCAGCAAGTCTTTGTCTCCGGTGATCAACGACTAGGCTCTGATCCACATCGACGACGGCGAGGTGGTCTTCCTCCGATGATTGAGCGTCGTTCCCCCTCGGCAGCGCACGACTGCATGAGTCCTCTTCCAGGCGGCGACATCTGTGGATCTCTGGCAATTTCTTCCTCCGACGTCGGCCATCCAGATCCAGGCCACCTCGTTGTAGATCGGCAATTTCTTTCCTGATCGATCCAACGCTCGTGAGTTCTAAACCAAAATTTTCTTTCAGATTTAGTGATTGATTCACCACTCTGGTTATAGATGATGAATTCATTTCTTAGTTCTTTGTCTTGGTTGATATTGCATCAGATTGGGGAATTTCAATTTGGAAAGTTTAATCGAGTGATCTGAGAAGTGTTTTGGGTCTAGGACACCGGCCGGATACAAGGAGTTGTGTTCGATTTCTTGGAGTAGTGTCGTCATTTCAGATCGGGTTTCCTCCCCTCAGGTATTGTTCTAACTCTCTGGATGTTGAATGTATCAGATTGAGAACGTATCGTTATGTATACATAATTGGTGAGTTATCGAGCAGGACTGGAACTAGGACATAGGAGTGGGAAGGTTTGGCATGGCCGTGTCCATGGGTTATGTCCAGTGTTGAGTGCGGAGAGACGCTGGATTTAATTGGCGGTGGTACTGACCTATAATTCGAGTCGAGTGTTGATCAGTTTTGGTGGTTACAGGAGACGTGGTGATTGGCGGGAATAGGCAGTTTAATTTGTTGTAGCATATATATGTTATGGCTCTACTCCTGTATGATTTAATTTTCTTTTTATATTGGATTCACTAACTGTTGAGTGGTGTTTGGGTTAATGAATGTAGAAGTTATGATATGGGTGCGAGTGTATAGCAGTACTTGGAAGTAGGTTCGTGTGTGGGCATTTAGTTGGTTCATGATATTTTGAGTATTCAAGTTTGGTTGTGCCTACATGCTAATAGGTGGAGAGAGGGCCAGGCCAGATAGTCTAGACATGATGGGACAGACCTAACAGGCCAGAGTCACCTAAAATTGTAATTGTTGTTTAGGGGCCGAACATGACTTATCTGGGCCTGCTATTTGGTGCTATGAAAGAATTATTTCAAATATAATTGTGGCTGTGTATATATATTTTTGGGCTAGTATTGGTGTTAGAGACAGTAGAGAAGATATTGGCAGTGACAGAGTTGTAAGGGATGGCCGGGCTAGACTGTAGTGAGTAAGGAAATACTTTAGGACTGGATATGTTGGATAAGATTAGTGAGAAATGATATTTAATTAAAATTAGTAGATTTTATATTATGGATATTAATGATAAATTTTAAATAATCTTAGTAATAGTTTGATTTTAATATGGTTAATGAATGTTTTACTCTAAAAAAATAAATATATATATTTTTCTAGTGTTTCTCATTTGTTTAAAATATTCCTAAAAAGATTTGCTAATATATATATTTTACCCTTGTTGTCAGCATCTACAATTCAAGTAAATTCTTGTCATAATAACTATAATTATTTTGTTAAGTATTTATACTCTAAATGTTATCCAGGTTCAAACTATTTTATAAGAATTGTTATACTTTAAAGGTTATTATTGATAGCTAGTAATAATCTATAGTTAGTTATAGATACTTAGACAGATAATTATCTTTATTTAGATTCTAATTAATCCCTAACTGATCCAGGTGGACATAGAGATTACTATTTTTCTAGTCTCGATTTTCCAGAGCAAGGCAAGTACACCGACTCGAACCCTTTACTCTGTATTTCTGTCTTGCTTCATGTTCTCATATTGACACGTTGTACACACGATTGTTTATTGTTCACCGTTCATTGTTCATAGTTCATTGTTCTTTACTTGTATATTGGGGTTGAACAATACTACAGATATGTGACCAATCCTATTTTAGCTAGGCATTGACTAATAGCTTAGGTCTCACATCGTGCACGTGGGACTCTAAACCGTACCATTATTCATGTACTCTTGTTCATTGTTTACCCAGCCGGTCATATACTCTGATAGTTATTTCACTTGCATGTTATACTGATAGTCTAGTTCATTGTTCAGGATCTTGTACCATAGTTTCATCGTTATTCATGTACTATAATTTCATATTCCTGTCTTGTACCATAGTTCATATTGTGATTCTTTTTCATGCATTTCAGTTTACATTGTTTAGTGCTTCTTGTCGGGGTTGTACTTTGCTCTTTTTCTGACAGGATACGTTGCAGGTATTTTGAGGATATGATCCACCTTGGGTCAGAGCCCGGAGATGGTGGAGTTGTGTTTCAGGATGGACTTAGAGTTACAGTGCCCTAGATTAGATCTTTTCTAGTTTATTAGAGTTGTATCATGTATATTACATTGAGGATTCAGGATTGTATAATTTTATTCTGGTTACCGGATTTGTCTCCGGATGATATTGTATTGACTTGATAGATGGTGGAGATCTTTTCTGGGAACGTGTATAGATGCTGTGTTGTTTATTGTATCTTGTATCTTGGAGTTTTCCTTAGAATTGTACAGCTTACTTCGTCGTGTCCATCGATGAAGGCTGGACGTGTCCGACTTGTGTCCGATTATTCGGAAGCGGATCGTGACATGCTAACCCCTTGTCAGCTTCAGGTAGGTGATCTCGAGAATCCTATCATAAGGGTTGATCTCCTCCCATTCACTTATGGTCCCTTCATATCCATAAGCGAATGGAGAGGGACTACTTTTCGTGAGAAAGAACATGAGGCGTACCTCTTTCTCAAAGTAAACTTCGGCTCCGTCCTCAATGTCCCGAATCTTGGGACACTAGCGCTCGAAAAACACTCCGAATACTAGAAGTTCTTCATCCTCTTCTACCAACCAAGACTTTCTGGCAAACTGCTCATATCCATAATAGGTCCGATAGCTCCCGTCCCAGTAAACGCTTGGCATGAATCGAGCCATCACCTATACCCAAAAATCCTTGAATAAGAAATCTATGACATGAAACAATGCATCATCAAGTTTAAATGAAGTTTAATCAAGATTCATATCCCAAACCTTTACGAAATCCTCGATACTTCAATTAGGAATTCAATCTTCAATTTAAATATTTCTGTCCTAGGGTAGTTCAAGTAAGTCCTTAAAATATTTAATATCTACCTATACAATCTCCTTAACCTATACACTATCCTTAAAGTCTAGACCTGCATGGGCTACCAAACAAAAGAGACGTGTCACGCCCCGGTTCCAAAGATGACTCGAGGCACGTGATACTTCTCCCCAGGCTACGCAACTGTACAATGAATACCGTATTGTACCCTGCGATTGTCGCCCGTAAGGTCCCGGATAGGCATAGATATAAGGCGTTATCACAGAAATTCCACAATTGACCTGAAATTCATTTATCCAGAAATATTACATACTTGGTCTAGAATTCATCAAAACACATATTATACATATTTGATTCGTTGTCTTCAAACACATAATTTACATAACTGAAATATGTTCTCAAAATGAAGCTACATTCCATCAGTTCCACATCATTCATAGAGTTTGTCTTCGGTGTACGCCTGATCCACATCTTGATCTTCATCAATCCCTAGTAAACAAAACTAGGTCGTCAATACGACGAGCAAGCCCTCGGTCAAAGAAGAGAGTTATGAACGTGGAATAATAAGATAAATGAATACAATGTAGTGTAACCTTGATCAATCAAACTCATACCATGTGATATCAGTCAAGAAGTAAGTAGTTCTCAAAATAAATTCACAAAGGATACGACAAGATATTTCTAGATCTAAATGCAATTTAGAGAAACTTTCTGGATCACACACACACGCCTAGCATCTCAACAATAACTCCATTTGCCCGGGATCACATATTGATGTGATTTCAAGCAAGATAACATCATGAGTGGTTTCCGAATCATCTGGGTCGAATCATCGCATTATGTGCTATAACAAGAAGTTCGTATGACTTGAACTTTTCCAAGAATATCGAACCCATTCATTAGAAAGCTGAGCTGAACTCAGGGCCTGGATATCTAATGAATTAACAAGTATTCTGAGCTAAAACTCAGGGTAATGTGCAAATGGATAGCTAAGCTGAAACTCAGGGTCTGGATGTCCAATTACGATCAAGAAAGTGAGCTAAGCCTCATCCCGGATATTCGCACGGCCGTACGAACACCGTATCAGGGACTGATCAGTACGAAAATGAAAATCATATTGCAAAGAAGTCAGCCGGGTGTGATCCAATAGTTTTTCCCCAATCCCGATGCAACCTATTCTAGACATTCGGATTCCATAGAAACTATCCCTTAAACGGGAGTCTTAAAAGCCAAGCCGCATTCAAGTAATAGTTTCGTCCTTTTCGAAACTACGAAAGTCCAAGAAAGTATTAGAACCAAGGAAAATTCCAAAGTATCAATTTGGAAAATGATTTCCAAGAATCCCTCCGATGTTATAGATCGGAGATGGATGGTTCCATGATCTAGAACTTTGGTCAAAAGTTTCTAAGGAGTCCGAATTCTCGGAAAGAGACTAACTCTGAAAATTCTCAAAAATTTCGGCAGAGTCTCCTTTGTATTTACTGACCCGAAAATAAATCCGATACAAGTAAACACAAAAGATATAAATAATAGGCATGCCGACCCCTTCGGTGGAGCAACTCTCAATACCGGCCACGCAGCCGACCTCTTCGGTGGAGCAACTCTTACACCGGCCACACAATACAATAAAGTTATGCAAAATAATAAAGCTTTCTTACCTTAGTAAGCAAGCAAGCGTGTTTTTAATTCTTGGTTTTGCAAGGCTTTATCAAAACGCTAAGCAAGTCAAAGACAAAATGGATTTTTAGTAATATAATGATTCTAGAAAACTATTATTGACTATGTACTGCATTTAGCTCATCAAGGATATATAAAAAAAACAATTTAAGACATGTAAAATTAGTACGTAGCTACTCTAGTCGACCGGTATTCAAAATTATCAAGTTAAACCATGTTTTCATGACAAAAGGGTATTTTTAAGCCTAATTAAAATTTTGGACAGAATTAAACATTTCGCTAATAATAAGTAACAATCATTCCTATCACAAAGTCAATTTAAGACATCCCTAAGTATACTTGAATTCATGCTAATAGTGGATTAGACCATAACACATGCAATCTATCCATAATGTGACATGTAGGATGGTTAATTAAACATTTAAAGTTAAGCGAGAAGTTATTGCCACATTTCGATATATTCGTATATTTAGTAAAAGTCTTATGTAGAAGTGTCCAACATTTGTCCGAATTCATACTAATAGTGTATACACATTCATGAACACATGCTACCTAGTTATTCCTAAAATCAACATCACCCATATCGTAACAATTAGATTAAAAACATAAATTCAGAATATGGATATATAGAATTATCATGTAAAAATAGAAATAATTGATAATTAACAGGAGAAGATTCAAGAGGAGGAATGAGAGAGCTTGCCTTACTTTTGGGTATAATCCCTAGTAGAAAAGTTCTTCCCCAAGCCCCAATTCAAAATCCTAGGGCACAAAATGAAATTAGGTTAAAATTAGAACCCTAGAACTGAATTTGAAATGGGAAGGAAATAAATTGAATTAGGAAGAGGAATTAGAAGAAGAGGAGGAAGGAGAGATGAAGAAGGGGGTGTGCAGTCGGCCGGCTGGCCGGCGCCGGCGCCAGCGACAACAGCTGCAGCAGCACACGGCAGCAGCAGCAGCGAGCGGCAGCAGCAGCTTGCAGCAGCAGCGGCAGTAGGGGAAGGAAAGGGGGGTGAAGAAGAATAAGAAGAAGAAGAAGAAGAAATGGAGAAGTAAAGGAGGAGGAGGAGAATAGGAAGAATGAGGAGGATAATAGAAATAAGTGGCTCACCTTGCAAATGAAGTGGAGAAGAGTGGTTTTCTCTCTGATTCTCTTCATGTTAAATGAATGGTGAACAAAAAGAATTACAAAAATGCCCTTATGGCCTCATCATGAAAAGAGGATGCCACATGGCACCTCTCCATGCATGAGTGCCACCTAGTTGCAATTGCAAAATGCAAAATTTGCATTTGCATGAGGGGACAAGAGAAAAAGGAATTTGATTTTTTTTTGAAAAATAATATAGGAAAATAATTTTTGAAAGGCTGAAAATAATTAAAATACATAAAAATAAAATAAAATTAAGGTTATGACATGAAGAACGGTCATTCTACGTGTTAATTAAAATGAAGAATGTCATTCTCCATGTATTAAATGACACGGAGAATGGCATTCTCCGTGCTAAATAAAACGGAGAATGTAGAATCTCATGCGTAATTAATATGGAGAATGATCATGCCCATGTGACAATGGGATTTACCATTCTCCGTTTAATCTAACATGGAGAATATAAATTCTCTGTGTAATTAAACACGGAGAATTGTCATTCTCCTACATATAACAAGAAGAATGACATATGTCCATTCTCCGTGTAAGTTAAAACGGAGAATGGACATTCTCCTGCAACATAAAACGGAGAATGGCCATTTTACTGCAATAAAATATAGAGAATTATAAATCATAAATTTAAAGAAGAGAAGATTTTACCTTGTGCCGCATCCTTTTCTGTCACGCCCCAGAACCAGAATACTGGAGAGCGGAGGAATGACTCAGCCAGCTACGTATTACGGGTAGATGAATACCGTATAATACGATCAATACTGTCTAAAAGACGAGGGAGTGCATACTACATGAATTAGACGAGTCCCAGCGGGACGCCCGTCATCAATATACAATATACAATAGATAATATAACCAAATACTGCTCCCTGCCCGTGTGGCAGATTTGCAGTATCTGTGGGGACCAACCGGCCTGTCGGGCACTGCTAGTCCCAAGAGGGCTGCCATGTAAGAACTCGGGAATCCATTCTCTCCATGCAATCATTATTTTATTTAACTTAATAGTCTCTACGTTGAGTGAAATCCCATGCCGTGGATCATGGTCATTCAGAATAAGTACTTCCGTACAAGTACGATATGCCCAACTCTACAATGATACCCGTACGGTTAGGTTGTAGGTCTTACATAGCGTAATGCAACAATCAAAACTAACCACGAAATAATCATGCCTTGACCATCAAGTACACATGCTGCTTTTGTAGAAAAATAAATAAATAAATTAAAGCCTGCATATGTGCCTGTATGTCAATATTCGGGATCGACCAATCGATTATAATAGTTCATAGTTAATATGAACGTGTCTCATTCATTCAATTCAAGAAGACGACTAGCCAGTCTCTTAGTTCCGACTAGGAACGCATGATCAATTATTAGTCAAGTAACAGTCGGGGTCAATTCATGACAAGGCATAAAAGTCAAATTAGTATTAAGCATGGTCGAGTCCATAACTAGTATAAAATAGTTGGTAACATATTCTTGAAGCCAAGGAAAAGGTCTACAAATTTTATGTTAGGAGTTGGAAGAAATTCTAGCCACAATTCAGTCAAAATAGAACATATGATAGTCAGAAACAACCAAAATAGGCATATGCGGCCTATTCTGCGACATGATATGCGCCTACTGCAACATGCGCCTCATGCGGCTCAACTGCGACATGATATGCGCCTACCGCGACATGCGCCTCATGAGGCTCAACTGCGACATGATATGCGCCTACTGCGACATACGCCTCATGCGGCTCAACTGCGACATGATATGCGCCTACTGCAACATGCGCCTCATGCGGCTCAACTGCGACATGATATGCGCCTACTGCGACATGCGCCTCATACGGCTCATGCGCGACATGATATGCGTCTACTACGACATGCGCCTCATGCGGCTCAACTGCGACATGATATGCGGCTACTGCGACATGCGCCTTAATGCGGCTCATGCGCGACATGATATGCGGCTACTGCGACATGCGCCTTAATATGGCTCATGGGCGACATGATATGCGGCTACTGCGACATGCGCCTTAATACGGCTCATGCGCGACATGATATGCGGCTACTGCGACATGCGCCTTAATGCGGCTCATGCGCGACATGATATGCGGCTACTGCGACATGCGCCTCATGCAATATACGCCTACTGCGACATCATATGCGCCTACTGCGACATATGCCTCCTGCTGCAGATGAATATAGGAACGAACCCAAAAATACTTTTTGCCATAACTTCCACAAAATAAATCAAAATCTAACTTTTCAAAAGCCAAACTTTAGTAGAATTAAATTCTCTACAATATGGAACCACTTATTTTCGAAAACAACAATGTTTGATAGATCAAAACCCCAAAAATTTATATGAAAAACCCAAAACTATGAAAACCAAAACTTAAAACTTAGATCTACACCCAACCATCCATGGAAATCAAGAACTTCAAGACCTAAACTTGTAGAGGAAGAGAAGATGAACAACATAATCTAAAAATAAATGGGGATGCATGAAATCCCTCATGGTGTGCAAGATGTACTTGCCTTTCCAAATGGGTTAGGGTTTGGTGGAGGAGTAAATGTGAATGAATGAAGAGAGAGAGTAGAAGAAGAACTTTTATATCAAGGTCAAGTGGATCTCCACCATTCATCCTCTCCACCAAATCCAAGCCATCCATTCCTTTCCATGTTGAACCAAACCGAACCAAGTTGGTTTTCCATGAACCGAAATGAACCAAGAGCCAAGAAAAAGTAGAAAATAAAATACAGAAAAATTAATAAGCGCAAATTTGAAGAATTTAAATACAGAATAAATGCATGATAAATATTGAATAAATACATTCAAGAAGTACACGTATAAAATACTTTATTCTGGAAACGGAGAGTGACATCTCTACCCCCCTTAGAAAAATTCCGTCCTCAGAATTTCAGATCCAAGCAGGACAGAAATGTCAGAACTAGACTAATCTAAGCACAAGAAATTTGAGTAATTAGTTATTCTACAATGTCAAATAGCAAGTAATATATCTATGTTCAACAATCTATGACATTAAGCAATTCTACTCATAAGGTGGCAAGCATGAGGAGTTAAAACAATCAAGGTATATAGAGAGAGATATACCTTGTGAGTCAAACAGGTACGGATACCGTGATCGGATATCATCCTCACGTTCCCACGTTGACTCTCCTAATGAGTGATGACCCCAAGCAACCCGGACAAGGCTAATTGTTCGGTTCTTGAGTATCTTCTCTCTTCGGTCCAAAATGGACACAGGCTGTTTCTCGTAAGACAGGTTGGTACCAACAACCAGCTCAGAATGATCAAGGACATGGCTTGGGTCCGATACATACCTTTGCAACTGAGATACATGAAATATGTCATGCACCTCTCGTAACGAAGGTGGAAGGGATAAACGATAAGCAACATCGCCTATCCTATCAAGAATAACAAAGGGTCCTACGTATCGCGGACTCAACTTCCCGCGAACGCCAAATCTAATGACCCCACGGGTAGGTGAGATCCGCAAGAACACGTGGTCCCCAACAGAAAATTCTAGCGACCTACGATGCTGGTCCGCCCAATGACGATGCCGATCCTGCGCAACTCGAAGTCGCTCTCTAATTCCTTTAATCACTTCCACTGTCTGAACAATCATCTCCGGGCCTAACATCTTTCTCTCCCCAATATCGTCCCACGCTAGTGGCGATCTACACTTCTTACCATATAGTGCTTCGAATGGCGCCATCTGGATACTAGCTTGATAACTATTGTTGTATGAGAACTCGACTAAGTGCAGGTGACTCTCCTAAGACCCTCCAAAATCTAGAGTGCAAGCTCGCAACATGTCTTCTAAAGTCTGAATCGTTCTTTCTGATTGCCCATCCGTCTGCGGATGGTAAGCCGTGCTAAATCTTAACTTGGTATCCAGACTATGATGTAAGCTCTTCCAGAAATGTGATGTAAAACGGGTATCTCGGTCTGACACAATACTGACTGGGACCCCATGCTGTCTGACTATCTGCTGCATATACAATTCTGCCAACTTTTCCGTAGATTGCCCTACTCTGAAAGGAAGAAAATGCGCTACTTCGTAAGTCGGTCCACTATTACCCAAATAGCGTCCTTACCACTTGGTGATCTCGGTAACCGGTCACAAAGTCCATTGTGATATGTTCCTACTTCCATTCCGGGATAGGAAGCGGTTGCAATAACCCAGCTAGCCTCTGCTGTTCTGCCTTCACTTGCTGACATACCAAGCAACGGGAAACAAATCTAGCTATCTCCCTCTTCATCCCGTTCCACCAGAAGTGCTGCTTGATATCTTGGTACATCTTGGTCTCTCCAGGGTGTATAGAATATTGAAAACTGTGAGCTTCTATCATAACCTCCTGTCTGATATCTCCACTAGGCACACATAGACGTGACCCAAACCTAAGTGTACCATCTTCATGAATTCTCATCTCCTTTCTGAGTTCTGACTCACATTCTGTTCTAAGCTTCTGAATCCTTGGGTCTTGTGCCTGAGCTGCCTTGATCCTGTCTACCAAGTCGGATTAAACTTGTAAACTTGTTAGAACTCCTATATCACTAAGAAGTATAACTTCGATGCCCATCTCCTGAAGGTCTTCTGAGATGTGCTTCTGCGTTGTCAACATAAATGTGCCGCCTCTCCTGCTAAGAGCGTCTGCTACCACATTAGCCTTGCCTGGATGATACTGAAGCTCCACGTCATAATCCTTGATCAACTCTAACCATCTTCTCTGTCTCATGTTCAGCTCCTTCTGAGTAAAGATGTACTTCAGACTTTTATGGTCTGTGTACATGTCTACTCGATCACCATATAAGTAATGCCTCCATAGCTTCAAAGCAAATACTACTGCCACCAACTCCAAGTCATGAGTTGGGTAATTCTTCTCGTGGTCCCGAAGCTGCCTAGATGCATATGCTATCACCTTCCCGTGCTGCATGAGGACACATCCAAGTCCTTTACCTGACGCATCACAATAAACGGTAAAACCTCCGTATCCAACTGGCAATGTAAGAATAGGCGCTGATATCAACTTCTGCTTCAGATTCTCAAATGATGCCTGGCATTCTGCCGACCAGACGAATGGTACATCCTTCCGTGTCAAGCGGGTCATAGGTGCTGAAAGCCTTGCAAAGTCTGACACAAACCTTCTGTAATATCCTGCTAATCCCAAGAAACTCTGCACATCTGTTACGGTCTTGGGTACTGGCCAACTTTCTACGGCTTCTATCTTCTTGGGATCTACTGGTACTCCGGCTCCTGATATGATGTGACCCAAAAATGAAATGTGATCCGTCCAGAACTCACACTTGCTGAGCTTGGCATACAACTGGTTCTCTCTCAGAACCTGCAACACTTTTTGAGGTGGTCTTCATGCTCCTCTTCACTATCAGAGTATACGAGAATGTCGTTAAGAAATACAACGACAAACTGATCTAAGTATGGCATAAAGATGCGGTTTATCAAATCCATAAATATTGCTGGAGCATTGGTCAAACCAAACGACATTACTAAGAATTCATAATGCCCATACTTTGACCTGAATGCTATCTTGGGAATATCCTCCTTCCGAACCCTCACCGGATGATATCCTGAACGAAGATCTATCTTGGAGAAAACTCTAGCCTTGCTCAACTGATCAAATAAGTCATCGATCCTGGGTAATGGGTACTTGTTCTTTACTGTTGCCGCGTTAAGTTTCCTGTAGTCAATGCACAATCTGGATGACCCATCCTTCTTCTCCACAAGTACCACTGGTGCTGCCCATAGTGACACGCTAGCTTGGATGAACTTCTTCTCCTTCAGTTCCTCTATGTGCTGACATACCTTGGCCTGCTCTGAATCCGCCATTCTGTAAACTCGATCTGATATTGGTTTAGTTCTAGGTACCAATTCTATGCTGAACTCAATATCTCTAATCGGTGGTAGACCTGGAAGTTCTTTAGAAAATACGTCTAGAAACTCTTCAACTACCTTCGGGACTTGAACTTCTTCCATTGCCGTTACTACTTCCTGCTCTTGCTGAGTTGCCTCTGATCTGACTAAGGTGAATCTCTCCATGCCTGGAATATCAAATGATACACTCCCTCTCCGACAATCTATTGTCGCATGACTGTCTTTCAGCCAGTCCATGCCTAAGATAATGTCGAAATTTCCAACAGAAAATTCTATCAACCGGGCAGGTAAAGAATGCCCACAAACTACAACACTACACGCTAAAATAACTCTACTAACTCCTACGAGCCCATTACCAGTGAGTATATTCAACCTCCCTGGCAATGCCTCGAACTCCATTCCTAGTCGTGTCGCAAATTGTGCAGATATAAATGAATGGGATGCTCCCGAATCAAACAATGCTACTGCGGGATATGAGGCGACGAGAATATTACCTGCCACAACATCTTCCGATGCTAATGCCTCCTCTAAGGACAGAGTGAATGCCTGCCCTCGACCTCCTTGTTGGTTCCCATGTTGCGGCCTAGCCTGGTGCTGCTGACCCT
Organism: Iris pallida; assembly: GCA_029216955.1. Taxonomy (NCBI): domain Eukaryota; kingdom Viridiplantae; phylum Streptophyta; class Magnoliopsida; order Asparagales; family Iridaceae; genus Iris; species Iris pallida. The sequence continues at coordinate 37,648,783 of JANAVB010042420.1, forward strand.
TGCCTTGATGATGCTGGGGTGGTCTATGCTGGTGTTGCTGCATCGGCGGTCCCTGCTGTCGAAACATCTGAGCCTGTGGCATAAATGGATGCTACAACGGCATTACTGCCACTGCTGGTCCTCGATACTGCCCTGCCCCTGGTGCTGGCAGAGCAGGAAACGGCTGCCCTGGTCCTCCTGACCTCGAATTCATGGGACATGTGGTAAACCGATGGTCTGGATTTCCACATATCAGACACAGTCCGTTCAATGTCCGACACACATCTCTAGTGTGCCCTATCTTTCCACAATAAGTGCAGCCCGCTGGGGGTTGCTGATTCTTCTTCTGTTGCTGTTGTTGCTGCCTGGGTGGTGGTGCTGGTCCTCGTATCGCCATATCGTGGATATGAACACCAGTGGACGGTGCTGTTGTTCGGGGTGCTGCTCCCCCTCCTCCTTCAATCTGACTATGGGATCTCTTCTGACCCCCAGTCCTCACCGCAAGCCTCTGAATGGTGATCTCATGCCTTCGAGTTGCCGTCAATACTTCGTCAAAAGTTTGGTAATTGTGCCCCTCTATCAATTGCCAGAGCTCAAGATGAAACTCTTGCTGAAACCTCATGGCCCTCTGGCGCTCTGTTGCTACCATCTCTGGGGTGAATCTACTCAATCTGCAGAACTTCGCTGTATAAGCATCTACCGTCTTGCCAGCCTATCTGAGGTTGATAAACTTCTGTTGTAGCTCAAACTGTGCCACAACTCCATAATACTTCGTCTTGAATCTTGCAGTGAAATCGTCCCAAGCCACAGGACGTCTGATGCCCACTTCCTCTGATTCCCATGTTACGACCCGCACCCTAGAGTAAGGGCACGATACGTGGGTACGTCCAGCCTACGCCGCAGTGTCGGCGGTAGAACGCTGTCCTAGGTCAAACATCTAACAATATAAAGGTACCTGTACAGTATATACTCTCCGAATGGAGGTGACATAGCAGATACAGTCTCAATCACAACTAAGGTAGAGCGAGATAAAAGATAGGTAAAACATGAAATCTAAAAGAGATACAGCAGATAGAAGTCTAAGTGTCTAAGATACACAAACCCAGAAAACATCTCAAAGCTCAATACAGTAATCCATAGAATAAATACAACTCAATACAACTGAAATAACTAACTATCAATCTCTACTGTGTCTCCTCTAGGCTAGCAGGCAACCTCCAGGCTATCTGTAAAATTTATCAACAGGTCCAGTCAGGACAGGAACGAGCACATCTCATCTAGAAAACCCAAGTAAATGACAGAAAACTATACAACAGTTATAGACAGTTATATTGATGAAAATGGCAGTTTGTATTCAGGTGATGGTAAGAAATAGAGATAAAGTGCAAGAAAAGTAAATACTAAACAAGAGAAGAATCATAGCAATGAAGACTGCAAAAATAGAACTAGCTGAACCAGGATAATATGATATAAAGTCCAGACAGAAAATATAACCAGTGTAAAACCTATGTAAATCCAGTACGGGATGAATCTAATACAAGATGAATCCAGTAAGGAACGATTCCAGTTATAGTGATCAACGATTCCAGGGTGAGTCCAGCCTATACTCTAGCAGTGTGTTTTAAAATACCGAGTTCGACATGTAAACGGCTGTGGGTAATCAGGCACATCCCTCACTGATCAGGCGAGAGATGGCTATGCTTCCAGTAGATTCCAGTAGGGAGATTCCAGATTGGGGTATGTCTACATGTCTTACTCTAGTATTTCCCCTCCCTGCAAGTAAATCCAGAATTCTGACACAATGATTTAAGATGAGTCCAGCCAAAATATAATGATACCAGTAAATGATTCCAGTAAATGATTCTAGTAAAATGATTCCAGTTAAATGATTCCAGTAGGTAATTCCAGTAATAGAGATGATACCAGTAATAGAGGCCAGAAAATAAAAGTGTGTCGTATACATGAATCCAGAAATATCCACACGTGTTGTAACAGAGAATCGCATACAACTAACTAGAACTGAAGTACAGTAATTGACAAGTAAATGAGAGAACTATCAGAGAATGTACTCGCCTGATGTCTGAATGTCCAAGGTAAAGATACTGTCCAAGGAGAGGTGTCTGGCTCCTAATTAGAACAGCACAAGTCACAACATGTCCAGAAGGGTAATATAAAGCACTACAATGCATTCTACATGAATCTAGGTCAAACTAGGCCAAAGTCAACCCTTGGTCAACTCTGGTCAACTGCACTAGTCAAACTAGGTCAAACTAGGTCATGTCCTAACCCAGCAAGTCTTTCTAGGCCTAACCAAGACTATCCTAGCAAGCACACATCAATACAAGGCTATACAAGCCAACATACACCCAACTCTATATAGCATGCAATTATTCAATACTCAAATAGGCAAGAATTCACATTGGATATACACTAGGTAATCTATTACTTTAAGCTATATATGTCTACACATATATACACATGCATATATTGGTATTCAACATTAGGTCTATAATCATGGCATTTCAAATAGTTATATAAGAGGCTATGTGTGTGTATTTGAACATGGCAAAGGGGCTATATGAGGGTTAAATGGGCATACATAGTGTATACATATCAAAGAGTGTCAAAGTGTAAGTGAACAATGTGTCAAGTATGATAGTGTCAACATAGTGTAAGGGGGTACATGAGGTAATATAGGATTTGTGTTAACATAGAACATTACATCTCATTAACTTGTATATTGCATATATTACATCTATTATTACATTACATTCATGCTTGCATTCATTCATCATTCATTTATTCTCTTGCACCACTATATGCACCATACATTACATACTATGGAACCTACATATTCATTACAAGCCATACTTATACATGCTTACATTAGATAGGATACTTACACCTCATACATCATTTATTTAACCATTTACTCATGCTTGCATTCTCTATTTAATTACATAATGTATACATATTAATATGGGTTAAAATCAAATAGAACATTATATTACACACAAGGGTGCACAAAATGCATATGCCGAATAGTAACTTCTACTAATAATCAATACTGTACATCTCAGCATGAATTAAAATTTAGGATTAAAGTATGTTATAGATCTATGTGTTAGCTTTCCGAAACTTCAAACGGATCGCGTTTTCGTTTCCGGAAACTCCCGAAATCGTAAAAATACCGAGAACGCGTTTGTCCTTCGTACAGCTGACACTCAAATAATTCTCCAGAAAGTTACAGAAAGAACTAGGCCTATTAATATATGTTTTTGGAAAGCTAACTTCAATACGCTTCTTTTAAAAAAAAGGGAGATTAAATCGAGCTTTGAGCTAGAAGTTATGATATTTCTAAGTTAGGGCTGAAATTAAGAACGTGGATAAAAATCATGACGGATTTAGGTAGTTTGAGACAAAAGAACACAAGTATATAACATAATATATCAAGAACTCACTCTCTACACTAATATATATATATATATGAGACACTATAGAACACATCTTCAATACAAAAATATGAGATTAAACATGTAATAATTCATTCATACATAACAACAACACATAGTGTGTCCAAATTTGGGATTTTCCCACATGGACACAACCACAACACAAAGGACACTCCTATGACCTCCAAATGGACACGAAGTGGACACAAATGGAGATACAACCATGGGGGTCATTCCTATGGGTTCAAAATAGACCTATATGCATGAGAAAATGAAAAGGAGAAGGGATTTATACCTCCCGGTAGATCGAATCGAAGAAAAGCCTTCCCGGAGCGACACCGACACGTAGAGATTCCAAAAGGACACGAACGAGCTCCGAATCCTCCCAAACTTGGGTATCTTCCTCCTTGGCTAGAATGAAGAAGGAAAGAAGAAGATTTGATGGTGAAATGGAAGGATTTTGTAGAGAAATTGCTAGGGATTGCTCTCTAGGAATTTGGGGAAGAACAAGAGAGAGAGTGTGGATGAGAATAATGAAATGAACTTGAGCCTATCCTCTCCCAAAGTGGCTGGCCATATGGGGCTATTTGTCCTATTATGGTAAGGTACAAAATGCCTCCACTAACCTATTCTATTAGTATTAGGAAAGGGCTAATTGGTTGGGGCTAAATTAGTCATTCTAAAGTCTCTAATCACACTAACCTTATCCATAATAATAAGTCTAACCTCTAACTAAAATATTTCTATCATGTGAACTAAAATTAATATCATGTGGGCCATGCCTAACTAGTGTGTGGGTCCCACTAGAGTTAAACTACCCCCGGGTCCCCGTTTCAAGTCGGATTGAGTTGAAATTCGAACCCGACTCAAATAATCCCAAAACAATATCATAAATAATAAAATAAATTTCAAAAATATTTCAAAAATACAAAATGACAAAATATCCATGTTCCTGAAAATTGGGGGTGACAAATTCTTCGAAATTAAAACCAAACAATAGTAAAATGTCAAAATCACAAGTCATAATTTTAAATAGTTTAAAAATGATTAAAAATCACCAAAAATCATAATATGAAATAATAATCAATAAATATTAATTATAATTACAAAATTTCAAAATTACCCTCATCTGGAAAACTGGGTGTTACATCCCACCAGTCGCGTGCGAGATCCTGAAGTAACAACTTCACTAGATCCACACGTTCTTCTGCCGGCACCTTAGCTGCGGTCAGAATAGCCTCAATATCCTTAAGCCATGCATCTGCTGAGATGGCATCCTCCGTGCTCTCGAAACGGAGGGGTTGTACTTGCAAAACCTGGCTGATGCTCCTGAATCAGTCCTCATTCCTCTTTCCAAAGCCGTCTGCAGTCCTTGGTTAAGCAACACATTCTGCTCTTGTAGCTGAGTGTGCATACGCTGTTGGGCCAACATCTGATGTTGCTGAGTAGCCATCATTCCTCTCATGATCTCCAGAAGGGCTGGTGTGTCCACTTGGGTAGGTGGAACTGTTGGTGGTGGTGGAACATCCGGATACTGCGATCCAGCTGCTGCTTCCACTATCACTTCTTCCTGGGTAGCCTCCTGAGGTGAGACTGGCCCCCTATTGCTGACCAACCTGGTCAGGTTGTCCGTGTTGCTCTTGTTGTTGCTGCCCAGCTCTGGCCGATGCGGACGAAGTGCCCCTAAGAAAAGGGATAAGAGAACAATCAAACAACCGGACATGAAGGATTAATGAAGTCAAAGGATACCGGAATGTCAAGCAAGGGTTTGAGAATAACGAATCATGAGATCAAGGGGGAACATGTGTGATTGAGACATCCTATCAAAACATCCCACAAGTCTGAAATCAGACCTGCATGGGCCACCACTAAAACCTTGTCACGCCCCAGAACCAGAATACTGGAGAGCGGAGGAATGACTCAGCTAGCTACGTATTACGGGTAGATGAATACCGTATAATACGATCAATGTTGTCTAAAAGACGAGGGGGTGCATACTACATGAAAGTCTCACTATGGTCATTTCATATCTATTGTCTCAATCATTCAAATAAGAAACAGAAATAGAGAACATGTAAGATAAAGCAGTAAGGCGTCCCAAACGCTCAGTCAAAATGTTCTTGATATCTGGCTGTACAAAACATAGCCAGATGATGTAGCAAAGTATACATAATTGTTATCAGCTGCAGTCTGACTTAATTACAATTATGTAAAAGTAAGTACAAGACAATCCGACTAATATGTCGGTGCCAAACGGCAAGGTATAAAGTAAATAACAAAACGAGTGGGAAAGTAAGGAACCCACTCGAGTCCTCCTGCGATCATTCCTCTAGTATTGACCATCTTGGAGGTGGAAGTAAGCGAAGTCCTCGGAAACCGGCTCTAAATCTGGCCATGCAAAACCAGAGAGGTTAGACCTCCAATAGCAAGTACCACACGGAAGCACGATATGAGGAATTAAAACCAGTAATAAGAGAATATGATAAGTAGGTCTCTGCTTGCCACTGGGATTCACATAACATCACGACACTTCGAACCAACCTCCCAACCAAACAAGGACAGAAGTTGGCCCGTCATGCCCTGACATTCTGATCATCTCAGTTAGGTAACAGAGTAGGTACAGCACACAAACAAATCAATTTAAACGGCCATGCAACTACTACGGCTTGCTACTGTGAGTTCCAAGTTATCCTGGAATTATGTAATAAAGGATTCCTCAGCTCTTACTATGTGCAAGCAAGGCTAGTTTACCCAGTCAATCAATTGCGCCAATCATGAATTAGACGAGTCCCAGCGGGATGCCCGTCATCAATATACAATATACAATAGATAATATAACCAGATACTGCTCCCTGCCCGTGTGGCAGATTTGCAGTATCTGTGGGGACCAACCGGCCTGTCGGGCACTACTAGTCCCAAGAGGGCTGCCATGTAAGAACTCGGGAATCCATTCTCTCCATACAATCATTATTTTATTTAACTTAATAGTCTCTACGTTGAGTGAAATCCCATGCCGTGGATCATGGTCATTCAGAATGAGTACTTCCGTACAAGTACGATATGTCCAACTCTACAACGATACCCGTGCGGTTAGGTTGTAGATCTTACATAGCGTAATGCAATAATCAAAACTAACCACGGAATAATCATGTCTTGACCATCAAGTACACATGCTGCTATTGTAGAAAAATAAATAAATAAATTGAAGCCTGCATGTGTGCCTGTATGTCAATATTCGGAATCGGCCAATCGATTATAATAGTTCATAGTTAATATGAACGTGTCTCATTCATTCAATTCAAGAAGACGACTAGCCAGTCTCTTAGTTCCAACTAGGAACGCATGGTCAATTATTAGTCAAGTAACAGTCGGGGTCAATTCATGACAATGCATAAAAGTCAAATTAGTATTAAGCATGGTCGAGTCCATAACTAGTATAAAATAGTTGGTAACATATTCTTGAAGCCAAGAAAAAGGTCTACAAATTTTATGTTGGGAGTTGGAAGAAATTCTAGCCACAATTCAGTCAAAATAGAACATATGATAGTCAGAAACAACCAAAATAGGCATATGCGGCCTATTCTGCGACATGATATGCGCCTACTGCGACATGCGCCTCATGCGGCTCAACTGCGACATGATATGCGCCTACTGCGACATGCGCCTCATGCGGCTCAACTGCGACATGATATGCGCCTACTGCGACATGCGCCTCATGCGGCTCATGCGCGACATGATATGCGCCTACTGCGACATGCGCCTCATGCGGCTCAACTACGACATGATATGCGGCTACTGCGACATGCGCCTTAATGCGGCTCATGCGTGACATGATATGCGGCTACTGCGACATGCGCCTTAATGCGGCTCATGCGCGACATGATATGCGGCTACTGCGACATGCGCCTTAATGCGGCTCATGTGCGACATGATATGCGGCTATTGCGACATGCACCTTAATGCGGCTCATGCGCGACATGATATGCGGCTACTGCAACATGCGCCTCATGCAACATGCGCCTACTGCGACATCATATGCGCCTACTGCGACATATGCCTCCTGCTGCAGATGAATATAGGAACGAACCCAAAAATACTTTTTGCCATAACTTCCACAAAATAAATCGAAATCTAACTTTTCAAAAGCTAAACTTTAGTAGAATTAAATTCTCTACAACATGGAACCACTTATTTTCGAAAACAACAATATTTGATAGATCAAAACCCCAAAAATTCATAAGAAAAACCCAAAACTATGAAAACCAAAACTTAAAACTTAGATCTACACCCAACCATCCATGGAAATCAAGAACTTCAAGACCTAAACTTGTAGAGGAAGAGAAGATGAACAACATAAACTAAAAATAAATGGAGATGTATAAAATCTCTCATGGTGTGCAAGATGTACTTGCCTCTCCAAATGGATTAGGGTTTGGTGGAGGAGTAAATGTGAATGAATGAAGAGAGAGAGTGGAAGAAGAACTTTTATATCAAGGTCAAGTGGATCTCCACCATTCATCCTCTCCACCAAATCCAAGCCATCCATTCCTTTCCATGTTGAACCAAACCGAACCAAGTTGGTTTTCCATGAACCGAAATGAACCAAGAGCCAAGAAAAAGCAGAAAATAAAATACAGAAAAATTAATAAGCGCGAATTTGAAGAATTTAAATACAGAATAAATGCATGATAAATATTGAATAAATACATTCAAGAAGTACACGTATAAAATACTTTATTCTGGGAACGGGGAGTGACATTTTCAATCGCTTCTTTATTCAACAATTCAACCTTTTCTTGAAGCTCTCTTTTCTCATCAGCGAGCTTTTTATTTGTTTGTCTAAGCTGCTCTGTTATTTGCACTGTTATAAAACAAACATCAATGAAAGGTACGATGTCAATAAAAAAATAGAAAAAGTAAAGATCATTCTCAGTTTTAATAATGAAAAAGACCATTCTCCGTGTTAATTAAAACGGAGAATGTCATTCTCCGTGTATCTAAGATGGAGAATATTTATTCTCCGTATCATTTAAAACGAAGAATAACCATTATCCGTTTCATTTTACACGGAGAATGATCATTCTCCGTTTCATGTGTTAGAACACTTTCATTCTCGTATTAAATGACACGAAGAATGGAATTCTCCGTGGTAAATAAAACGGAGAATGTAAAATCTCATGCGTAATTAACACGGAGAATGCCCATTCTCTGTATTAATTAACATGAAGAATGATCATGCCCATGTGACAATGAGATTGACCATTCTCAATTTAATCTAACACGAAGAATATAAATTCTCCGTGTAATTAAACACGGAGAATTGTCATTCTCCTACATATAACAGGGATAATGACATTCTCCATGTAAGTTAAAACATAGAATGTTATTCTGTGTGTTTCTAATACGGAGAATGTCCATTCTCCGTGTAAGTTAAAATGGAGAATGGACAATCTCAGTATTAAAACACATGGGGATGACCATTCTCCGTAACTATATCACGGAGAATGACAATTCTCCTGCAACATAGCACGGAGAATGGTCAATTTACTACAGTAAAACATGGAGAATTACAAATCATAAATTTAAAAAAGAGAAGATTTTACCTTGTGCCTTTAGCTCTTTAACTTTGGCGTTGAGCTGTGAATTATCATCAAAAAGGTTAGAGTTCTGTGATCTCAAATATTCCAATTGCTTCATTGTACCCTCCATCGTGTTGTTGATTGCACGTTGATGAGCTTCTTGTGCGTTTAGCTCTTTATGCTTTTCCTTGAGTCCACAGTTCTGTGCTAGCAGATCAGAATTATGTCCTTTGATTTCCTCCAATTCATGCGCCGAGCTCTCCATATCAGCGTTGACTGCACGGAGTTGTGCCTCTAGCTCTTTAATCTTTTCAAGGAGCTTATCGTTCTGTACCAGAATATCAGAATTCTGTCTTCTCAATTCCTCCAGTTCCTGTGCCAAGCCACCCATCGTGTCGTTGATTTTGACTTGTTCAGCAGCAACCTCAGCCCCAAGTAGACCTTCTTCCCCTGTCTCTCCCCTTCCCTCTTGTGGAACTTCTTCTTCTAGAGGTTGCTCATCTTCCATGTGTCCTCCTTCTTGCCCAACCGATATGACCAAGTTTTCAAATATGTACGGAGAATTTATTTTCATGGGGTATTCGGTCTTAAGGAAGGTTGAGATTGTGTACCCATCCCATGTGTAAAATCTTGGGTAATCTGGAATTGGGTCAAACTTCCTTTCCACAAGGGTAGTATGTTCTACAAACCAATATAGGAAGTATATTGTACAACCTTCCATTTTGGAGTAAACATCGGAGTAATTCCTTTTCGTATATTTACTTGTACTCCTCTTTATGCTATCTATGACATATTCCAATATTAACCTTGGCTAGCATATACTGTTGATAACTTCTATGCTGTCCACCAAGGCGAAGAATTTGTACGGCAAACTTGAACCGCCAGATTTTGTGAAGAATACAGTTTGGCACAAGTAAAAGATCAACAGCTTAGCCAAATCATCTGGATTTGCAGTCTTATCTCCGCTACGAAGCCGCTCTAATAATTGGAAGAACTTATCTTTCACTTCCTGGTTAGTGACTTTTGCTTGTGTGCCCTTGGAATTAGCCAGCAACCTTATAAAATACGTTATACACAGGCTATAAGATCCTGGTGGTGGTGGCTGTTTCTGTATCTCCATTATCAATTTTCTGTAATTAAAATCTGTCTCACTTTCTTCCATAAGCGGTAGACCGAAGATGGTTGCCACATCATCGACGCTTGGCACGATTTGGACAGTGTTGCTCACCTGAAAGTAACCCACACCATCTTTGTCTTCCCTGTTGGTTCCTATCAAGTTCTCAAGACCTTCTGTTGCCTTCGCCAATTCTTTTGTCTCAACTCTGCTTTTGTAGAATACCTCGATTAAATTCTAGAAATCGGTATTCTTTAAAGATTCAATAACTAGCACGGGTAAACGGCTACCATTTACAGTGACAACCTCCATAAGATCTAGCATTGTTTTGAAAATAGCACAGAAAAGTCTAGAATCCTTATTCTTGACAGTACTTTTTGCTACAAAAAAACATAAACAAAATATAAACAATAAATTAGGTTTCTGCTAACTGTTATCCATTGATATAAGAAGAAAAATGGTCATTCTCCGTGTTAATTCAAATGGAGAATGCCATTCCCCGTTTAAATTACACGGAGAATGGCATTCTCCGTGTCGATTTACACTGTGAATGGTCATTCTCTATTTTAAATTACAGGGAGAATGACATTCTCTGTGTCAATTTAAAACAGAGAATGACATTCTCCGTGTAATTTAAAATGGAGAACGACATTTCCGTTTTAATTTACACTGGGTATGGTTATTCTCCGTATTAATTTACACGGAGAATGACCATTCTCCGTTTTAAATTGTACGGAGAATGGCCATTCTGTGTGTTAATTTATACGGAGAATGACATTATCCGTGTTAAGTGACATAGAGAATGTCATTCTCCGTTTTAAATTACACGAAAAATGTCATTCTCCGTTTTAAATCGACACGGAGAATGGCCATTCTATGTGTTAAATTTACAGGGAGCACATTTTCTGTGTCGATTTAAACGAAGAATGACATTTTAAAACGGATAATGTCATTCTCCGTGTAAATTTACACGGAGAATGACATTCTCCGTGTTAAAGGTGGTTCAACTTTTTTATGACAATTATTAATGTACAATTGCAGCTAGAACAATATGTACGTCCATAGACATATATTTCGGGGAGAATGAAGCATGAAAAGCGCTACATGTCATTCAGAAATTTGTGTTAACCGAGAAAAGTTAACGTGTCAAGACATTTACACAACAAAACTCAAATGCGCCAGGATTTAGTAAAGTCCAATTTTTTATTTCATAATGGAAAAGAGGACAGACACTACAGACATAGGCGCTATAGGCTATTATGTAAAAAGACTCTTTCGCATCACATCACTTCTTCTTTCCGTCCTCAGTCTGATACAAGGCAGCGCTCAGTTCCTTTATGTTATTGATTCCTGAACGATGTATCAAACGAAAGAATTCTTCCCTGTGTTCTAAGGCGCCACGCTCTTCGGAAGAAGACGACGGCCCACCTCCGGAATGAGCGAAGACTGTTGGGGTCAAGCCAAAACAGTCGAGGAAGTTCTCCACCCTCAGGGACTTGTCAGCTTCCAGCAAAAACTCCGCATGCGCAGAGTGTAACTTATCCTCATAAGCTTTGCCGTTGTCACTGTTGTTCGTCCCCTTCTTCATGTTAGATGCCATGAGAATGAATAAAGATGAAGGTGGAACTTCATGTTCATATATATACAACGGAGATCGGCCCCCGCCGACTCTTCATCTTCCCAATAAATGGGCGCGTATCACTTAACGAGGAAGAAAGTAAAAAGACTTTTTGAAAAAGGGCGCCCCATAAATAGGTTCATCGTTGGGAATGAACCGAGTATTTAATCCTTATCATGTGAATTTTAACACGGAGAATGACCAGTGTAAATCGACACGGAGAATGTGTTCCCTATAAATTTAACACACAGAATGGCCATTCTCCGTATATTTTAAAACAGAGAATGGCCATTCTCCGTGTAATTTAAAACGGAGAATAACATTATCCGTATAATTTTAAACAAAAAATGACGTTCTCCGTGTTAATTCAAGCGGAAAATGCCATTCTCCGTATTAATTTATACGGAGAATGTCATTCTGTGTGTTAAATTTACAGGAAGAATGACATTCTCTGTGTCGATTTAAAACGGAGAATGACATTCTCCATGTAATTTAAAACGGAGAACAAAATTTCCGTTTTAATTTACACTGGGTATGGTCATTCTCCGTGTTAATTTACACGGAAAGTGACATTCTTCGTGTTAATTTACATGGAGAATGACCATTCTCTGTTTTAAATTATGTCATGACCCGCACCCGCTTTTCGGATACGAGACGTGTCCAAGTCCATCCTACGCCGCAGTGTCGGCGGTAGTACGCTGTCTAGTACATAAACAAGTCACAGAGGCAAACTAGATCTCATCCACAAAATATGATACAATCCACTAATACAAATGAAACTGAATAATGAATGATATTATAAATAGAGTATCCAGTTTATCAAGAATTTCCAGTTACGTCCGGTGGACACAAATCCACTACCAATAGACGATAAAAACATAGAATCATGGAAACAAAATAACAGAGTCCAAACTGTCAAAAGTACCCTCAGCTGTAGTGGCACCGTGGTCCAATGCTAGGTCCAACTGCTCGTGTGCACCTGACTTAATACTCGGCTAAACCTGAAGAGATCATCAGGTCCTCAGAGGACTAGCAAGATACATAATATACAAGCCAACATGTAACAATAATCAATATACAAAGAAGTGAGAAATAGTCAAGGACATCCAACGAGAAAAAATAAACCGAGACACGAGATCTAAACACAAGGATCCTAAGACACTGGCATGCCATACTAGAAATGGCTAATAGGTCAAATCTATAGACTGCAGTCAAGACAAGTACTCACAATCTATAGTGTCTGAATCGCAGTCAAGGCAAGTACTCACAACCAAGACAGTAGCCAATCCTAGTATAAAATCCTATAGACCGTAGTCAAGGTAAGTACTCACAATCTATAGAATGTCAAAGTCAAGTCCTACTCAAGTCATGTCAAGTCAAGTCAAGTTATAATCAAGTCGAGAGAATCGTGGTGTAGGACTAGACGACTCTATCAAGCAATACGTATGAGACTATCACAGTGTAACAGGTAGAAAAATATCATAACAGAAAATGAACAAGAAACTAGAAACATGTAAAGTAAAACCATAACAGGATGAGTGTACAAGACATGGAATAAAGCAATCACGAAAGTAAGAAAAAGAATAGCAGCGAGAAAGTGAACATGCATATAAATTTTATTGTACGAGTTGGCAAGGTATACTTGCCTGGGTCCCGAGCTGTTGGCACAAGTCGAGCACTGAGTCAGAGTCCAAGTAACCTGTTGGTAGCATATACCTACTGTCAACATAAACCAAAAATAATACTGGTCTATATTCATTTGTTTTGGTTACCTAGGTTGACTCTTATGGAGAGTCTGTGTATTTGGCTATGTCTTGTCAAGGTTCTGGGTTAGGGCTACCTTTATGTTCCTTTAACTAGTTGGTTGGCTTTACTCACTAACACCCATTTGGTTTGCCACATAAATTCATGTTCTTATTATACACACATTCCTATACCCTCTTATTGCTAGTAGCCTAGTGATATTTCCTAGCCATTTGTATGTAATGGATACTAATTCTCCTCTATACTAGGACCTGGTTACAAAGGAACCATTGTGTACCCACGGTTAGCTCCTGGTACATTCAAAAGTGGACTAGGCATTCAAGGTAAAGTGGAACACCTAATCTTATCTAAACATAATAGGGATTCCTCTTGATATAGGTTAACAAACTAAATGAACCTGGCTACCTGGACTGGTCTAAGGAGGGTCGGGACCACCAAGTATCAACTTATACTAAAAGGGTGAAGAATAATGGACAGGTAGGATGAATGCAGGATGTAGCCTGAACCAAGAACTGGACAATGTCTGCATGTACATTTTTTAAGGATGCAGAGCCACCTCATTACCAGATAGTGAGCAAAGATGAACCAGGGGCAGGTCAATAAGATATACGGACAGCTTGCTATCCTAATAATGTTGAAACACAAATACAGGACAGTTAAACCACCTCATACATCAAGTCCTCAAACCACGCCTGATCTATGAAGCCAAAAATCGATTGAACAATATGCAGAATAGAGATGCAAAATAGGACTAAAACAGTTAAATGAATGTAAGCTTATCCTAAACAAATGACTGCTATAATACAAGGCTGAACAATCCATGTCCTAGGAGGTTAGTCTAGAGATTCAGTCCATGCTTTGTAATTCAGTCCCCAACTTGTAACCTCCCAGATATCCTTAGTTCAGTTCCCTATCAGTTGTAAATGTATACAGGTTCAGTCTCTATGATTTACATGTGGCTAGACCACTGAGTACCCATGAAACTGGAAGTGCAGGATATGCAATCGTGTAGTAATTGCATGGAGGGTGAAATGTGTATAGATGATTGTGGGTAAAACTAAACTTTACAGGGAATGTAAAGGTTGAACTCAAGGATGCAAAGTTAATTCGAACCTGCAGATGACTGATACTTCCTCAAGTATCAGTCGACCTGATGCAGGTTTGGACAGAGCCACACACTGGCCGGTAATTCGTGGTCAGTTACCAACTGAATCCATATTGACACCATGGTATCCCATCTCCTCACTACACACAAGTCCAAAGGGGACTAATATATAAGTTGACTAATACAAGATATGGAATGGGACATTGGATAAGTCGACTGATACTAAAGGTAATCCTTTAATATAAAGAGGACTGCAATACATAATATGGAGTGATACATTCATTCCAAGGACTAAGTTAAGGGAAAATGGACTGCACAATATGTGAATATATGTTACATGTAGATGACCAATATCAAGTGAATGGAGACATTACCTAATAATCAGAATGAACTGCCATACAAGGAATGCATTGGACATATAATGAATGATGCAGTGTGTGACTTGAGGACGGATGTATGTGCACTACTCGACTAGACAGTAAAGGATCTAAGCATGGAACATGTAGGCAGGTATCAGCTATATCTCTAATTCATGTTATGCAACGTTATGAAACATTATAGGTGTAGGATTTTGATCACACTCTATCTTGTCATGGAGGAAGAGGCACAGGGTATTAGGATGATAACCAAATTGAACTACCCATGTCAGGAACCTGACAGATGGAACAGTATCTGGAGACTTGCATCCTGGTATTTGAGATGTGGTCTAATGCAAATTTACAGTAAGAGGACAGAGAACAAGATATGGAACTGGACAACAACTAAAGGAATGTACAACAAGATATGAGTAAAGGATATGGGTTTCCTTACTTTCAGGGAAAATAGATGGCATGCCTGTGGCCAAACAATTGTCCAGTCAATGTATCATGACATTGATTTCCATTTGACACATAGTGCTCATAATCAGTACAACTCCTATAGGGAAATCTGAAATAATATAGGGACTAACCCCTACTGTTGGTCCAGGCCTGCCAGGCTCGAACATGGAGTACATTTCCCCCCTGCTATCTCGCACTAGGCTCATTCTAAGGACAGTCCTAGTGCCAATGCTAGAGGAACCACTCACAATTATGGACTGATAAGACCCCTTGCATTCTGAGACTTCAATTGTTGGTGAGGTATATGGCATATTCAGTCACCCTAATCTATATATTGTAAATGCATCCCAGTTTGAATGCCAGGAGATGTGCAATATGGTTGTAAAACAATTGGTGCAGGAAGAATGGAGGGTTGATCCCTCTGCTACAACCAGGTGACTCTCTCTTCTAGGTTTTTGGTCCACATCATCGTATCAGATTGCAGGACAACAAGTTAACCTGGACTCCCACATATTTATACCTAAAGCATCAGAATTCAGGTAATGGTAGGTTTTCTTCCTGACACTCGAGTACTCTGTGCTCTGGTGCACAATTATCCCCTGTTATCTGCAGTCATTGCAACTGCACCCATCCCTCATTCACGCCTATTTGACAGGGACTCTCGACATCCTTAGCCTTGATAACTCCTGCTACCCCGATAGCCATAGCCTACCTACATATGGGTACTGGCATCCCATGTGTATCTAATTTGTATTATACACAACTTAATATCACTGTGACTTGATGGATGTGTGTACCCGAACTACCTGTTCTTAGGATACCCCAGTGTTAGACTTGTTCCGCCCCATTGCTACTAATCTCTTTTACAACTTACTACAAGCACCTAACCTTCATTGGTGTACCAAAGAGTTAATTAATCCTGTTGATTCAAAACTATGGGGAGGAGAATACTTGTTGGTGGTTCGACTGCCTCCTGTTCTTCAAGAGTTTCCTCGATACTGAGTAGGGCGGCTGGACTCAGAGAATTAGAGTTTTGGGAAGAGGCTAGGGCATCGAACAACTTGTATATATATACAGGTTAATTCGAATCTTACTGGGATAAGGAAAAGGGATTCGATCTCATCCAACTCTTCCCCTGGCTTTGGCCGCTCGGAAGGATTTTGAACGCAGGGTTTAAATCTCTGGGTTTGAAGAGATTTGAATTTACTACTTTATCTAGGTCCTTGTAAATTTATATATTGCAAAAGCCCCCTGCTATACTCTCATTCATTTACAAATAGATATTAATAGTTATATATATTACATATATAACTGATTATTTAATTACAAATATGCAATAATTAATAATCAGCAATATTTAATAAATAAAAATAAAAAATTTAATTAGGGATTTTCGGGTCAGGGGCTCACAAATTATACGAAGAATGGCCATTCTGTGTGTTAATTTACACGGAGAATGACATTACCGTGTTAAGTGACACGGAGAATGTCATTCTCCGTTTTAAATTACACGAAAAATATCATTCTCCGTTTTAAATCGATACGAAGAATGGCCATTATGTGTGTTAAATTTACAGGGAGCACATTCTCCGTGTCGATTTAAAACGGAGAATGACATTTTAAAACGGATAATGTCATTCTTCGTATAAATTTACACGGAGAATGACATTCTCCGTGTTAAATTACACGGAGAATGTCATTCTCCGTGTTAAGTGACACGGAGAATGTCATTCTGCGTATTAATTTACACGGAGAATGACATTATCCTTGTAATTTAAAATGGAGAATGACATTCTCCGTATAATTTACACGGAGAATGACATTCTTCGTGTAATTTAAAACGGAAAATGACGTTCTCCGCGTTAATTCAAACGAGAAATGTCATTCTTCGTATTAATTTACAGGGAGAATGTCATTCTGTGTGTTAAATTTACAGGGAGAATGACATTCTCCGTGTCGATTTAAAACAAAAAATGGCATTCTCCGTGTAATTTAAAACAGAGAACGACTTTTTTCATTTTAATTTACACTGGGTATGGTCATTCTGTGTGTTAATTTACACAGAGAATGACGTTCTCCGTGTTAATTTACACGAAGAATGACATTATCCGTGTTAAGTGACACGGAGAATGTCATTCTCCATTTTAAATTACACGGAGAATGACATTCTCCGTGTAAATTTACACGAATAATGACATTCTTCGTGTTAAGTGACACGAAGAATGTCATTCTGCGTATTAATTTATATGGAGAACGACATTATTCGTGTTAATTACATGGAGAATGTCATTCTCCGTGTAATTTAACACGGAGAATTATCATTCTTCGTGTAATTTAACACGGAGAATTGTCATTCTCCTTGTTTTAAACGGAGAATGATCAAGACCATTCTTAGTGGAATTTAACACGGAGAATGCCATTCTCTGTGTTTTATACAGAATCATGAAAATAAGTTAAAGTTATACCTTCTTTTTGCGCAGCAGGCTTCTTCTTCTTATGTGCAAGTTTTTTAGTTATCCGTTTCTTTGATCCTCTGTCTTTCTCTTTTGGATTTGATGATGATTCTCCGTCACTCCCTTGTGCGAATATCTCGAATGAGAGGAACGTTTGAAAATTTTTGGAGGAGAAACCCTAGATTTTGGATGAACGTTTGAAGATTTTTGGAGAAAAAACTGAGCGGCTTATCAAAGAAGAGAGAGTGCGAAACGTTTTTTTTGCTTTTTGTTTTTGAATAGTAGGGTTCAGATTTTTTTGTAATAAATTAGAAGGAAGGGCAGAAAGGTCATTCGGAACCCGCTTTTATATATATTAATCGGTAATTCTGGGCACACGATGAAATGTTATTTTGCGGTGGATTTTACATAAATCTTTTGCAATTTTTGGGCATTTCATAAATTTATATAACTAAAAGCGAATTTGTTATGATAAATATCTCGTTCATATAGATAATTTTAATAGAACAAATAGATTATTTTAATAG
This sequence comes from Iris pallida, assembly GCA_029216955.1. Classification (NCBI taxonomy): domain Eukaryota; kingdom Viridiplantae; phylum Streptophyta; class Magnoliopsida; order Asparagales; family Iridaceae; genus Iris; species Iris pallida. The sequence continues at coordinate 37,667,192 of JANAVB010042420.1, forward strand.
AAACTCGTTATTAATTTAAATTTGACAAATATAATTAAGGTATCAAATATTTTTTTTAAAATAATTAACAAATAGATAATACCACAATATTATCATTCGCAAATATAAATTTTTAAAAATATATTTGTAATTTACTATAGATAATTTGGACAAAGTACATTCAAAATTATAAATTATATTTAAACAAACAACTTGATATTTTTTCACGCTCGATTAATACTTCTTCCGGACCTCCTACCACACGCCAAGTGGCTTGGCGTGAGCCCCGCCAAGTAAGATGACGCGTCCAAACCCCCCCCCCCCCCCCCCCCCCCCCCCAACCAACCCCCCCACCCCCCTCCCCCGACCTCACGCTTTTTTCCCTTTTTTATAATTTCAAAAAACTTCTTTAACATGTACGAAAATTTCTGTTGCTATAAACACAAATGTCCTTATCATGCAGTTAGTGATGGTACATATCTACAAAATTGTCACACAATGCACATGAAAACTCACTCTTATTTCTATTATATGAAGAAGAAAATTATCATATACTCTATAGATTCTTTTTCACTGGGTCTCGCGTCTCGCTAAGTAATAACTATATATATTTATTGTTCAATTGGAACACACTTTTATCTTAATATTTTTATGTGGAGTATTGGAGGAAACTAAACTTAAGTTCAAGGTTAAATTTAAATTTTATAGTTGAGTTGGGTACTAAACTTCTCTTCGACTGCATCTCCAACTCTATAAATCGAAAAGTTTAACAAAAAATGGACCCAAAATTTTTGCAAACTTTTAGCCAGAAACGGTGATGGCTTGTCTCTCATCAGCTTTCTGCTCTCTTTTTTTCTGTTTTTTTACTGCGGTTTCTCCATGGTCTTTCTTTTTCTGCATGGTCTTGATTCAAGAGAATGAGAGAGAAACATTTATTGAACTTACCAGTTCTTTATTCCAAGATTTGTTGTTTGTTCCAAGATTTCTAAAGGTAATGAAGTCATCTTTCCTAAATTCCTAATGATGTCTCGAAGAAAAAAAATTATATATTTATTTTAAGAATGAAAATTAATTTTGTTTGACTTTTTTTTTCTTCTAAGGTTGTGTTTGATTGGGCATTTTTTTTCATGGAAAATATTTCCATTACAAATTTTCCACTAGTTGTAGTGTTTGATAGCTTATATTTTTCATGAAATTATTTTCCAAAAAACTATCATTTTCCATATTTTCATCTAAAATTGTGGAAAACAAAATTTGTCATGGGAAATAACTATTTTATGTGGAAAATAATGGCAATCAAACATCCAAATTAAGTTTTCCATGGAATTTTTTTAAAATTCCATGGAACTTTTTTCCTAGAAAAATAATTCCATGAAATTAATTTCTTTTCCATATATCTTCCACCTTGCAATCAAACGCACCCTAATAGATATTTACTCATAAACAAAATAAATATATTCTACTATATAATAGGAAAACTAAGCTTCACCGTGAAACTTTTCCATTTCCAAAAATATCACTTACTAACCTGCAATATGTATTAAAGTTGATAAGGGTTTAAGAGTAATTAAAAAAAGTAATTAAATATGTATAAAGGTATGCATGCATGCATGCAAAGTAGGCAACTTGGAGAATAATAGTTAATACAATTATGCTATTTGGCTCCCAAAATATTTGGGTGATATCATCTCCCATTATGTGGTATCTGACATGGCAACTGACATAACAACTGTCAAGGCAAATTTTAACCAAAAAAATTAATTACCCAATTTTTTTAATGTTAATGTTAATATTAATTTTAATGTTAATATTAATATTTGTATTAATGTTAATATTAATTTTAATGTTAATTAAGGTTAATCTTAATGTTACTTATCATGTTAATTTAATATTAATTTTAATGTTAAATTTTGTCATGTCAGATGTCATATCAACAACTATGTCATATGTCACATAATGAGAGATGATATCATCCAAATATTTTGTGAGCCAAATAACATTATTGTAGTTAATATAGCATGCATGCAAAGTAGGCACAAGAGTCCAACATACAAGAGATAAAGTAGGTAGTCAACTTTTTCTATCAATGTCATTTAGTTTTTTTCAACTTTCAAGCTCCATATTAAATTTTCAAATATGGCAAAGACCCACGCACAACACACTCACAAAAAAGGCTACTTATAAGGGCACATAAGAAGTTTATCAGGGCTAGCCAGGATTAGGGCTACCAAATGTTTGAGAAGATTTTACTTGGGCTATCCAAATATTCCACTCAGGGGGCTGTCCAAACCACCCCCTACCAAAAAAAATATCCTAATAATCAATCTCATTTCTAAATTTCACTCTCCCTCTTCACAAACTCTAACTTTCTTCTTCTTCTTCTATCCATCTTCTTCTTCTCCACCATTTTCATTCTCACATCTACATCAAAATCCTAGTTTTCTTCTCTTCTTCTTCTTCTTCTTCTTCACCATTTCCATCATCATCATCTCCATCAAAACTCTAGTTTTCTTCTCTTTCCCAATTTTGATGGCACCCAAAAAATTAAATAAACCCTAAAATGCATGAAAATAAAGCTTAAATACTTATTTCCTCACAAAGAATGCATGGAAATAAACCATAAAATGCATATTTCACTCTATTATCAAGATTAAAATAAACCATAACATATTTTTTTTCATTCGGAAATTTTGACTTTATGACTGCCAGAAATTGTGGCAGTCCTGAAAGGAACTTACTGTACAGCAAGTATCTTTCAGGACTGCCTCAATTTCTGGCAGTCCTCAATATGTCTAGGACTGCCAAAAATTATGGCAGTCCTGCTGTAGAGCATGTCCCTTTCAGGACTGCCATAATTCATGACAGTTCTCAGTAATTTTAGGACTGCCAGCAATTGTGACAGTTCTGTTGTACATCGAATCTATTTCAAGACTGCAACAATTTCTGGCAGTCCTCAATACTTCTAGGACTGTCAAAAATTATGGTAGTCATGATATCCTGATATGAACTCAATTCTTCTACAACTAGGGTTTCTTCCATAGTTTTCTTCTACAACTAGGATTTTATGCATAATTCTTTTATTAATAAAGCATAAAGGAAAATTGGTTAATAAACTAATAGATTAATAGTTTTGATAGATTTGATAATCCAATTTCTTCTACAACTAGGGTTTCATCCATAATGCCCAAACAAGAAGAAGAAAAATAAAGTAGGGTTTGGAGAAAGAGATCTAAATTAGAAGAGAGCAAAAAAAATCAAAATAAACTAGGTTTGCAAAAATTGATGTTCTTGTTCTTGTTCTTTTTCTTCTTCTTCTTGTGAGGAAAGAGAGGAAATAAAAAAAAATAAAAATTTTACTTATATACTCACATGTTGGCTATCCCTGAGTAATTTTTTCAATGGCAAACTTATAATTAAATCAAAATTTATTTTTGGCTAGCCCTGATCAACTTTTGATGTGCCCTTATAAATAGCCCAAAGAAGAGAGATAATAAGAATGTCCATCGGCAGTCGCAGCCATAAGTCAATCTACACCATATGCTTCGAGGATCTGAAATCCATCACTAAGGACCTTTCGTGCATTCAAACAGCATAAAATACGTGCAACGCACATACATATATACTAGTATCATATAACATGTAATATGTAACAAATAAAATATATATTAAGATTATCTACGAGCCACGAATCAGAAATAAATTTTATGACTCAAATATCAGTCCTTCTATATTCTCTTGTTCAAAAAAATTCTAACCTCCAATAAATTCACACATTTATTTCCTCGAAAATTAAAATGTACCTTTTCCCCTCAATACATGTTTGCTACAATTAAAGTTAACTAGATTATTCTGAAGACTATATCATAATTATTCATATAAAACACCAATGGTCATTTTCAGAATTTACCCCTTAGTCTTGATTGAACATTCATTTAAGGTCTATTCTACCATAAAAAACACCAATAGTCTATCATAATCAATGTTTTAAAAACCGGACCAGACTGGCCGGTTCAACCAGTTCAACCGTGAACCGGTAGTTTTTTCGGTCCGGTTCAGCATTGACCCAGTATTTTGTAAAAAACTGATATTTTTATAAAAAATAGTGTCCATAAGAGATTAAACTTGGACCATTTAGATTAATCCACTGGTTGAACCACTGGTTGAACCAACTAGTTGAACCCGTTTGACCCGACCCAGTGCCTTGGCCTGGTCAAACTCCGGTCCGGTTTTTAAAACATTGATCATAATTATTCATATAAAACACCAATAGTCTCAATTTCTTAGATCATTCTAGGGTTCAATCTTATGCAATTAAATGTATCAGATATGAATGAATATATAGCTCATAAATCAAATAGTACTAGCTATTGCTTAATACAAGAAAATAAGTGTAGTAAACGATACCACTTCTCCTTCCTGTTTAGCTTCAATCATATTCATCATAAACATTTGACCATGTTTTTTCTTCTTCCAACATATCGTTGATGCACTTATGTGCATGTTGGAAACTATATTCTTGAAGAGGTTCAACATACAAAATTACAATACTGTGGCACACCGAGTTATTAATCTAAGGCTGTGTTTGATTGGTTTCTTTCCATGGAAAACATTTTCATCACAAATTTTCCACCAATTGTATTGTTTGTTAGTTTATATTTTTCATGGAATTATTTTCCAAGAAACTATCATTTTCCATATTTTCATCTAAAATGGTGGAAAATAAAACTTGTCCAACCCATATGAAAATATTATTTTTCATGAAGAACAACTATTTTCCGTGGAAAATAATGGCAATCAAACACCCAAAATAAGTTTTCCATGGAAATTTTTAGAAAAATTTCGTGGAATTTTTTTCGTAGTAAAATAATTCCATGAAATTAATTTATTTTCAACATATTTTTCGCATTGCAATCAAACGCACCCTAAGGTGTTATTCTTTCGTGTAGAAGCTGAATATTGAGAAAACAAGCAGCAAAAAAAGAGATGGTGCAGTAGCTCAACCAATGGAAACAGAAGACTTAGGGCTGGTTTAGATCAAGTTTTTGTATTCCTAGGAATAAATTTTCAATTCCTTTCCCATGGAAAAGGAATTCAACATTCCCATACCGATGTTTAGTTAGGTTGGGAATAGGTGTAAGCCCCCTGAATTTTCGAAATTTATTTTCAAATTTTCTAAATGATTTATTCTTGATAATTTATTTTATTTAATTAATTTTGATCATTAAATGCTCTTTACCGTGACTTGGATTTCTAAAGCATCAGGGATGCCAGTCTCTGGAAACTTTCTTCTTGAAGTTTGTAGTAGACGAGATTATCTTCATGTTGATATATCGTGTCCTACTCGAACTTGTTCCCTTGTGCTCCCATTTCATCCATGATTTTAAATAGTTTAAAATTATTATTTTAATTAAATCTTGGCCCCAAGCCTGACCAACTTGACCCAACACCCAACCCAAATTGGTGTGACCCTATCATGTCTACCTATACACCCTACTGATATTTTCCTCTTCTTTCTCTACTCAAAATATCTCTCTTTATGTATAAATATCTCTATTTCTCTCTCTTTTATATATGTATATATATACATATATAATATAATATATATAACTTTCTCTCTCTTCTCTACACACACATACACCCTCTCACCCATCACTATCACACACAAGCCCCCCTAGCAGCCGACCACTACCCCTCCCTCTCTCTATTTTCTCTCTTAATATCTTTCATTCTCTCTCTCCCACTTTATATAATACACACACACACACACACACACACACACACACACACACACACACACATATATATATATATATATATATATATATAAATATCTCTCTCTCTCACTTATTCCACACACACCCCCCCTCACCCCCTCTCTCTAACCGACCTATATCTCTGTCTCTCTCTCTCTAAATATCTCTCACTCTCTTTATATATATTATATACACACACACACATATACTAATCTCCCTCTCTCCCCACAACAACAACTTTCCCCCTCCTTTCTTCTTTTCTTTATACACCATCACCATCATCTTCTTCTTCACACTTCTTCTTCTCCTTCTTTATTATCACCATTCATCACCACCATCACCATTCATCACCACCACCATCACCATTCATCTCCAGCACCATCTTCATCATCACAAACTGCCACCCCCGAGGCCGTCAGGCAGCCCTGCCGTGCCCGTGTCGTGCCACCGCAGCTGCCGCCGTGCCCCCTGGCTGCGTCGCCGCTGCCGCGCCAGGTCGCAGCAGCAGCAGCTGCAACAGCAGCCGCGCGTGCCGCACCGGCAGCCTCGCACCGCCGCCGCCGGCGAGCCCCCCTTGCTGGGCGCACCCCAGGCACCTTTCCGTGGCGGCCACCTTCTTTCGGGATGCGTCGTCTAGGCGATTCGTACGTTTTGCACGGAATCCCGTCGACACGCGCGCGAACGAGATCCAAAATGGTGCCTCGTCGTAGCAACTTCGTGCATATTTTTCGGGAAATCCGATCGTTAGATTGATGATTTCTTCGCTCCGTCTCAATCTAGATATATCCATCTTCACTCTCCTCAATTTTCATCCATTAATTTCGTCGTTTGATACATCAAAACCGGCCACCAAGTTGACCGTTTAAATTATGTTATTTTTGGACAGTTTCGTGGAGCCAACTTTGCGGGATCATATCTTTATTGTCACAGCTTCGTCTGATGTGCCACTAGTTCCTATGCGCAGCTGGTGTAACCCTCTTCCTGCCCCTTAAGTTTCGTTTCATTGTGAGCACGTTTGGTTGGTTGAATTCGACGCCAAAGTTGGCCGTCCGAATTCCCAATTTCCAAGTTATAAAATTCCATTTTTGGACCCAGGACTCTGGATTCAATTTCTGACACCACTAGTAGACTCGTGGCGTCGTTCTGGCATATTTTCATATAAAATTTGTTAGATTTGGAGGACGTGGGCCCTAGCACGCATTTCGGTGCAAAACGGGCTCCATAGTCCGAGTCAACGGAACTTTTTGACGTCGGCTCATCGGAATGCAATTCCCGATATACCTTTGAGTTCGTATCGTCATTCTGGACTCGTTGACATAAAATTTGCTAGGTTATAGTAGACATTGGTTCCGGCACGCATTTCGATGCAAGTCGGATACCAATATCCGGGTCAACGGGTCATTTTGAGATCGGCTCATCGGAATCCAATTTCGGATATATCGTTGAGTTCGTATCATCATTCTGGACTCGTTGACATATAATTTTTTAGATTTAAGTGGACATTGGTTTCGGCGCGCATTTTGGTGCAAGTCGAATACCAATATCCGGGTCAACGGATCATCTTGAGATCGGCTCATCGAAATCCAATTCTGGATATACAGTTGGGTTCGTATTGTTATTTTGGTCTCATTGACATATAATTTGCTAGGTTTTAGAGGACATTGGTTTCGGCATGCATTTCGGTACAAATCGGATACCAATATCCGGGTCAACGGGTTATTTTGAGATCGGCTCTTCGGAATCCAATTCTGGATATATCGTTGGGTTCGTATCATCATTTTGGACTCGTTGACATATAATTTGCTGAGTTTTGAGGACATTGGCTCCGACACGCTTTTCTGTACAAATCAGATTCCAATATCCGGATCAACGGACCAATCTGAGATCGGGTCCTCAGAATCCAATTTCGGATATACCGTTGAGTTCATATCGTCATTCTGGATTCATGGACATATAATTTGTTAGGTTTAGTACAATTTTATTTGGGCATGTTTTTGGTACAACGTGGGTCCGACATGGACACCATTTTGACCCAAAATTACCGTTTTGCCCCTATATCCAAATTGGACTTATGGATAGGCTATCCTAGCTAATTTGACCATTCTGAACACGTTGGTGATGGTTGTTTCACCATCCGACAACACCTGTAGGTTTCCACCATATTATTATAATCCTTCTCTTTTTATTCGTATTTTTAGATCCTTGTATCGAAATTGAGATCCATCAATTTCAGTGATTTTACCATCACTGAAATTGATATGTTGACCCTGTAGATGTTTATAGAGACTAGCTTTGACCATGTTTGACCATGGATGACTTCTTGGACTGAACGTCGAAGTAGAGTCAACATTTGACCAAGTTTAACCTAGAGTTGACCAGTTGACCAAAAGTCAACTGTAAGTCAACCATTGACCCAGTTTGACCTAGTTTGACTTGGTTTGACTTCTTGTGACCTAGTTTGACTTAGTTGACTGAGTCTGACCTAGATTACATAGCTTATACTATAGAATCAAGCCTAACACAGTTGAACCCTAATTAGCTTATATATATCTTATCTTTAGGTCTTTGGCATCACTCTGAGCATCGATCCCATTTGACAGCTAAGGACCGCAGGCGAGTACATTCTCTGATAGTAGTTCCTTGTCTTAATATTTTCTGTATCCGATTCAGTTATAGTATTTTACTTGATTCTCGACACGATGGTGCAAGGACTAGTATATACCGAATTCCTGTCATGAGATGTCATTCTTGGATTCTCTTGGGATACTGTGTCACGACCCGTTACCCAAATTATTGGGCCGGACCGAGCCATGTCCAGCCTACGCTTGGTTAAAGCGTAATAAGCTGTTCTAAGAATAGAAAATAAGGGATCTAAGCTGCTAACAGTTCTAATATCACATTTAATAGGTTCATCACAACACAGTATCTATAAATTAAAGTAAATAAGTACAGACTTAATAATACACTTCCAAAGTATCTAACTGGAGACAAAGTCCAGTAACTACAAGATATAGTCTAAACAGTTCAATAACTAAGCCAAAAATAATTTAAGCAAGACTATCAAGCGAGGTTCCCTGCGGGGACTTCCTCGGGAGCAAAAGCCTGGTCCTCTGTAGTGGGTCCATAGACAAGATCACAGAGCAAATCTTCCTCCGAAATTATTCCTACAATGTTATCCTGTCAGGACGAGAGCAAGTACTGATTCTACAAACTAAACATACTGATCATGGAATGAAAAGAGATGTAGTAAATAAGAATCATGTCATGTCTCATGTCGTATCACAATCATGTCATATCACAGATCTATCATGTCAGATCATAATCTATCATGTCATATCATAATCTATCATGGCAAGGATACATATGTCATAGAGACAGATGTATATGTAATGTTTAAAATTGGAGCAGGTATGTGATCATCAATAGGTGTACAATGTGCAGGGGCACATAATAAAATGTACTTCCATACAAGTGTAAAGGCGATAGATGTACATATGCACAAATACAGCTTTGAGAGTAAGGCCTACGGCGCAGTAACATATAAAATAAAACTTTGCTCGGTACTGAAGAGGGGGCATGCTCACGTACTCAACTATCAGTTTCTCCATAACCCATATTCTAACATGTGAGAGATACGAGAACAGTAAAAACATGTGGGAGATACGAGAACGGTATAAAACATGTGGAAGATACGAGAACGGTATAAAACATATGGGAGATACGAGAATGGTATAAAACATGTGAAAGATATTGGGAGCAGTATAAGCATGGCAGGTACTGGGAGCACTTTAAAACATGGTAGGTACTGAGAGCAATTTAATTAAAGCATGTGAAACATACGCTAGATATATATAGAAACCTGTAAGATATGGTTTTCAGTTTAAATCACTGTATTAACATGGTTCATACGCAATTCATTATCATATGCAGTAAATAAAGTTTGTAGGGGTACTCGTCTCGAGCAAAGCAAGAATACTAGTACGAAGATATAGATGTCCGGTGTCCTGTCAATAATGATATACAAACTCAACATCTAAGTTTTGATTAAGATTACACTAGTGGTGTGACACAACTCCTAACTGGATACTAGCTAAGGGATGTCCTAGCAAAGAAAATTAATTTGGGGTGACACTAAGCCTATAACCAACCATTAGAACCCTTAGAAACACAAAGATCATTTTAGAGTTTTTATAAAATCCAAACATATAAATATATACACAAATAATAATAATAATAATAATAATAATAATAATAATTATAATTATAAATTAAAGATGACACAAGCAAAATCTACAGATGTTATCGGATGATAAAATAAATATCACCAACGCGTCCAGAATGGTCAAATTAGCTAGGATAGCCTACCCATAAGTCCAATTTGGATACAGAAGCAAAATGGTAATTTTGGATCAAAATGATGTCCGCCGTTGGACACACTTTGCACCGAAAAACTTTTCAGAATAGAAGTCTACAAAACCTAGCAAATTATATGTCCATAAATCCAAAATGATGATACGAACCCAACGATATATCCAAAATAGAATTCCGATGACCCGATCACAAAATGGTCCGTTGATTCATTTTTGTGGTAGCCCATACAGGTCGATCTTTGTAAATTAATACGAAGTCGTGCTAGTACTTGAGCTTATCTGCACTACTACGAGCCTGCCCTAGGATTAAGGTTGAGTCATAGAATATTTTAGGATTTTGGTACTCAGTCACATGTTAGGAACTCTTGATAGATTCCAATTGGATGACCCCTGGGAATCTTATTTCGAAAGATTTTCAAATCTTTTTTCACTTATTTCTATTCGTCTTGATTTTTAAAATATTTGTCCGTATTAAACTTTATTCTTTCTTGGGATGAGTTGTGGATCCCAGAGGGAAGGTATAAGTTGAACTTATATATCTTCTAGGTTGAGACGAGAATATGATTTGCCAGTCTCATATCATATTAAGATTGTTTTAGATTATATTCCAAAAAATTTCAATCTTGACCTAGATAGTACCTTTGGACATCTCCTGAGAATTTTCTTCTAAACTCTACCTCGGGATCTATTTCCGCTAGTTTCCATCTACTTATCCTTGATTCGTTGTTGAAAATTTTGAATCTTGTTGTTCATTGTTGACTTCGATTTTGATTCTGTTTGAAGATAAGTTGATCTGGATTGAGTTAAGATATTCTGATAAACATATTTTATGAGGACGATGAGAACGATAAATGTCTACTTTATTTATGGAGTTTAGAATTTATCGCAGTCATATTAGCTAGCCTGACAAGGACATGGAGCCTGATTTTGGATATACTATCCTAGTTATGGCATTTAGATTCTCTTGCAGCCATACCGGTTGGCGTGGTAAGGAATCTAGATGACATGATTATATGGTGTATACCTTAGTTATGAACTCTATAGTTTATTGTAGCTATGTTTACTGGCGTGGCATAAATTCTGGCAACATGATTTTGGATAGACGTGTATGGTTATCAGGTCATATCTTAAGTTGATCAAGGATAATTCCTACCATTATTTCTTGTTCCGTCATTTATCTTCTCATCATATGATGGTTTCCTTATCTTGTCATTACTTCATCCATCCTGATTAATTATGTCTTGATTACACCAATCACCTGACTTTTATCCATTCCTGTCAACTACACTGCGAAGTTATTTAAAATTTTGTATCTTTTCACCTTGGGAAGGTTAAGGAAGTATCGTAAATCATCTCGTTCGGAAGGCGGATTTATTATCAAGTGGTATCTTGGTAGGAATATGAGATGTTGGATCTAGTGTAGAAATTTGAGATAGAAGTATGATTGAGGTTGAAACTGAAACCAAGGGATCGATATAATCAGTTTAGAACTGAGTTACTAGGGTATTTCGAGGATGAATTACTTGGAAAGCAAGTTCAAGGATTTCAAATAAGAAGGACAATAGGATGTACATTAATGGTATAAAAATTTATATTTCGTGGATATAGTTTAGAAACTGGACAAGGCATTGGTTAGAGGATAGAGAACACAAGAATTTTGAGTCAAAAAAAGGGGGAAGAGATTTGTGAATATAATTTATTAATTGAGATGGTTGAAAATTGAAAGTGTATGATGAAAGAAATATGAAGGTTGATTTGGTAATAGAAGAATAAGTTTTATAAGCCTAGTGGTATTAGATTGAATAACACCATAAGAGTGATTTGAACAAGTTCAAGGATATTATAAACTTGAATTAGAGGTTTCAGATCAATTTAGGACAAGGTGGAAGAATTCGAATTTAAGGATGATTAAGTGGATAGTTTGGAGTTCTAGTGAAGGGTGTACTTCTTGATTAGGGTTTTGGAATTTGGATATGGCATATGGTATCATGAAAAGGCCCAATCTTTATGACGGAAGGGTAATTCTGGTAGTAGTTGTATAAGAATGGTTTTTATATTTGGACTTGTGAGATTAAAGGTATGATTGGCCAATGATGACCAGATAAACTTGGTAATATCAGAAAGAGATGATTAACTTGGCTTCCCTATGAAACCTTGACTTTGTTTTTCTACTAAAGAGAAATTTGACTTATTCCATATCTTTGAATCATCCCTTGAGTTTTCAATATCGTTAAATCATAATTTTCTTGATCGCGACCGAACGACTTTGATCATCTCTTCTATTCGTATCCGTATCCTGGGTCGTACTCAATTGAGTTAAATTCAAATTCTAACTTGGATTTCCATCCTTGGATGCTCGTTTCCAGACTTCGATGATCTTATACTCCATCTTTCCCAAATCCTGATTCACTCAAATTGATCAACTTAGATTGTGTTGAAGCTAATTTTCTTATCGTGATTGAATTTCGTGCTATTACCACTCGTGCTATAACTTTTGATTTTGAACCTGTTTGGATTTTAAATACTCGTGCCTAAACTCCTTTCGATCCTGATTTAATTTTCTGTTTATATCTGAACTCATTGTGTTTAGTCGTACCCATATGACCTGGCGTAACTAAGTCGACTTGAATCCTTTGATCGTGATTTTAACAATCATAATTATACGTATTACATTGCCTCTAAAATCGTGCCGATCTACCCTAAATCTAATTTCTTCGACCTGGATCATATTATCGATGTTTTGACCTTACTCTGACTTGTGCGTAATCGAACGATTCTTGATTTTTCTAGTCGCGGCTTCGTGCTTACTTACAAAGTTGTGACTATAAATTTCAACCATGCCAAACCTTGTTTTGATCATGGTTAGCTTTTCATCTTGATCGGGCCTGTGCAACTTTCGGGTTGATTTCCATCAACCTAAGTCCTACAGATCACCCCGTACTTGAACTTCATTTATATCTTCGATTTTTCTAATCGTCTCTAAAATTGTCCCCCAATGACTTGACTTATTTCTGCAATTATGCACATATAATTTTGTTCATATCATTATTCTATCATGCCAAATCCCTGATCGTGCCTGAACAATTTTGAATTGATTATCTTGATCGTGCAAAACTCGTCATTCTTGGATCGTGCCTAAAATATTGCCTAAACCTTCTATCATGTTTTAACCCCACTACCAACCTTTAATTTTGAGGACGAAATTTTTATTAGGTGGGTAGGATGTAAGCCCCCTGAATTTTCAGGATTTATTTTTGAATTTTCTAAATGATTTATTCTTGATAATTCATTTTATTTAATTAATTTTGATTATTAAATGCTCTTTACCGTGACTTGGATTTCTAGAGCATCAGGGATGCCAGTCTCTGGAAACTTTCTTCTTGAAGTTTGTAGTAGACGGGATTATTTTCATGTTGATATATTGTGTCCCACTCGAACTTATTCCCTTGTGCTCCCATTTCATCCATGATTTTAAATAGTTTAAAATTGTTATTTTAATTAAATCTTGGCCCCAAGCCTGACCAACTTGACCCAACACCTAACCCAAATTGGTGTGACCCTATCATGTCTATCTATATACTCCACTAATATTTTCTCTTTTTTCTCTACTCAAAATATCTCTCTTTATGTATAAATATCTCTATTTCTCTTTTATATATGTATATATATACATATATAATATAATATATATATAACATTCTTTCTCTTCTCTACACACACATACACCCTCTTACCCATCACTATCACACACAAGCCCTCCCTAGCAGCCGACCACTACCCCTCCCTCTCTCTATTTTCTCTTTTAATATCTCTCATTCTCTCTCTCCCTCTTTATATAATATATACACAAATATACATATATATATTATATAAACATCTCTCTCTCTCTCTCTTAGTTATTCTACACACACACCCCCTCACCCTCTCTCTCTAACCGACCTATATCTCTCTCTCTCTCTCTCTAAATATCTCTCACTCTCTTTATATATATTATATACACACACACACATATACTAATCTCCCTCTCTACCCACAACAGCCACTTTCCCCCTCCTTTCTTCTTTTCTTCATACACCATCACCATCATATTCTTCTTCACATTTCTTCTTCTTCTCCTTCTTCATTATCACCATTCATCACCACCACCATCACCCACTACAAGAAATGTGAGTTTCCGTGACAAGTAATTTGTGACAAGTGTCAAACTTGTCACTAAAAGGGATATTTTTGTGACAAATAATTTTTGTTGTCACTCATAATTTGATTCTGTGACAACTGTTTTTTTCCGTCACACAATTAAATCATTTAGTGACCATGTTTTTATTGGTCGTCACTTAATGTTGTCACTGAAATAAAATTTAAATTTTAGACTTATGTCAAATGCAACTTATGTGTGATAAGTGAAAATACTTGTCACTTAAATGATTTTTTATAGTTACAAGAAAACATTATTGTCACATAAAAGTATTAGCCACAAGATTAAAATTTTATTCTTGTCACTTAAAAGTTTCTTTTAGTTACCAAATAATTGTTTGTCACACAAAAGTGTATTAGTCACAAAGAAGATATTTATTTCTTGTAACAAAAACTATTGTTTAACATCAAAATCGGATTAAAACTGTTAATTAACATCCAAATTCTGATAAAAATTTTGGCTCCCAAATTTACTAAAAAATTTGGCTCCCGAATTTTAGTAAAAACCCGCGCATGCTGCCCTTTTCTCAAAGCCTCTCTAAAAATCTCATATCCTTCTCAACCTTCTTCTTAAAAAAATTCTCCCTTCCCATGGGATCCGGCTTACAGGTCTGCTCCCCCCTCCTCAGCGGCTCTCCAAATATCACGTACCTCTCCAACCTCAGCTTGGGCAGCAATGCCCTCTCCGGCGGCCTCCCCTCCCTGTGCGGGCTACGGCACCTTCGGGTCGTCTCCTTGACGCGGAAGCGGTTCTCGGGTCCCGATCGACTGCCTAGCAGAATCTGACATTCATATTGGTCGGATCGTAAGTAATTAATTCTTCATTAAATTATTTTTTGAGATTAATAGGATTTGTTTGATTTGGTATGTTCTTGTGATTTGATTGTGAGACAAACTAAGGTTAATTTTGGGGGTTTTCCACGCAAAATCGTGTTTTTGTGAGAGAAATTAGAATCAAATTTAGGGTTTGGAACCTTAATAGCATAGTTCATCTGACCTTCAACGTCACATCTGATCTTCAAGTTCCCGAGGTTGTTTTTTGAAACAATTTAAGCGACTTGGAATTTTGAATCGAAATTTACTTTCTTCTTTTAGCTGATCATTTTTTAGGGCATGCATTTCCTGATTTGTTATTTTTTTAGGTGGACATCCTAGGGACAAGCAACAAAGGCACAAGGTGCAGGCACCCTGATAGTGGAGGGTGGGTTGATATTGTTATGAGAACAAGAGCAGAAGCATAATAATGACACAACGACCAAGTTACGCTAAGTAGGCAAGACTGGAGGGTAGAACACCAAGTCGGATTTTAAGGTAGAGGCTGCAAATGGTAACATATTTGTTTTCAAACCAATTGTTAGACACAAGAAGTGTGATTTTTGCGACTGTTTTTCCCATAACTGCATGCAAAGGCTAATGTACTTTAAATGTCTAGTGGTTTGAGTTTGAGCACTGGCTGATAAGTACTAAGCTTATGGCATTTATCTACAAATGACAGGGTCTTCATTTGCTGTTGTACATTCACTCGTGTGATGCATTAAAAATCTTGTAAACATATCTGTGGTTTTGATATGAATGTCTATCTACTATCTAGGTATTTGTCTCTTTTGAAGAGCGCTTTGCAATGCGAAACTGTGAGTTAGCTTCTACCTATGTATAAAGCATTGTATTCATGGCTTTTATATGTCGTAAAAATTATATGAGTAAAAACAAAAATGGTTATTAAAAAAACATCTTCATGCATTACATATGCACTTTGATGTTAGTTTTCATGAAATGGGTAGATGTCTAAAGTATAGTAAGTTGTGGATATTGTTTACCTCTGTGTATATTGATAATTCAATCTTAACAAGTAGATGATATAACCTCAACGTGTCAGTGTGGTTCCAATGCTTTTAACAGTGTAATATGTAATTATGTATTAATTATTGATGGTTTTGTAAGTAGACTGAGTATATGCTCATAAGGGTGAAAATTTTGAATTTTTGATATCAATTCGACTGATGCATAGATTTTGGTTTTGAAATTGGACATTTAGTTTGTCATTTAGAGAACAACCTTCGACCAATCCTAGTAGTCTCTGATTTTTGGGTTAAACTGAAAATTGACTTCTTATTTATATGGATTTTTTTCTTCTCTAACATTCTTTTGTCTTCTCAAACAGATGGGTTTTGGTTTATTCATATGATATCTTATGCAAATAAAAATAGAATAGACAAGTATACTTAACTTGTGCTAAACTTGCTAGATGTAAATGTTATGGCAAATAAGCACATTTCACACACATTTTAGCAAGCATTCAGAATAATATAGTTTCTATTGACATGTTTCAGATAGTTTCAGTCTACTGTAGCTATGTATCAGCCTATCAGGACCCAACACGCTGAAACATCAGAATATATACTGAATGTTGTATGTGCAATTCAGGCTGATACTGATGTTTCCGTGCAATGTCAATTGTTTATGTTCAAATCCAATAAGAAGATGCAATTTGTTCAGGTATCAGATGATCTTTTGAATATTGTTTTTGTTGTGTCTAGGATTTATAGTATTTTGGCATCAAATGTTTATGTTCAGTCCTTACATTTACTAAGTATTTTCATATCTAGCAGATATGAGATGCACTAACATAGTTTTGACATGTGCAGCTCAAACCTGTATTGGAAAAAATTGAAAGCATGTCTTCTAGGAAAGAATCCAGATTCTTACAGAATGCCACAGACTGTACTGTGAGCAGAGGCTATCCTTGGTAATTGAGTAGAATTTATTAATACTTTGTTGTTCTCATTAATTATCATCCATTAACTTCAAATTTTATTGTAACTGTGTATTATGTTTTTCTTAATATATTACAATACAATTATGATATTATGCAGCTCTTACTTATTTGCATTTTTATTGTTTTCTCTATTGGGCTTTTTTTTCCTATTCGGATCTGGATAGTCATGGTGTTTGCTTTCATCCTGAACCAGTCCATCATCATCAGATCTGTAGAGCAAGCACAAAGGATGTGATTGCCAATATGAATGAATTTCAGGGGCATTATTGTCCAGTTTAACCACCAAATTACCTAACTCATGAAGGGAGTCCCTTTGTATCCTGGTTTATCTTTGTTCTCCAAAAATTGATGATACTAGCATATATATCATTGTGTATTATATGAGTCATGCACTTATTATTTAGATTCTTTGTATCAGTGAATATCGACAAGGGGAAGGAAACAAGATGATGTCAAGTCATCTGGTTAAGAATGGTTGTTGAAGAAAGCTAATGCTCTCTGAGCTAGCAAATCAAACTAACTGCTTAGATGGTGAACTGGGTGGGGGTACTTCATCCATGTGTTGGTTCCATAAGTACAATTAGATACTACCTATTTAAGAATTTCTTTAATTAGCTGATACTCATTAAGTGACTGATACTCACTGATACTACCTATATAAGACTTCTATGAATTTGATGGTTAGCTGACCTATAATCACTGATACTACCTATTTACTACCTGATACAAAATTGGATTTGGGTCAATATGTTACACTTGATATTAAACTGCAGGTTCCTAACTTTGAATTTTTTTGACTCTATATACAGGTTCCTAACTTTGAAATATATATATATATATATATATATATATATATATATATATATATATATATATATATATATATAAAATATATATATATATATATATATATATATATATATATATATATATATATATATATATATATATATATTAGCATTGTCCAAAATATTAGTGTAGTTTATAGAAAATTATTACTTCGTTTTAGATATCAGTTTCTCCTTTCCAGGTGATATCCTCGTGTCATAATGACTTGATGTTTTCTAGGATGAAACTTTATTGTATTTGTGCTTATCATTTATCATGCATATAATCTTTTATCATAGGTTGTTGAATTCATCCTCTGTTTTCACTTATTTTGCATGTATTCCTCTTAACTTCGAACTTGCCACATAAAGTCTGTAGGACTTATTTCTTAAAGGTTTTTAGTGGGAAGATAATTGTTTGGATGACCCTAGTTCACTTTCTGTCATTCTGGGCTTCAGATTCATGTAGTGCCTTTGGCTAATATAATTATTTACTGGAGTACAACGATGTCCCATCTCTATCACTGTCATCAAAATTGATGCATTTCCCATCTTTCACTTTAGTCTGTTTAAAGTGATCACAGTGGTAGGGTATCCTGGTTTCATCTGTATCTCACATAAAAACTCCTTGCTTTTATCGTTGCAGCCTTAATTATAAATATGGTATG
The DNA here is from genome assembly GCA_029216955.1 of Iris pallida. Taxonomy (NCBI): domain Eukaryota; kingdom Viridiplantae; phylum Streptophyta; class Magnoliopsida; order Asparagales; family Iridaceae; genus Iris; species Iris pallida. The sequence goes on from JANAVB010042420.1 coordinate 37,685,759, forward strand.
AGATCAATGTTCTTCCTTACCACAAGCTGTTTTATAGAGTAGAACATAATTAAAAATCTAGACTTCCACAAGTATTTACTAACGAAGGTCTTTGAGTTGAATGATTGACGAGTTGGTGTAGCCTTACTCTTTTTAAGGTGAATTCCTCCTGCAGTCATTAAGTATTTGTTCTTATGGCTCCTGTATTACACCTTTTGTTAATTTCTAGAACTTATTATACATTTATTATCGTTGCTTTCTCACTTGGTGGATGAGTATAAGAGTTAGGATCAGTAATTTTTGGAAAATATTTTGCACTTAGGTTGGTACCATTAACCATATATATGATCAACTAGCAACCTCGTCCCTTTCAAGATTCTTTGGAAGATGAAATGCTGATGTCTCTTTCAGTAGGATAACAAGAGAGTGTAGTTGATGCTAATGAATATGAAGGGTTTCGTTGATTCTTAATTATATTGGGCTACTCTTCTGCACAAGGACCATGAAGGTGGCTAATGTAACACCTATCTAGTCGAAACTGTTTCTCATGTCGACATAGAAATTTGATTACCTACCCATTAGAAGTCGTGTGTCCACATGATCATTTTAACGGGTGTATTTAAGTTGGATATAATAGTTTTGGGTTTCAGATTTGCTGTAGTACAGTGTTTTAAAGCGGTCTCTCTCCGCACCGCTTTTCGGTAGGCGGTGGAGTAGGCAGCCAACGGAGGTTTGCGGCATAGGCGGATGTGAGGCGGCGTAGGCAGGCGCCTAGGCGGAGCAATACCAAACAAGATATTTTGGCCAAAAAGATTTTGTAAGCATTATGAGCCTATGGTTCACTTTTACAAAACTAAAACCTTATAAATCTTCGTTCTACAACTTAGTTATGCATGGAACGCCCTTAAAATATGCATATTATGCAAAAACAGTGGTAAAAATAGTAAAAAAATGTTTAAAATGTAACGACCGCCTAGGCAGCGCTTGGACTCTCTCCGTCGCGTACCCGCCTACCGCTATTTAGAACCTTGTTGTAGTAAGAAAAAGTTTTATACATTTCAGAAATAGGTTTATTTTATTGGACTACCTAGTGTGTCTATTACTCGGACATGAATACGACATGACACGGTAAGGACACCGTGACCGGATACGGCACTTTTCGGAGTTCTAGTCTATTTGGAGTTGTCCAGGTTGTTACCTTACCTAGAAAAATAAGGCTTTACCTAGGATGGATTCTAGACAAATCTGGATTAAAAAGTAACGAAGAAGATCACAAAATTATCAATCTTATTGAAAAATTTGATGATTTTAGTGATATATATCTACCTAATTTTAAGATCACAAAATTATCAATCTTTCACTTCCCTCAAACACAATACTAGCACAATATTCTTTTTCGAACCTCGACGTTACATGTGACGCATCTGGCCAAGTTTTTAGAATGTGTTTGTATCTAGGTTGCACAGACAAACAGATTTGGATACAAACACAATATATATTTGGAATTTGGCTTTTTTAGAAAATTTAGGATACAGGTAAGATGTGGATATGGTTGTATGTACACTTGAAAACACATCGAAATACATATTTTATACATTGGATCTTTCTAATATTTCCATGTATATATGCATGTTTTGGGTAGTAAGTTCGTTCTAGAAAGTAGCTGATATAAAGAAATTCTACTCTCTTATGTCAAATATGTTTGGCACGATGATTACCATACAAAATCACTTTCAACCATGTATTTGGTTTCTTTGGAGCCTAGACTTGGGTGATCAAATTAAACATTAGAGTTGACCAAGTGGTGTGTCGGATTCTGATACGACCCTTGGGAGGAATATCGGTGCAATAGGTTTGGATTTTCAATGAGTTGCAAGGTTATGTTGTTCCTCAAAAAAAAATTCTGCAGCATCTGTATTTGGATAGCATGAATCGCCAACAGTAAGGGAAGTTTCAGAATATCTAGTTGAGCCTCCGTGTTTTCTAGGTTTGAACTTTGAAATTATATGAGCCATCAGTTGGCCTCACACTTTCAGTTGAGCCCACACTGGGCTGTTAGTTTGGTAGTTTGGCTTCAGCTTCCCAACCTTCCCTTGCTTTAGGTTTTATTTTAAGTTGAATGACCCACATTGGGCTGTCAGTTTGATGGCTTGGTTTAAGCCCCCATAGCTTTTAGGCTTTCTCGCTAGGAGCCTTGAATTTGAGGTAGGTACCTTGTCTGCAGTTGGTATATACATATAATATATTTATTCAACGGTTATTGACTCTAGCAAATATGAGGTCTCAAACAAAAAAATTATAGTTATTTTTATTTTATTTTTTGTTTTTGTGTTGGGAGACTTGGTTTTGGAGGAGATATTTAGCTTGAATAGCTAATATATCTTTTAATAAACTGTCTTTATTCTGTTTTGGAGGAGATATTTTGCACAACTAGAAATGAAATTTGCGGAATACGAATTGTTGGGTTGAATGATTTATGATAACTCTTGGTGCACAAATGATAGCTGTAGGCATAGGTATCTTAGGCGACTGTGGATGCAAAAACTACGTTTAAGGAGCAATTCAAATGTTAGTTTTAGACTAATGTATCTTAGGTCTTCTGGATCCATATTTTAGGAATTTCTGAAATGTTGTCAAGCACCACCAGAATAATATCAGGTAACAAATAATTATAGGACAACAAATAAAACTGCATTTGTGGGATTGTCAATGGCTTACAACAAGGATAATGAGCTATGAGCTCCTTTTTTTTTTAAAATAGATAGGGAGAGCCTTAACAAGAATATGATATATCCTAATATAACAGAGGGAGAGCCTTAAGTGAGTTGAATGAAGCAGTGTAAACTAACCCAACGAGTTTGGGATAATGGGTTTATTATTGTCTGAATCTTTAGCCCTAGTATGTATATTTTGTCCAGAACTATGATATGTTTTACTTTATCATGTTCCAAGGACATATACGCTATTCAATAGTGGTTAACAAGAAACATGTCATGGTCTCCTACTTTTCTTTTCCCTTAATCCCTTCATATGATAGTGTTTTATAAGATATATGGGTCATACTTGAGTAATCCTCTACAATTTTCTTAACCCATTTTTGGGCTTATATAGTTAATAAAAGACACTGGATGAAACCAGCAATGAAGAAGGTATTACATATAAGATTAAGCGAAAGAAAACTTGCAACATCACATTTCTCCTCGTGCGTACATTTCCCCCAGACTATTTTTTAGGCCTCAGCTGATGAGAAGTTGAGTATATTCCATTCTAAAGATATTCACAACCCAAAGTATAACGGGATACTAAATGGCCTTTTGATATGCACTAACTAGTGTGAACACTGTTTGTGTATGTGCTACAAGATGATATGTGGTAACATATTGACCCAAGATACATGTATTTGTCAATATATAGTGTAGATATTAGATTCTTTTGGCAGACCAGGCAGATTTTATTTGGATGTTTAAATAAAAATTGTGCATATGCTCATTGTAAATGCACATTTTACTGATTTAGAAAATATGTCCAATTCCTACGCCACAAAATAACTTTCTTTTTGGACCGGTTTAGTCGTTTTCATTATTTTGATTGGCTAGGTCGTAGAACTTGAAGGTGTCGGATGCTATAGTGTCATTGAATGCAATGGTAAAGGTTAATCTTGTGGTCAGTATGTTCCACAGTTTATACCGATTCCTGCATTAAAGAAAGGTAGGATGTTGATGTGTTTGTATTTGAGATCAAAGTTTCTGAGATAGTATGTTTTTGGGTATATAGTGGGGAAGAGTGGATTTATAAAAATCATTATTTCACTTTTAAGCTTGTATGTGGCAATTGACACAGCTTAACTGTAATTTGACTTTTAGTCGTTTAGATGATGGTTCATTTTTTACATAGTGCATTTTATTTAGTCCATAAGCATTCTGTTTCCAATGGAATGCTTTCATGCATCTATAACCATAACTGTGTACCATCCAGATATTTGTTTTTATCAATGCCTTTAACCTGTCAGCGACTCGGCAACAAGTTGAGTAAATAGACCTGAGGGTCCTTTGGAGTCATTTTGACCAATATCCAGCTTAAATTTTAGAATACTGATTGGTTCCAAAAGACTTGCAATGTTTTGATTGTGGGAGACACCTTCTTTTTGTAATTGTCTTTAAACATCAGCAACAATTTAGAGTAAATATGGGGATTATGGGCATGAGAGGCATCTTGTGATATTTTGACTAGCATCTTTGCATTCAAATCATTTGTGGCAGTTGCAGTAGCCAAGGAAGCCTTTCTGCAGGATAAAGTAAGAAAATAATTTTGGCTTTTCCTTTTGTGGGTGACTGCACTTTCACACTTAGTCACATACAAAGTAAAGAATAAGAAAACCCATGTAAACAACCTTAACTTCTCTTATGAACTTATATTTTGATTACATATTAATCACCTTTTCAGCATGATGTTAGTAAAGTTGAGACTTGAGAGTTCTCGGTAATGGTGACATGTTTGCCAGATTCCATCGAGCTATGTTTGCTATGCTACTTAACATGAACCATGCACTTTATGTCATAAATTGCAGATCACACGTCATTGGAATTACCTGTATCTGCCTACAGTGTCCTTGGAAATAGGTTAAGTTTTTCTATTGTAAGTATATACAGGAGTTAAATGATATGTGATTAGATATTAATGAACATAGAGATGAGTACTTTAGCTGTCGCCACGTGATTAGATAGATATTAATGAACTTACAGATGGGTGGTTAGGCTGTCTCCACAGCAAAAGTTGCTATTCCCTTTCCATATTCAGTTCATTCGGTTCAGTATACTTGGTTCTAGTTTTTTTTTTCTCTTATGACCTGCGACATTATTTATAGTACTTAAAGAATGTATGATACTTCAGATGGACAAAGGTAGGCCATTACCAAAATTTGGAGAATGGGATGTCAATGACCCTGTTTCTGCAGAGGGATTTACTGTGATCTTCAACAAAGCTAGAGATGAGAGGAAGACAGGTGGCAACACACCAGGACCTGACTCGCCTGCAAGGAATGGTGCGGCTTTCAAGCATGGAGCTTATGCTGCTTCCAAACCGACTTCAGTAAGCTCCCTCTCTCGTGTGTATTCATCTCGGGAATGTGGCCTGTGGTTGGATGTAACATTTGAAAGTAATATATTCAGATGTATTTCATTTATGTTATCAATCCCCTTTGATTTGCCTATTTATACCTGCAGAAGAAATAGTTGTGCTGCCTCCAACCAAGTCATGCAGATTCCTGAGTGCTGACAGGAGCTTATGATATTTAGTGATTACTTTGGAAGATGCTTTGTTAATTTTTCATTGACTTCTAAATTCTTTTTAAATTACTCTAAAGCAGTGATAGAACTGACAGCCCTTCGAAGTAGCAGGAGCTTATCTCATCCCTTTCTTAAATTTCAAGTGGCATGAAATGGTTTCTACATAACAAAAAACTAAATCATTTTTGAACTGGAATAACCAACATGAGACTGAATAGTAAGATGAAAAAATGGAATGTTATTTGCAGCAATGAGATGATGGTTCACTGACATTTGAACTGATACATATCTAGTTTAGATACAAGACAAGTATACCATTGGTTTTGTTTTTGTTCTTCTGATAGATTTTCACTAAGACAATTTACAAAAATTCAATCTTCTTTGTTTTTGTTCCATTTTCATAGTGCATTATTTTGTTATTTGGTATTTTCTTGAATGTGTCGTTCTCTAAATTTTATCTCCACTTCATGTAGGTACCTTTTCCTGTTCTTGAAATTTATGGCCTCGGTTATTTTGACAATTGAGTATGACTACACTCTGGATTTTGATCTTGGCAGTCCTAGCCATTGATTTCGGGGGAGGTACATAAACTTTTAATCATCCTAGACAGTTGTTATGTTATCAACTGTGAGTAGTATCAATTTTTTGGCTATGTTGAGTTGAATGTTTCATTTGGTATCAGTGATATTATGAGTATCAGTTCAGTTTTACTCAATTTTTACTCAAGCCAATATTTTTTGGGGGAATTTTACAACTCTGATACTCTTTTATCATATATTGACTTATTTTTTGAAATTTTAGTGCTTGGTTGTTTGCTGGACTTCTTTGTTTACTGCTCGGTTGTTTACAACTCTGATACACTTTTAATCTTCCTTATATATTGTAAACAAACACTTGTTGGAGACATTTCTTCGGCCAATTCTTCGCAACGTCAATTTTTTTTTTTCATATATGAAGAAATTTGGCGTGTTACCTGAAAGATACTCAAAACTATAATTACTATCTTTCAGTTGTAGCTTTCGTTTCTCACAAATTATTTCAAGCTAGAATACTATATTATAGAACCTCCAGTTCTGTTCTATATATTCTATAATAGTTGAACTCTAGTTGCAACTGATCCACTACATGAACTTATTTAATAGCTAGGAAGGCATATATATACAATAATATTTGTTAGATTGTATGAAAGTTTTTTACTTTGTTTTTGTTCTCTCAACTGCAAGTGGATTTCATTCCAGTTGGTAATCCACAAACACATTCGACATTGTGTCTCTGTCTAGCATACATGTTTAGTATACACAATTTCAATTTATTCTCATCTTTTTGTGTTTAGCATACATGTTCAGCCGTAATATTAATTCTCATCTTTTTGTGTATAGATCGATTAATGCGGATTAGGTTCGAGTTTGATGCTAGAAAGAGGTGGGCGCTAAGTAGTACTAGTAGGAATTTCATTTGTTATGTAATAGATTTTGTTATGTAATGGACGTTATTGTTGTTCTTATGGATTTGAGATATTTTAATATATATTATTATTGATACATTAAAGTTTTATTATTTGTGAAATTGGTTTTGGTTAATTATTGTTGATACATTAAAGTGGATCAAATTTTATTTTAATGCATGACATGAATGATCAAGTTTTATTGACAATTTTTTTCATATATATATACTTACGAAATATTCTAAACAATCTCTTTATTAATTTATGCAGGTCATTAAAGATTGATCATCACCAAGACATGAGCTGCATATGCCATTGATCATCAGTTTATATTTATAGATTACTCTAGGTTTTATGTACCAGCCAGTTTGGATACTCTTTATTTTATAAGTGCTCAATATTACTTATCTCCATGTTATATGTACTGAATTTTGTGAAGCAATAAAATTACTTTTTGAGGATTGATATAATTACGTTTTATGTTGTTGTTGTCTATAATTATTTTAGAGTTAGTCGTCTGTATAAAGGTCTTTTAGAATTTGTGAATGTTAGTTCTAGTTTACATTGGAAAGTCAATGGGGTGTTCTTGGAAGATGAGCACAATCATGCATACCCTTTTCTACAAGAATTGTGTGATATTGTATTGTGTGTTCTTGTTTTTCAATGTATAAAGACAATAACAAAAAAATACTAGTGACAATATTGATTTGCCACAAAACATATAAAGTGTACACTACGGTGACAACATTTACATTCACTAAACTATAAGTATATAGTGACAACAATAAAAGTGTTAGTGCAAGTGTTTACAATGATGACATGTACTTGTCACTAAAAATATACGTTTATTGTGACAACAATAAAAGTGTTACTAAAATTATTTTGTGATATCAAACGTCATCACAGAAATAATTTTTATTTTTTTGTCAAAATAATATATATTTATTTTTAATTACCATAAAATGCTATTTTTGACAATATCGTGCGTCACTTATAATATTTTTAGTGACGCATTTAATGTCACAGAAAGTTTACTATCACTGACAACATATTCTTGTCACAGTAGAGAACTTTTTGTGACAACGACTTTTGGTCGTCACTTATACTTTTAGCTACGGAGGTATAGGCTACGAAAGTAAGTCGTCACTGTACTCGTCACAGAAGATGTGTTGTGACGAGTTTCATAACTTCTGTGACAACATTACATGTCACAGAAACCATGTTTTCTTGTAGTGACCATTCATCACCACCACCATCTTTATCACCACAAACTGCCACCCCCGCCGCCGTCGGGCAGCCCCGCCGTGCCCATACCGTGCCACCGCGGCTGCCGTCATATCCCCTGGCTGCACCGCCGCCGCCGCGCCAGGCCGCAGCAGCAGCAGATGCAACAGCAGCACCGTAATGGCAGCCGCAGCAGCAGCCGCACGCCGTCGCGGCCGCCGCCGTCGCCGGCGAGCCCCTCCTTGCTGGGCGCACACCCAGGCACCTTTCCGTGGCGGCCAATGTCCTCCGGGATGCGCCGTCTAGGCGATTCGTGCATTTTGTACGGAATCCCGTCGACGCGCGCGCGAACGAGATCCAGAAATGGCGCCTCATCGCAGCAACTTCGTGCACATTTTTCGGGAAATTCGACCGTTGGATCCAGGATTTCTTCGCTCCGTCTCAATCTCGGTATATCCATCTTCACTTCCCTCAATTTTCGTCCGTTAATTTCGTCGTTTGATACATCAAAATCGGCCACCAAGTTGACCGTTTAAATTGTGTTATTTTTGGACAGTTTCGTGGAACCAACTTCGCAGGATCGTATCTTCATTGTCGCAGCTCCGTCTGGCGTGTCACTAGTTCCTATGCGCAGCTGGTATAACCCTCTTCCTGCCCCTTAAGTTTTGTTTCATTGTGAGCACGTTTGGTTGGTTGAATTCGACGCCAAAGTTGGCCGTCCGAATTCCTAATTTTCAAGTTGTAAAATTTTATTTTTGAACCCAGGACTCTGGATTCAATTTCTGACACCACCAGTAGACTCGTGGCATCGTTCTGGCACATTTTCATATAAAGTTTGTTAGATTTGGAGGACGTGGGCCTTGGCACGCATTTCAGTGCAAAGCGGGCCCCATAGTTCGAGTCAACGGAACTTTTTGACGTCGGCTCATCGGAATCCAATTTCTGATATATCATTGAGTTCATATCGTCATTCTAGACTCGTTGACATATAATTTTCTAAGTTTTAGTGGACATTGGTTCCGGCACGCATTTCGGTGCAAGTCGGATACCAATATCCGGGTCAACGGGTCATTTTGAGATCGGCTCATCGGAATCCAATTCCGGATATACGTTGAGTTCATATCGTCATTCTGGACTCGTTGACATATAATTTGCTAGATTTTAGTGGACATTGGTTCCGACACGCATTTCGGTGCAAGTCGGATACTAATATCCGTGTCAACGGGTCATTTTGAGATCGGCTCATCGGAATCTAATTCTGGATATACCGTTGGGTTCGTATCGTCATTTTGAACTCGTTGACATATAATTTGCTAGGTTTTATTGGACATTGGTTCCGGCACGCATTTTAGTGCAAGTCGGATACCAATATCTAGGTCAACGGGTCATTTTGAGATCGGCTCATCGGAATCCAATTATGGATATACCGTTGGGTTTGTATCGTCATTTTGGACTCGTTGACATATAATTTGCTGAGTTTTGAGGACATTAGCGCCGACACGCGTTTTCGTACAAATCGAATTCTAATATCCGGGTCAACGGACCAATCTGAGATCGGGTCATCGGAATCCAATTTCGGATATACCGTTGAGTTCGTATCGTCATTCTGGATTCGTGGACATATAATTTGTTAGATTTAGTGCACTTTTATTCTGGCACATTTTTCGGTACAAAGTGGGTCCGACATGGATACCATTTTAATCTAAAATTATCTTTTTACCCCTGTGTCCAAATTGGACTTATGGATCGGCTATCCTAGCTAATTTGACCATTGTGGACACGTTGGTGATGGTTGTTTCACCATTCGACAACACATGTAGGTTTCCACCATATTATTATAATCTTTCTCTTTTTATTCGTATTTTTAGATCCTTGTATCGGAATTGAGATCCATCAATTTCAGTGATTTCACCATCACTGAAATTGATATGTTGACCCTGTAGAGGTTTATAGAGACTAACTTTGACCCTGTTTGACCATGGTTGACTACTTTGACTGAACGTCGAAGTAGAGTCAATATTTGACCTAGTTTAACCTAGAGTTGACCAGAGTTGACCAGTTGACCAAAAGTCAACTGTAAGTCAACCAATGACCCAGTTTGACCTAGTTTGACTTAGTTGACTGAGTCTGACCTAGCTAGATTACGTAGCTTATACTATAGAATCAAGCCTAACACAGTTAAACCCTAATTAGCTTATATATATCTTATCTTTAGGTCTGTGGCATCACTCTGAGCATCGACCCCATTTGACAGCTCAAGACCGCAGGCGAGTACATTCTCTGATAGTAGTTCCTTGTCTTGATATTTTCTGTATCCGATTCAGTTATAGTGTTTTACTTGATTCTCGACACGATGGTGCACGGACTAGTATATACCGGATTCCTGTCATGAGATGTCATTCTTGGATTTTCTTGGGATACTGTGTCAAGACCCGTTACCCAAATTGTTGGGCCGGGCCGAGCAATGTCCAGCCTACGCATGGTTAAAGTGTAGTAAGTTGTTCTAAGAATAGACAATAACGGATCTAAGCTGCTAACAGTTCTAATATCACATTAATAGGTTCATCACAACACATCATCTATAAACAAAAGTAAACAAGTACAGACTTAATAATACACTTCCAAAGTATCTAACTGGAGACAAAGTCCAGTAACTACAAGATATAGTCTAAACAGTTCAATAACTAAGCCAAAAATAATCTAAGCAAGACTACCAAGCGAGGTTCCCTACGGGGACTTGCTCGGAAGCAAAAGCCTGGTCCTCTGTAGTGGGTCCATAGACAAGATCACAGAGCAAATCTTCCTCCGAAAGTATTCCTACAACGTTATCCTGTCAGGACGGGAGCAAGTACTGATTCTACAAACTAAACATACTGAGCATGGAATGAAAAGAGATGTAGTAAATAAGAATCATGTCATGTCTCATATCGTATCACAATCATGTCATATCACCGATCTATCATGTCAGATCATAATCTATCATGTCATACCATAATCTATCATGGCAATGATACATATGTCATAGAGATAGATGTATATGTAATATTTAAAACTGGAGCAGGTACGTGATCGTCAATAGGTGTACAATGTGCATGGACACATAATGAAATATACTTTCATACAAGTGTAAAGGCGATAGATGTACATACGCACAAATATAGCTTTGAGAGTAAGGTCTACGGCACAGTAACATATAAAATTAAACTTTGCTCGGTACTGTAGAGGGGGCATGATCACATACTCAACTATCAGTTTTCCCATAACCCATATTCTAACATGTGAGAGATACGAGAACAGTAAAAACATGTGGGAGATACGAGAACGGTATAAAACATGTGGGAGATACGAGAACGGTATAAAACATGTGGGAGATACGAGAACGGTATAAAACACGTGAAAGATACTGGGAGCAGTATAAGCATGGCAGGTACTGGAAGCACTTTAAAACATGGTAGGTACTGAGAGCAATTTAATTAAAGCATATGAAACATACGCTAGATATATATAGAAACCTGTAAGATACGGTTTTCAGTTAAAATCACTGTTTTAATGTCACGACCCGCACCCTGTATAGGGGCACGAGAAGTGGGTACATCCAGCCTACGCCGCAGTGTCGGTGGTAGTAAGCTGTCCTAGGTTGCTAACTAATCTCATGCAGTGTATATAATGTACTCGTCCAGATGTCAGCTCCGAATGGAGGACAAGTAAAGGATAGGATAAACTCAAACACAGTCTAAAACACGATAAGATAACACAGAAGTTATACCTAAGGAATTAAAGACAACAACAACTAACTACTAAAATAATACAACATTATCTCAAACAAACTTAATACAAACTTAATATCTTAACTTTAATACAACAAGTCAAAACATTAAAGCTAAAGTAGTCTACTAGCTAATCTCCTGAATCACTCCTGAGAGTCGGAACCAAAGGTAGCTAATCCCTCGCCAGGTCCATGGTAAGTAGGGCATGTGTCCTCAGGATTATCATCTGTAATATTTTCAACAGGTCCAATCAGGACATGAACGAGTACAACTCATCTAGAAAATCCAAATAAATGACAAAGAACTATAAAGCAGTTATAGACAGTTTTATTGATGAGCATGACAGTTTTATACAGGTAATAATGGCATAGAGAAACAGTAAGATACAAGAAAAGAAAGGTAACTAAAACAAGAGAAGAATCATGGCAATGAAGACTGTAATAAAAGCTAACTGAACTAGAATAACATATATGAGTCCAGACAGTACGATATAAGTCTAATGTAATCCCAGTGTGAGTCCAGTCCATATAATCCGATACCAGATGATTTCCGGTACAAGATGAGTCCAACAGTGATCAATGAATCCAGGGTGAGTCCAACTATGATCTAACAGTGTGTTTTAAAATATCGAGGTCGACATGTAAACGGCTGTAGGTATCAGGCACATCTCTCACTGATCAGGCAAGAGATGGCTATGCTTCCAGTAGATTCCAGTGGGAGATTCTGGATTTAGGGTATGTCTACATGTCTTACTCAATATTTTCCTGCCCAGCAAGTAAATCCAAAATCGACAAAAGAATCGAGATGAGTCTGGCCAATACATGATGATTCTAGAAATGATTCCTGAATGATTCCAATGACTCCAGTAATAGAGGCCAGCAAGTAAGGTATGTGTCGAATACATGAATCCAGAAATATCTATACGTGTTGATACAGAGAATAATATAGAACTAACTAGAACTGAAATACAGTAATCGATAAATAAATGAGAGAACTATCAGAGAATGTACTCGTCTGATACTCTAAAAAGAGTAGTGTAATATCAGATGCCTGTACCAGGGTCATAATGTCCTAAAATAGAGCAATACAGTTATGACATGTCTAATATGAAGGTAAATGTAAGATACAATGCAATCTACATGATTTTCAAGCCAATCTAGGTCAAAGTTAAACTTGGTCAACTCTACAGTCAAACTAAGTCAAATCAAGTCATACTAGGTCACAAGAAGTTAAACTAAGTCATACAAGGTCAAACAAGGTTAAACAAGTCTAATCTAGGTTAAAGTCAACTCTTGGTCAAACATTCTAGCCAAACTAGTCAAGTTATCTAGGGTTTAGTCAATAATGGTCAGACTAGTCAATATGGTCAAACTAGGTCAAAGTCTAGGTCAATCTTAGACTAACTAAGGTTTTGGTTAATCATAGACTAGTCAATAAGGTAATTAGGTCAATGGTCAACTCTTTAAGGCTAACTCAAACCAATCATAGGCTATCATGTCTTAGGATACCTAAGATTCTATACCACAAAGCTAAGGCATAACCAATTATCTATACAAAGTATATCACACATAAATATATATATATAATACCAACCTTAATCCTATAATCAAGCTAATCCCATACTCCAACTCAAGTCATGACTCAACTCTAAGTATCTCACTTAACCCCATACATATCTTAATCTACTTAGGACTACCCTCATAATCCATATGGTTAACCTAATCATCTAGTTAGGGTTTAGTCAAACCTTAGTCAAATAGTCATCTAAAACCCATCTAAGTCAATTCTAGGTCAAGGTTGACCTATAGTTGACTTTGGTCAACAATAGTCAACAAGGGTCAACTTGCTAGTCAACCTAGGTCTACTAAGCCTATTGGTCAATTCCAAACTCACTAACCATATGCTATAGGCTAGTGTAACTAGATACCATGATATATATAACTAGATACCATAATATATATAATGGGATATATATACATAATATATATATATCCCATTATATATAACATATATATATATAGAGAGAGAGAAAAAAGATGAGAGTGAAAGGGTGTGTGTGTAAGGGGGGGTCATGGGAAGGCAGTGGTGTGTGTGTGTGTAGACAGCAGGGGGGTTTCGGTTCTCAGAAAACTGAGAAAGGAGCACAAGCACACACACATACATTACATATATATATATCACCTATACATACCTATATATATACATTTACATACACATACACATACCCACACACTCATATACATATATTCATACATATACAGTATATATACACGTAAGTACACATATATATATACATAAAAATCAGTTTGAAATTCATTTAAAATACTGAAAAAATACTGTTCATTACTGAAAATTGGGGGTAAACCCAAATCCGACACCAAAACCTAGATAATATCCAAAACTAGTGGTTGGTAATCGTGCCCCTAGGTATACTCGTGTCCCTCGTGTCCTTAAGTGTCCAATGTGACATGACGTGTCCAGTGGTCAAAATACCCAATCGGGTAAGTTCAGACTGTGCACTGTGTCACAACATCGTGCAGAGATGCACACGCGTGTAGGACACGACACACGTGTCCATGTGTCTCGTGCACACGTGTGTAGGTTCACCAAGGGTTGGTCTAGGTGTCCCACAGCCTGAAACGTGTCCAAGTGTCGTACAGTGTCGTGTCCAAGCCCGTATCAGAGCCCAAATTCCTCGTGTGCGCTGTCAGTACAATTCGATGCACACACAAATTCGTGTCCGACACAACACTAGAAGACACGAAACTTGGGGGGCATGTTCGCAGACATTGCCCCCTCGTATTCACCAAGTGTCACCCCTCCACGTGTCGTGTCGTGTCCTGCGTGAGCCCCGAACAGTAGGGGATTGAACGCGGGCATGGTGCGGTCTCGTGCAGCGAGGACAAAGCCTCGTGGACACGACACACGCCTCGATACGTATCGTGCTTGTGTCAGGGTGTAGCCTAGGTCTAGGGCTAGGGTTTAGGCCTGACACTTTGTGTCCACGTCGTGTCTAGACACGACACGAAGGCCGTGTCAGTGCATGTTTAATACTGTGTGCAGTGTAGTGTGTGGTCAGTGCGTGTCGGATTTCTCACTCGATACGACACGAGGTGTCACGAAACTCGAGGAGGGCTTGTCAGAGGGTGCCCCCACCTCTGTGCCAAGTGGCACGTGTCCACATGTCCAATTCGTGGAGAAAACAGTATCGGGTAGCAGGGAACAGTGCACTGTATGTGCACAGCGTGTTCGTGTCCATTTTGGATACGGACACGACACGATAACGTGCTCAGTCCTAGGCTTTCGTGTCTAGCATGCTAAGGGCTACCCAAATGTGTAATTTGTTTTGGAAAATAACAACTTTCAAACCATAGTGACATTTCACCAAACACTTAATTAAACACACTGATACGTCTCCGATACGGACACCAAACCCAATCCATATCCTACCAAACTTGACCCACAGCTAGGGTATACCTATATGCATGCAACCATGAAGAGAAAATATAATATTAACTAGGTTTGAGGGTATTTACCTATTGAGTGAAAACTCAAGAAAACACCACGGTGGGGGAGGGTGTCCTCTTCAAATGATGATGCCCAAATGTCTTGAAAACCTTGCTAGCTAGCCTCCCTTAGCATCCTCAATAGTAGGGGGTTCCAATGCAAGAAACTAGGCTCAATTTGGAGTTAAAGTGGTTAAATGGTGAAGGGTTGAAGTTGTAGGAAAAACTAGGTTTTAAGTGTAATGAAAAGAGGCTTGAATGAAGGGGGGTGTGATTATATAGAGGGGGTAGGGTTGGGCTGCCATGGGAAGGGTATGGGTAGATATTAGGGTTCCTTTCCACCTAGCAAACTTAGCCCTTAAGGTTTTGACTAAGGGGATAGATATTTCTAGGTTTCTAAAATATCTAAAAAGTAACATATCTAGATATTATCTAACTAGATAGTTACACATAAGCTAACATCCTCTACTTAGTCTTCTAGGTTAGTTGCTAACCTCTAGATTAGTGCTAAACTAGGTTAGGAGCCAACATGACACTTAACAACTAATTAAATAATAATAAATTACATAAATCCAAATAAATTCTAATAAATTACCAAAATACCCTTTTGACTAAAAAGTGGTAATTTGATATCCTAATCACATGGTTAGGCTTACATGGTCATGGTTAGTCTCTAGGTTATAAAATCTCTAGGGTTTACACTAGGGTTATACTAGTAAAATCACAAAGTCATAAGTCGTGACTTAGAAAATAGTTTTAATCTAACTAAAATTCACCAAAATCATATTATGACTAAAACACCATTAATTAATAATAAAATAATAAAATTTTAAAATATCCCAATTTTAGAAAACTGGGTGTTACAAGTCTACCTACCTTAGAAAAATTTCGTCCTCGAAATTAAGATGGTCGTACTCCTCCTAGGTCAAACCCCCAGTCAATCAAAGTCAAAAGATAACATGCAATCATAGTCCTACTGGTCGTGATTCCACAGTCTTGAACAGGGTAACTACACTATCTAGTATCACAAGCATATCCTGATAGGTACTAATGGAATCACACAACAAGATAGAAAAGGAAGGATAGAAAAGACAAACCTGCTAACCCGTCACCTGCAGCATTGGTCTCCTCGACCGTCATCACAAAAGCTCCACCCCTCTGGTGCTGAGCTACAGGTGGCCTAGCACCCTTATAAGGAGGTGCAACAGGACAATCCATCTTCTGGTGGGTATCAGACCCACAGGTATAGCAAACCTTCAACCTCTTCCTACACTGCTCCCTGGTGTGTCCCTGCTTCCTGCAGTATGAAAAACTGATCGTCTTCGGGTCCTGACCCCGATACTGATGCTGTACCTGCTGAAATGGCCTCTGCTGCCGGGGTCCCGGGGCTCTAACTGGCTGGGTCGAATGATGTGGTGTGGGAGGACGATATGTCTGCTGGTGTAGCGTCGGCACTTTCTGCTAGAAAGCCTGACGCTTGGAGGGTCCCTCAATATGGACAGAAGCCGGCCTCTTGCAAGACAGAAGACGCTCCTCGATACTCCAGGCTAACTCTAAGCTCTGGTAGTAGTCAGTCATACCGTTCGCCACTATAAGAATGCCAATGTCTGGAACTAGACCATGGCAAAACCTACGTGTCATCTCCTCAGGGGCAGCAACCAGACTAGGAGCGAAACGGCTCAGGCGACTAAACTCTGCCCAATACTCGTCGACAGAACGGGTCCCCTGCTGGATGTTCTGGAATCGTAGCCCCCTGGCTACCCTAGCGGTGGTCGAGAAGAATTTCTTCTTGAACTGGGTCTTGAACTGATCCCAAGTGGCTCTCCCTCTCGCAAATAACGGCTCATTCTGGAACCAAACTCCTGCCAAATCTATCAGCAGAAATCCCGCTGCCTCGACCTAGAGGTCATCCGGTATCCTAACTCCAATGAGCTTCCTCTCTACCGAGTCTAACCAGTCATCTGCTACTACTATGCCCTCAGTCCCTAAGAACTCCTTGGGGTTCAGACCCATGAAGTCCTTGATCGTCCCCGCTCTCTGCCGCGGCTCTACATGTGGTGGGACCACGGTACGTTCCTCAGGATGCTCCATGCTCTGGCGGAGTAGGGTAGTCTGCTTCTGATGGGTCGTTAGGAACCCCTGGATCATAGTGAGCAATTGGTTCCCGTCGAGTGTGACGAAAGCCTGGGTAGGTATAGTGATAGGGGGTGGTGGAAGTATCGGGTCCTGCTGGGACTGTAAGGTGGAAGGTGGTGGAGGCATCTGGGTTTGTGTATCTGTGGAGTGGGGGAATATGGTAGGTGGAGGTGTATCAGTTAACTGGTCAACTGACTGGGTGGGGAGTGTACCATTCTCAGGTGTGACATACTGGGATGAACGAGTAAGCACCATCTAATTACAATAAAAAAGACTTATAAGGTCTCTTTAAAGCAAAACAATCATAGACAAGAAAATCTAATTATAATAGCAAGCATGTGATGTATTTCCTATGTTGTAATCCTAGTATTCCTCTAGGTGTTCTAAGCGTCATTCCTAATGTTGTCTAATTACCTTAAGTTCTTAATTGCAGGCATGCTTGGTACAATAACGTAACCAAACAATTTAGTCTCGATCTGCATGGGCCACCTATAAAAACGTGTCACGACCCGCACCCTGTATAGGGGCACGAGAAGTGGGTACGTCCAGCCTACGCCGCAGTGTCGGTGGTAGTAAGCTGTCCTAGGTTGCTAACTAATCTCATGCAGTGTATATAATGTACTCATCCAGATGTCAGCTCCGAATGGAGGACAAGTAAAGGATAGGATATACTCAAACACAGTCTAAAACACGATAAGATAACACAGAAGTTATACATAAGGAATTAAAGACAACAACAACTAACTACTAAAATAATACAACATTATCTCAAACAAACTTAATACAAACTTAATATCTTAACTTTAATACAATAAGTCAAAACATGAAAGCTAAAGTAGTCTACTAGCTAATCTCCTGAATCACTCCTGAGAGTCGGGACCAAAGGTAGCTAATCCCTCGCCAGGTCCATGGTAAGTAGGGCATGTGTCCTCAGGATTATCATCTGTAATATTTTTAACAGGTCCAATCAGGACAGGAACGAGTACAACTCATCTAGAAAATCCAAGTAAATGACAAAGAACTATAAAGCAGTTATAGACAGTTTTATTGATGAGCATGGCAGTTTTATACAGGTAATGATGGCATAGAGAAACAGTAAGATACAAGAAAAGAAAGGTAACTAAAACAAGAGAAGAATCATGGCAATGAAGACTGTAATAAAAGCTAACTGAACTAGAATAACATATATGAGTCCAGACAGTACGATATAAGTCTAATGTAATTCCAGTGTGAGTCCAATCCATATAATCCGATACCAGATGATTTCTGGTACAAGATGAGTCCAACAGTGATCAATGAATCCAGGGTGAGTCCAACTATGATCTAACAGTGTGTTTTAAAATACCGAGGTCGACATATAAACGGCTGTAGGTATCAGGCACATCTCTCACTGATCAGGCAAGAGATGGCTATGCTTCCGGTAGATTCCAGTGGGGGATTCTAGATTTGGGGTATGTCTACATGTCTTACTCAATATTTCTCCGCCCAGCAAATTAATCCGAAATCGACAAAAGAATCGAGATGAGTCTGGCCAAAACATGATGATTCCATAAATGATTCCGGAATGATTCCAATGACTCCAGTAATAGAGGCCAGCAAGTAAGGTATGTGTCGAATACATAAATCCATAAATATTCATACGTGTTGATACAGAGAATCACATAGAACTAACTAGAACTGAAATACAGTAATCGACAAATAAATGAGAGAACAATCAGAGAATGTACTCGCCTGATACTCTGAAAAGAGTAGTGTAATATCAGATGCCTGTACCAGGGTCACAATGTCCTAAAATAGAGCAATACAGTTATGACATATCTAATATGAAGGTAAATGTAAGATATAATGCAATCTACATGATTTCCAAGCCAATCTAGGTCAAAGTCAAACTTGGCCAACTCTACAGTCAAACTAAGTCAAATCAAGTCATACTAGGTCACAAGAAGTTAAACTAAGTCATACAAGGTCAAACAAGGTTAAACAAGTCCAATCTAGGTTAAAGTCAACTCTTGGTCAAACATTCTAGCCAAACTAGTCAAGTTATCTAGGGTTTAGTCAATAATGGTCAGACTAGTCAATATGGTCAAACTAGGTCAAAGTCTAGGTCAATCTTAGACTAACTAAGGTTTTGGTTAATCATAGACTAGTCAATAAGGTAATTAGGTCAATGGTCAACTCTTTAAGGCTAACTCAAACCAATCATAGGCTATCATGTCTTAGGATACCTAAGATTCTATACCACAAAGCTAAGGCATAACCAATTATCTATACAAAGTATATCACACATAAATACATATATATAATACCAACCTTAATCCTATAATCAAGCTAATCCCATACTCCAACTCAAGTCATGACTCAACTCTAAGTATCTCACTTAACTCCATACATATCTTAATCTACTTAGGACTACCCTCATAATTCATATGGTTAACCTAATCATCTAGTTAGGGTTTAGTCAAACCTTAGTCAAATAGTCATCTAAAACCCATCTAAGTCAATTCTAGGTCAAGGTTGACCTATAGTTGACTTTGGTCAACAATAGTCAACAAGGGTCAACTTGCTAGTCAACCTAGGTCTACTAAGCCTATTGGTCAATTCCAAACTCACTAACCATATGCTATAGGCTAGTGTAACTAGATACCATGTATAGGTATCTTATATAGGTATCTATATCTATATAAAATATAAACCTACCCATATCTATACATATATATATATATATATATATATATATACAATATTTATACATAGCCTATCATACCTAACCATATCAATACATATATTCAACTATATAGTACCACACACACACACACACACACACACACACACACATATATATATATATATATATATATATATATAGTACTCACATATATACATAATATATATATATATATCCCATTATATATAACATATATATATATATAGAGAGAGAAAAAAGATGAGAGTGAAAGGGTGTGAGAGGGTGTGTGTGTGAGGGGGGGTCATAGGAAGGTAGTGGTGTGTGTGTGTCTAGACAGCAAGGGGGGTTTCTGTTCTCAGAAAACTGAGAAAGGAGCACAAGCACACACACATACATTACATATATATATATATCACCTATACATACCTATATATATACATTTACATTTACATACACATACACATACCCACACACTCATATACATATATTCATACATATAAAACATATATACACGTAAATACACATATATATACATAAATATCAGTTTGAAATTCATTTAAAATACTGAAAAAATACCAGGAAAATTATTCATTACTGAAAATTGGGGGTAAACCCAAATCCGACACCAAAACCTAGCTAATACCCAAAACTAGTGGTTGGTAATCGTGCCCCTAGGTATACTCGTGTCCTTCGTGTCCTTAAGTGTCCACCACGATGCGACACGGCGTGTCCAATGGTCAAAATTCCTAATCGGGTAAGTTCAGACTGTGTACTGTGTCACAGCGTCGTGCAGAGATGCACACGCGTGTTGGATACGACACACGTGTCCATGTGTCTCGTGCACACGTGTGTAGGTTCGCCTAGGGTTGATCTAGGTGTCCCACATCCTGAAACGTGTCTAAGTATCGTACAGTGTCGTGTCCAAGCCCGTATCAGAGCCCAAATTCTTCGTGTGCGCTGTCAGTACAAATTCGATGCACACAAGAATTCGTGTCCGACACAACACTAGAAGACACGAAACTTGGAGGGCATGTTCGCAGATATTGCCCCCTCGTGTTCACCAAGTGTCACCCCTCCACGTGTCGTGTCGTGTCCTGCGTGAGCCCCGAACAGCAGGAGACTGAACGCGGGCATGGTGCGGTCTCGTGCAGCGAGGACTGAGCCTCGTGGACACGACACACGCATCGATACGTGTCGTGCTTGTGTCTGGGTGTAGACTAGGTCTAGGGCTAGGGTTTAGGCCTGACATTTTGTGTCCACGTCGTGTCTAGACACGACACGAAGGCCGTGTCAGTGCGTGTTTAACACTGTGTGCAGTGTAGTGTGTGGTCAGTGCGTGTCGAATTTCTCACTCGACACGACACGAGGTGTCACGAAACTCGAAGGGGGGCTTGTCAAAGGGTTCCCCCACCTCTGTGCCAAGTGGCACGTGTCTACGTATCCAATTCGTGGAGAAAACAGTGTCGGGTAGCAGGGAACAGTGTACTGTATGTGTACAGCGTGTTCGTGTCCATTTTGGACACGGACACGACACGATAACGTGCTCAGTCCTAGGGTTTCGTGTCTAGCATGCTAAGGGCTACCCAAATGTGTAATTTGTTTTGGAAAATAATAACTTTCAAACCATAGTGACATTTTACCAAACACTTAATTAAACACACAGATACGTGTCCGATACGGACACCAAACCCAATCCATATCCTACCAAACTTGACCCACAGCTAGGGTATACCTATATGCATGCAACCATGAAGAGAAAATACAATATTAACTAGGTTTGAGGGTATTTACCTATTGAGTGAAAACTCAAGAAAATACCAAGGTAGGGGGGTGTCCTCTTCAAATGATGATGCCCAAATGTCTTGAAAACCTTGCTAGCTAGCCTCCCTTAGCATCCTCAATAGTAGGGGGTTCCAATGCAAGAAACTAGGCTCAATTTGGAGTTAAAATGGTTAAATGGTGAAGGGTTGAAGTTGTAGGAAAAACTAGGTTTTAAGTGTAATGAAAAGAGGCTTGAATGAAGGGGGCTGTGATTATATAGAGGGGGTAGAGTTGGGCTGCCATGGGAAGGGTATGGGTAGATATTAGGGTTCCTTTCCACCTAGCAAACTTAGCCCTTAAGGTTTTGACTAAGGGGATAGATATTTCTAGGTTTCTAAAATATCTAAAAAGTAACATATCTAGATATTATCTAACTAGATAGTTACACATAAGCTAGCATCCTATACTTAGTCTTCTAGGTTAGTTGCTAACCTCTAGATTAGTGCTAAACTAGGTTAGGAGCCAACATAACACTTAACAACTAATTAAATAATAATAAATTACATAAATCCAAATAAATTCTAATAAATTACTAAAATACCCTTTTGACTAAAAAGTGGTAATTTGATATCCTAATCACATGGTTAGGCTTACATGGTCATGGTTAGTCTCTAGGTTATGAAATCTCTAGGGTTTACACTAGGGTTATACTAGTAAAATCACAAAGTCATAAGTCGTGACTTAGAAAATAGTTTTAATCTAACTAAAATTCACCAAAATCATATTATGACTAAAATACCATTATTTAATAATAAAAATAATAAAATTTTAAAATATCCCAATTTTAGAAAACTGGGTGTTACAATTAACATGGTTCATACGCAATTCATTATCATATGCAGTAAATAAAGTTTGTAGGGGTACTCGTCTCGAGCAAAGCAAGAATACTAGTACGAAGATATAGATGTTCGGTGTCCTGTCAATAATGATATACAAACTGTAAAACCCCTAAATTTTTGCTATATTTTTTTATTAAATTTGGTACTGATTTAGATTTTTTTTGTATTGTACGTCGCGTAGTCGTATTATACGTCGCGCACGAAATTATATTTTTCGAAATTGCTCGACGAGTGCGAATATGTGCGAGCGTACATATTTTAGAAAAATATTTTTCTAATTTTATAGTTTCAAAATAATTTATATAATAATTATTTTAGCTATCGTACCAAAATTCCAAGCTCATTATTTTATTTATTTTATTTATACAAAGACTTTCGTTTATAACAGTTATTGATAATATTCTTGTGCATACGTATATATTTCCTAAATATTTTACTAGTTTATTTTAAATATAAATATAATTTTTGATATTATTAATATTAATATTTTATTATTCAAAAGATATTTAAAAATATTTATTATTTTTGAAATTATTATTATTGGTATTTTGAAAAATATATTTGAAAATTATTGTGACGATTTAAACATTGATTTGAAATTTTAGATTTATTTAAATAGCTAAATATTTGAAATTTGATTTATCCCATTTGATTTTAAACTAAAAAAAATTTAATTAGATTTAAATTGGATTTTTATTTGGATTTGGAAATTGATTGATTTTAAAATTAAATTACGAATTATCTATTTTGGGTTTAAACTAATCCTAATCTTTATCTTAATGGGAATTCTCACATCCTTTAAATAGACAGGTACTCCTCCATAAACTTTTATCATCCCCAAATTCTCTACCACAACAAACGTGCTGTGCATCGTGTCCGTGTCCCCTACCCCATCCACTATTTATTCCCTTGTACAAGTACATAAATTCTCCGCGTTCGACAACTCCGGACGCCAACCCATCCCGTGTCTCGCAGGACACTTCTCCCAGTCCCTCCTCTGTCGTGCCGAACATTTCCCGACACACCCTAACCCTAACCCTAACCCTAACCAAACCCTCTGCCACCTGTCCAGCGTCGCTCCGACGTCTGCTCCGGCCAGCTACCTCCACCACCACCCCCATCATCACAGCCAGCCGGTGGCCACCCAAACCAACCTCCACGAACCCTGCCACTGTCCCCGAAGCCCCGGCCAACCCGACCCGTCCTGTCGACAACCACCACCATCATCGGCGTTCGACGTCGGCGACCTCGAAAACCCTTGCCAACACCAGACCAACACCGCCTCAGCCACCACGACCAGCGCCGCCGTATCCTTCCATCGCCCCAACCCAAAAACCCACAAAGTTCAGTTGACCACCACCACCGTCACCGACGCCAACGCCGACGACCAAAGAAAAACCCTAGAAATTGCCGTATAAAACCAAACACGACCACCCTTACCTCCCCGCGGCCTTCCTCAGCCCGACGAACCCCCGTCCTCTTCCCCAGCTCGCCCTTTTCCTCGGCCGGAGCTCCACCCGACCGGCGACTCCCCAAACCCCCGCTCCTCCTTCACCTGTCCGAGCCTCCGGCGCAACCGTCGCCGACCGAAGCACCATGCCTCGGTCACCGCCACATCAAGCCATTGGCGCTGTTCCCCCGCTGGTGAGTTCGACGCCCAGCCGACGAACGCCGCGCCAGCGCCGGGTCCTCTCCGACCCGCACACTCCTCCGCCCGAGCCTCAGTTCTCTCCCTCTCTTCCACTTCCTCTCTCCGCCGGAACACAACGCCGCTCGCCGACTCACCCCCTCCTTTCCGCCCTCTCTTTCCCCTCCTTAGCTCCTTCCGCTCCTCCTCACTTCTCTTTGGGTTTTTTTTCTCTGCACTCTCTCTCTCTCGAGAGAGAGAAAGGAGAACACAAAGGCATTTATTATTTTTCTGCACTCTCGAGATTACCCCATTTTCTTGTTTTTATTTTATTTATTTATTACTATTTGAGAGAATTTTTATTGTTCCCTACTAGCACTATTAATTCATAGTGTATTTTTGGTTTTGTCTGTTATAGTGTCAACTTTGATAATTTTGTTTTAATTAGTATAGTTATATACAATTTTTCTAATTATTATTATTATTATTATTATTATTATTATTATTATTATTATTATTATTATTATCATTATCATTATCATTATCATTATTATTATTATTATTACTATTATTATTATTATTATTATTATTATTATTATTATTATTATTATTATTATTGTTATTAATATAATGTGATTCTTATTACTTTATTGTTGTTTTTAGAAAACTAGTTATATATATATTTCCCATGGTGTATAATAATAATAATGATTATTATCATTTTTGTGATATTATTATTATGAGTAATTTGGTCTTAATATTATTAGTGTGATTGTTAACACTATTATTATTTTTGAGAGTCATATATATATATATATATATATATATATATATATATATATATATATATAATATAATATAATATAATATAGTTTTAAAATGTTATTAATATTTCTTGATAGTCAATAAAAAGCATAGCTTTATTTTTACAAAATATGGGTCTTAGCCTTAACAAATTTTATTATTTTGTTTCCTTATAATATTTTTGATTTATAGGGATATAGGTTTCAAACTAAAATACTACTTTGATAAAATTTAGAGTTCGTCCTAAAAATGACTTTCGATTTTTTTTTATTTGTTTGAGAGCATATTTTGGCTAATAATTTATATTTCCAATATTATCAAATATTTCTAAAATTATATATAATTGACTCCCATCGATTTTCTCCATCTCGTGATTTAGCCCATTATTCCTATCCCATGCCAATACCATACCTCTCCCTTATCGACCCTAGCTAACTTGACCGTCCTGGACCCGATGGAACTGTCCGTGCCACCATCAGAGGTTACCATGCATAGTTGTCGTACTAAAGTCGCAGTTCGTGCCACCGTGATTATTGCAGCACACCAGGCGTCCTACCAGGCAAGACACCTTGTCATTTGCTGATTACTTATTTTAGCTCATATTTTATGCATTTTTTTATTATTTTCTTTAATCAAAATAAACTGTGATACATGGCATAACCTGTTAGAACTTACTGTTCATTTATATTCTTGCTATGTATTATTTTTCTTATACATTAAACCTAGATTTAAGGGACCGCCTTGTGTGTTGTATTTATTGGCCATGACACGTTGTACCACGAAGTTGTGTGTCACATATAGAACACGGACGTACGTGATTGGCTGGCCACCAGTACGTACAAGCCGTGCGATAGGAATAACCGCTAATAGAATTGCATGCTAGTTTGACCTAGCGGTTATAGAGGTTAATGTTGTGGATACAACATAGTAGGAATTGGGCGGGGAGGACAATTCCTTAGTGTATGGGCTTCGATACACTTTTCCTTTTATAACCCGTGAGCTCCGCCGGAGACGCGGGTCAGATTACCCATGATTACTGACGGCCACTGGCGATTCTGCGAAACGTCATGCTCTTACTGATGGGGCCTCTGGTGCCCAAAGGGGGGACTATGCCGATCCTATTTAGCCAGTGCCCATGCGTAGGAAGGGTTGTTCTTAACTACATTTCACTTAGAACGGTTAGGTACCTTTATTCGTTAGGTACGAGTACTTTTGGTTTGGGTATTTGTATCTGATCGTGGCTTGGAACAATAACTTATCACGGATTAGTTTGTCACATCTTGTCCTTGTTTGGTTGTAGGTGTGACTTACTACTTCGATGAGAAGGTATTGAACCTTGTTGGGGTCCGGATACCATATTGGATTCATAGCATGCAAAGATACGTCACCGTGAATTAGTTTACCATCTCCTGTCCTTGTTTGGTTGGGGGGATGGTAAGCTCGTTCAATAGGTGTGTATTAGACCATGTTATAATTCAATTGACTTATTTATTTGAGCAATATTTATTCAGTTTATATGGCATGATATTATGTGTCTTGTTACGTCCCTCTGATGACCTGGTTATCTCTCCAGGTGTGTGCTATTGTCTTACGCAGGTGTTCTAGCTCTAGCCGTGATCATCGCTATTTCTTCGAGGATGATTGCATTTGGATCGTCTTCGCTTCGCTCGCCAAATTCATTTCTTTTCTTATGTATTTTTCTTTACTTGTTGGTAGTGGATTTGTCTCCGCCCAACATATTGTATTAAGACAATTCATTATCATTATATGTTATCTTTTATTCATTTATTTTGTGAGGATGAGATTAGTTATGTTTCTACTGGATTTTACAGCTTATGTATTCATACGAGATTTTCATATATTGGAGTGTACTTCGCATGCATACAGCTGGCATGTCTACGTTCCTAGTCCTATGTATTTTGGGACTGTGGCGTTACACAAACTCAGCATCTAAGTTATGATTAAGATTACACTAGTGGTGTGACACAACTCCTAACTGGATACTAGCTAAGGGATGTCCTAGCATAGAAAAATTAATTTGGGGTGACACTAAGCCTATAACCAACCATTAGAACCCTTAGAAACACAAAGATCATTTTAGAGTTTTTACAAAATCCAAACATATAAATATATACACAAATAATAATAATAATAATAATTACAAATTAAGGATGACACAAGCAAAATCTATAGATGTTTTCGGATAATAAAATAAATATCACCAACGCGTCCAGAATGGTCAAATTAGCTAGAATAGCCTACCCATAAGTCAAATTTGGATACAGGGGCAAGTAATTTTGGATCAAAATGATGTCCGCCGTTGGACACACTTTGCACCGAAAAACTTGTCAGAATAGAAGTCTACAAAACCTAGCAAATTATATTTCCACAAATCCGAAATAATGATACGAACCCAACGGTATGTCCAAAATGGAATTCCGATGACCCGATCACAAAATGGTCCGTTGACCTGGATATTGGTATCCGATTTGCATAGAAAAGCGTGCTGGAGCCAAAGTCCACAAAATCTAATAAAGTACATGTCAACGAGTCCAGAATGACAACACGAACTCAACGGTATATCCGGAATTGGATTCCGATGAGCCGATCTCAAAATGACACGTTAACGCGGACATTTAGAATCCGGTTTGCACCGAAATGTGTGCCGGAGCAAATGTCTTCAAAACTCAGCAAATTATATGTCAACGAGTCCAGAATAATAATACAAACTCAACGGTATATCCGAAATTGGATTCCGATGACCCGATCTCAAAGTGACCCGTTGACTCGAAATGTGGGACCCGTTTTGCATCGAAATGCGTTCCAGGGCCCACGTTCTCCAAATCAAGCAAACTTTATATGAAAACGTGTCAGAACGACGCCACGAGTCTACTGGTGGCATCAGAAATTGAATCCGGAGTCCCGAGTTCAAAAATAGAATTTTACAAGTGCAAATTAAAGAATTCGGACGGCCAACTTTGGCGTCGAATTCGACCAACTAAACGTGTTCACAATGAAACAAAACTTAAGGGATAAGAAGAGGGTTATACCAGCTGTGCACAGGAACTGGTAGCACGCCAACCGGAGCTGCGACGGCGGAGTTACGAGCTGACGAAGTTGGCTCCACAAAACTGTCCAAAAATAGTACAATTTAAAGTGTCAACTTGGTGGCCAGTTTTGAGGTATCAAACGACAAAATTATCGGATGAAACTTGCGGAGGGTGAAGATGGATATACCGAGATTGTGACTGAGCAAAGAGTTCGCTAATCCAATGGTCGGATCTCTCAAAAAATGTGCGTGAAGTTGCTGCGATGAGACGCCATTTTTGAGTTCAAAACTCGCGCGTCACGACGGAATTTCGACGTAAATGCACGAATAGGCTATGCATCGCGCCGGGGAGGAAGGCGGTGGCCTGGGGGAGTTTGCCGGAGGTTCGCCGGGGGTGTGGGGTCCTCGCGGTGGTGCGGGCCGGCCACGTGGTGGCGCACGGCGACCGCGACAGCACGCGTGCACGTGAGCATGCGGCCACTGCGCACTGCTGCTGCTGCTGCTGCGGTACGGGGGCAGGCTAGGCCGGGGCACGGCGGTGGCACGCCGACGGCGGATGGTGGTGGTGATGTGTAGTTGTGGTGGTAGGGGGGGTTGGATGATGATGATGGTAATGGTGATGGCTATGATGAAGATGATGGAGTGGAGGAGGAGGAAATGGGGAGAATGATGGTGATGATGGTGGTGATGCTCGGCTACCATGGGGGGGTTCGACCGAGTGGAGGAAGGAGGAGATGGAGATTTGTGTGTGTGTGTGTATATAATAAAGAGAGAGAGAGATTGAGAGAGAGTGTTGTATATATAAATAGAAAGAGAGAGAGAGTGATATTTGAAGAGAGAGAGAGAGAGAGAGATATTATAAAAAGGGAAGGGAGAGAAGTCGGCCATAAGGAGGGGGTGTTCTTGCTGGCATGGTGATGGGGGAGGGGGGGTGAGGTGGTATGTGTAAGGAGAGAGAGAGAGTTAAAAAAAAAAAAAATATATATATATATATATAGGATATTTGTAAAGTAGAGAGAGGAAGAGATATTTAAAATAGAAAAAAAAGAAATATTGTGTGGAATATTTGTGTAGTCATGAGGGAACAATAGGGAGCTTGGATTCGGGTTCGGTCGAGCCGGGTCAGGTCAAAATCGGACATGGCGAAATAATTGAATTTAAATGGGTATTTATAATCAGGGGTGAATAAGTAACATGCGGGGACTCAAATAAATGGGACACAAGTATCATGTGGGTAGTAGGCTTCATATGGGCCATGTCCATACTTTGGGTCGACCAGGTTGGATCGATGTCGGGTCCCGAAATTAAATTGGAAATTAAATCAGGTTTTATGGTAGATAATTAATTGGCCTAAATTAATCCGAAAGTTGTGTGAAGGAAATAAAGCACAAAATGGAGTGTCTGAGTGGGACACGAAGGTCATGGATGTAGAGCGTCTCGAGTAGATCATTTATGAGAAGTTGGTTCTGAGAAAACGACTGGTCTTGTG
This sequence comes from Iris pallida, assembly GCA_029216955.1. Taxonomy (NCBI): domain Eukaryota; kingdom Viridiplantae; phylum Streptophyta; class Magnoliopsida; order Asparagales; family Iridaceae; genus Iris; species Iris pallida. The sequence goes on from JANAVB010042420.1 coordinate 37,715,415, forward strand.
TTCCTAAATTAAAAGTCACTGTAACGTACAAACGATGATCAAAGGTAAAAGTGGGAATAATTATTCAACGATTAATTGGTATAGGTTGACCCGAAGTTGCGCGATACAAAAAGAGCACAAGAAAACGAGTTTAAGTGGGACTTGATATATCAAAACGAAGATTATCTTTTCTACTACAAAACTCATAAAGAGAGTTTACAGAGATTGGCATCCCTGACGCTTCAGAAGTCAAAGTCACGGAAAGGAACATTAATGTTCAAAATAATTAAATAATAAAATATTTATTAAAAATAATTCATTTAGAAAATTTAAAATAGCCCTAAAATTCATGGGGCTTACATACTGGTACTTGCTCGATCTTGTTCTTGTACTTGTATTGACACCGATTCCTGAGAGGGAGTAGCTACCTTCTTAGGGAATCTCGTGCCATGACGTGCTATGTCCGGATCCGTATACTATTCGGGGAATGGAGAATTTTATAGATAGTGTGATCAATGCCCATCTTGAGTTACTACTTGTATCATAGCTATACCCTCACCTCACGATGGGTATAGCCTGACCTGTGCTACTACTTGTTCCATAGCTTGCCATCCCGGCCGGTCCGAGTCCACGTACTTGTAGCCGGTCTGCTGGAAGCCTGATCTTGACCCTTACCGATCACATTATGCTATAATATTCGAGACACATTTTACATTTATTACATCAGTTACATATTACAGTTCAGCTTACTTTCCCTGCATGATTCACCTTGACATGATTTCCAGTTTATATATCATGTTTTACTTACAGTCTTGATATATCATCTTGTATTCTATTATGATTGTCTCTTACAGTATTTGTCAATACTATGAAACTGTTGTTAGTTTATGTACTCGTTCCATCCTGACTGGATATGTTGACAATATTTTAGGAGTAGTTGTGCTATCATTATTGGACTTCATGATGTTGCTAGCTGAGGTGGATCTCACTATTTCTTCTTGTCACGCCCCAGAACCAGAATACTGGAGAGCGGGGGCAGACATAGCCAGCTACATATAATGAAATGGAATTCACGTCACTATACGGTCACGGCTGTCTAGATATATGAGGGTTTAACTACAATCCATCAGTCTCCTATGGTCAAGAACAAACCTATTGTCTCAATCACAAGCAAGTAGTAACAGTCACAAGATATTAGAGCATCAATATACAATAGTAAGGTGTCCCAAACATTACATATTGGATGATCATGAAGCTAGTCGTACAAAATGTCAGGACTAGTAAGAGTTTTTAGTCAATACATGATCAACCCTAGGATTTGTCAATCATATTACAGCCCGTAGGCAGACAGTAAATAAAGGTGCAATACGAGCTAACACGTGCTCGCCGGCTAAACGCCTCAAAAGAATAATTTTACAAACAGGGTGGGAGGACAAAAGAAACCCACTCGTTGCCCTGGTTACGCCTGGTGGTCACCATCGGGCTGGAAGACAGGTGGATCCGCTGGTGCTGCTCCGATATCTGGCCACACAAAACCAGCTGGGTCAGACCCCAGAAAGAGTAAGTGCCACAAAGGAGGCTTCACTTAGGAACTAAAACCAGCATATCACAAATAAATAGTTAAGGTAATTAAAAGATACTGATAATAACTGAGATAACAATAATATATTGAGCACGGAGAAACCATTCAAGTAGCCAGACTGCAACCCTTAAACCAAATAAGGACCAGGATTGCAATCCTTCGCCTGAATAGAAACCCGCCTCAATTACTATTGATAAGGTAACAAGACAATAAACAAAGAGAGGACACAAAGCTGCTCCGGGAGCCAGGTTACAACCCTTAAACCAAACAAGGACCGGAGTTTTAACCCTTCGCCTGAACAGAACTGGACCCCTGATCTTTATTGTTAAGGCCAGTATAAATAATCATGGTATTGAAGTAAGGTAAAACATGACGAGCATGACAGGGGTTGCAATAAGACAATAAACGAAGAGAGGACACAGAACTGCTCCGGGAGCCAGGTTACAACCCTTAAACCAAACAAGGACCGGGGTTATAACCCTTCGCCTGAACAGAATTGGACCCCCGATCGTTATTGTTAAGGTAAGCATCAATAATCATGTCATGTCACAATCTTGCACAGGATCAGGATAAGACTAAGCTGGAATAAAGTACATCCAATCAATCACGGCCAAGCAAGGAGTACGGCTTGATTCTTTAACTAACTAGGGTTATCACAGGCCTAGTTACTAGCAAGATGCAACGAGATTATCCCAACAACCACAAGCCCTGCAGACCATCCGGTTATCCAGGTCGAATGTCCGTTTAGGAAGAATGCAACACATGACTGTGTGCTGGAAATGTGCCCTACTCGTCGGTAGGCTACAAGTCCACTGAATGCGTCCAGATAACGGGATTGCCTGTAGCTGGAAATCTCTTCATGACTACTGAATCATTCTAGTTAATTAGCCTTAGTCAATTTCAGTAGGTACCCCTGACCGTGGTACTCAGGGATCCCCGTCCTAGACATGATGCAAGACAGTACTAGTTTATTTGTACAAACACAATCGCCCACGGTGTCCAGATCTTTCATACTTGTCATGTCAGGCTAGCTGTCGTAACAGCAGTTTACTTGTCAAGAGTGCGCCACAGCGGGCCACTATCGTGTTCTATTCTTATAATATCATGAATAAGAGAAACTTGCATAAAATAACTAGTGACATATTCTTGATGGCAAGGAAAAGATCTACAACTTCCACGTTGGGAGTTGGGAGAAATTCAAGCCACAATTCAGTCAATTAGGACATATAACAGTTAGAAATAGCCAAAATAGGTATCATGCGACCTATTCAGCGACACCATATGCGCCTACTGCGACATCATATGCGCCTACTGCGACATGCGGTTCATACGGCTCAACTGCGGTATCATATGCGCCTACTGCGACATGCGCCTCATCCGGCTCAACTGTGACATTATATGCGCCTACTGCGACATGCGCCTCATCTGCGGCATCATATGCGCCTACTGCGGCATGCGGCTCCTGCGGCTCAACTGCGACATCATATGCGCCTATTGCGACATGCGCCTCATCTGCGGCATCATATGCACCTACTGCGACATGCGGCTCCTGCGGCTCAACTGCGACATCATATGCGCCTACTGCGACATGCGCCTCATCTGCGGCATCATATGCGCCTACTGCGACATGCGGCTCCTGCGGCTCAACTGCGACATTATATGCGCCTACTGCGACATGCGCCTCCTGCGGCTCATTCGCGACACTATATGCGCCTACTGCGACATGCAGTTCATGCTGCAGATGAACATAGAAATGACCAGAATTGCTTTTGGCCATAACTTCCTCATCCGAAGTCGAAATCAAGCGAAACAAAAGCCAAAACTGCATGAAATTGAATTCTCTACAACATAGAACTATTAGTTTTCAAAAATAACCAAGTTTTAGAGATCAAAAGCAAGAAAACCGAAAAATTATAAACTTAGATCTACAAGAAATTATCCATCAAAATGAAAAAAGCCAAGTTCTAAAGAGTCTTAAAATCAAGTAAGGAAGAGAATGGAACAATAAAACTTGAGATCCATCATGAAGCAAGTTTGCACTTGCCTAGCTCTCTTTCCTGGTAGGTGGAAGAATAAATAGTGGAGAAGAAGAAGTGAAGGAGAAGAATAAATGAAGAGAGAGTTAGGTGGAAATATAAATGAGGGTGGTGGTGGTAGGTGGGGGTTTTCTTTTGGTTCATGATGAACCCAAAAGCAAACCAAACCAAGCTAAGCCGAACCAAGCTATGCCATATCCAATGACACGCCAAAATAACCATGCAAGAAAATACGCAATACGAGTCAAGAATACGTACACGTATACCAAGATACGTAATACGAACTATAGGCATTACAACTCTACCCACCTTAGAAGAATTTCGTCCTCGGAATTTAATCAAGAGGCTAGAATTGCAAGGACATGCTATACTAATCGTAAGCTATAACAAGCAGTCTATCATGCATTCATTTATTCAAGCAAGGAATTGAAAGCATAAGGCATAAGGAAGATATTATACCTTACGAGTCAAACAGGTCGGGATATCGCGATCGGATATCATCCTCACGTTCCCACGTCAACTCACCCAAAGGGTGATGACCCCAAGCAACTCGGACTAACTTGATAGTCTTGTTCTTGAGTGTCTTCTCTCTTCGGTCCAATATAGACACGGGCCTCTCCTCATACGAAAGGTTGGTACCAACAACCAATTCCGAATGATCCAGGATGTGGCTCGGGTCCGGGATATACCGTCGTAGTTGGGATACATGAAATACGTCATGCACCTCACGTAGCGACGGCGGAAGAGCGAGACGATAGGACACATCACCTACTCGCTCTAGAATATTGAACGGCCCTATATACCTAGGACTAAGCTTTCCTCGTACGCCGAAACGAATGACGCCGCGGTTAGGCAAAATCCTCAGGAATACATGGTCGCCGACAGAAAACTCAAGGGGGCACCGATGAGAATCGACCCAATGACGCTGGCGATCTTGGGCAACTCAAAGATGATCTCTGACTCTCCTGACTACTTCAACGGTCTGAGCAATCATTTTCGGACCAAGCATCTGCCTCTCTCCGATATCATCCCAGGCTAGCGGGGATCGACACTTCCTACCATACAGTGCCTCGAACGGTGCCATCTGGATACTGGCCTGGAAACTGTTGTTGTATGAGAACTCCACCTGGTGCACGTGATCTTCCCACGAACCACCGAAGTCGAGTGTACATGACCGCAATATATCTTCAAGAGTCTGGATCGTACGTTCCGACTGGCCATCTGTCTGTGGGTGATAAGCTGAACTGAACTGGAGGTGAGTTCCCAAACTCTCTTGCAAGCTACGCCAAAAGTGCGACGTAAATCTTGAATCTCTGTCTGAAGTGATACTGACTGGTACACCGTGCAATCTGACAATCTGCCGGAGATACATCTCCGCTAGTTGAGCCGTCGACTGACCGACTCTGAACGGAAGAAGGTGAGCCACCTTCGTGAGCCTGTCTATAATAACCCAAATAGCGTCTCTGCCAGCCGGGGATCTGGGCAATCCCGTCACAAAGTCCATGGTTATATGCTCCCATTTCCACTCGAGAATCGGCAATAGTTGAAGTAGTCCAGCTGGTCTCTGATGTTCAGCCTTAACTTGTTGGCAAACTAAACAACGAGAGACAAACCGGGCTATCTCCCTCTTCATGCCATTCCACCAAAAGTGCTGACGAATATCACGGTACATCTTCGTGCCACCGGGATGAATGGAATACTGCGAACTGTGAGCCTCCATCATGATCTCCTATCTGATATCTCCACTGGGTACACAAAGATGCTTACCATGTCGAAGTATACCGTCTTCATGAATGCATAACTCTGGTCTTCGTCCTGCCTCACACTCTGCTCTGAGTCGCTGAAGCTTGGAATCTGCTGACTGCGCCATCCGGATCCTCTCGACTATAGTAGACTGGACTTACATGCTGGCCATCAATGCCACACTGGAAGGGAGGACAACTTCTATACCCATCTTCTGAAGATCAGCTAACAGTTCTGGTTGCGCTGTCAGGAAATAAACTCTGGCTCTCATGCTCAATGCATCTGCAACAACGTTGGCCTTCCCTGGGTGATACTGCAGGTTGACATCATAATCCACAAGTAGCTCTAGCCATCTCCTCTGACGCATGTTGAGATCCTTCTGGGTGAAAACATACTTCAGGCTCTTGTGGTCAGTGAAAATTTCCACCCTATCTCCGTATAGGTAGTGCCTCCAAAACTTAAGTGCAAACACTACTGCTGCCAGCTCCAAGTCATGGGTTGGGTAATTTCTCTCATGATCACGAAGTTGTCGCGACGCATAAGCTATTACCTTCCCATGCTGCATCAGAACACATCCTAAACCTCTGCCCGAAGCATCACCATACACTGAGAATCCTCCGGTTCCATCTGGAAGCGTGAGAATAGAAGCCGTCATCAAGCCTCGCTTCAACCTCTCAAAGAATCCTGGCACTCTGCTGTCCAAGCAAACTGCACATCCTTACGGGTCAACTGGGTCATTGGCGCTGAAATTCGAGCAAAGTCTGAAACAAATCGCCGGTAGTAGCCGGCCAAGCCAAGAAAACTGCGAACTTCTGCCACTGTGCTAGGTACCGGCCACGTTTCAATGGCCACGATCTTCTGGGGATCCACTTCAACTCCTCCTCGGGTGATGATATGACCCAAGTACGAAATGCGATCGAGCCAGAACTCGTATTTACTAAACTTGGCATACAACTGGTGATCTCTGAGAATCTGGAGGACAACTCGGAGATGCTGCTCATGCTCCGCTTCACTCTTACTGTAGACCAGGATGTCATCTAGGAATACAATCGCAAACTGATCCAAATAAGGCATGAAGATGCGATTCATGAGGTCCATGAATACAGTCGACGCATTGGTTGCTCCAAATGGCATCACAAGGAACTCCCAATGCCCATATCTTGATCTGAAAGCTGTCTTCGGGATGTCATGCTCTCTGACTCTGATCTGATGGTATCCTGAGCGCAAGTCGATCTTCGAAAATACTGACGCCCCTTTGAGTTGATCAAACAAGTCATCTATCCTCGGAAGAGGGTATTTGTTCTTGATTGTCACCGAGTTCAAGGTACGATAATCAACACACAATCTGGACGTACCATCCTTCTTTTTCACAAGAAGCATCGGGGCTCCCCAAGGCGATCCACTAGCACGAATGAATCCCTTGGTTCTGAGTTCTTCGATCATCTTGTACAATATCCCTAGCTCTGACGGCGCCATCCTGTAGACTCTCTCTGACACTGGGGCTGTCCCGGGAATCAACTCGATGGTAAACTCGATCTCTCGCTCTGGCGGCATCCCTGGAAGCTCTTCTGAAAAAACATCTAGAAACTCTTCGACTATCCGAGGTAACTGTACTACTGCCACTGCCATCCGCAACATTGGAGGAGAAGGTTCAATTTCGCCTCGGGAAAAGAAAAACTCTGGCTCGCCTGGAATGCTAAAAATAACTCTGCCAATGTGGCAGTCTATCCTAGCATACTGGTCCCTCAACCAATCCATCCCTAAGACCACATCATAATCGGCCATCGGAAACTCTATCAATCTAGCGGGGAATTCTCTACCGCTAACTACGATCCGACACGAGGAAAATACTCTATCTACTCCCACAAGTCCGTTACCAGTAAGTATATTGAGCCTTACTGATAATGACTCGGGCTCCAGTCCTACCCGTGTCGCAAATCGTGCAGACATAAATGAATGCGAGGTACCAGAATCAAATAATACTGAAGCTGGAAAGGTGTTGACGAGAATAGTACCTGCCACCACCTCACCTGGTGCTATTCCTTCTTCTCCCATGGTCAAAGCCAGCACTTGACCATGTCCTCGGGGTGCGGGTCCCCTCTGCTAAAAATTTCTCTGCCTGCTCTAGATCAGGGCTTGGGCTTGGGCATACTGCTGCGGTCTCTGCTGCTAGAATGCCTGGGCCTGCATCGGTAACGGCCTCGTGAATGGGTACTGTAGCTGCTGCTGCTGGATTGGTGCTGGTCCTCTAACTGAAGGACTAGAAAAAGCAGATGAACTCCCCCTGTTCGGGCAATTCCCAACCCTGTGGTCCGGGGCACCACAAACCAAGCACAAACCCTGTGCTCTGCGACACTCGGATACCACATGCCCTGGCTTCCCGCAGTGTGAACATCCCACTGCGGAAGACTGCTTCTGCTTCTGCTGCTGAGGGTGCGTCGGGGTGGAATGCTGAACCGACGTCACTGAGGCCGCCCGCTTCGGAGCTCCAATGGTCAAAGCCCTGGCTGCCGGGATGATGCTGATGACTGATTCATCTGACCGTGAGATCGCTTCCGACCTCCGGTCCTATCCACGATCCTCTGGGAGGTATACTCATGCCTCCGGGCTGCTCTCAACACTGCATCAAAAGTCTGATGCTCAAACTGCTCTACCGCCAATAAAATCTCTAGGTGGTGCCCCTGCTGGAACCGCTGGGCTCTATCGAACTCGGTCGCTACCAAGGTGGGAGCAAACCGACTAAGCCTGGAGAACTCGGCCGCATATCCGTCGACCGTCCTGTCCATCTGCTTCAGATTGGTGAACCTCGTCTGTAGATCGTATCGAGCTACAGCATCGAAATACTTGGTCTGGAATCTCTCCCTGAATACTGCCCATGAAATAGGGGCCACTAATCCATCGGCCTGCTACCCACCAGCTGCGGGCAAGATCTAATAACTGCAGGCGCACCACGGCCACCTTCTCGGCTTCTGGAGTCCTGGCTGCTTCTAGAATCACCTCTGTGTCCTGAAGCCATGCATCTGCAGCGATCGCATCTTCACTGCCGTCGAAGAAGGGAGGGTTCAAGCGCTTGAAGCTGTTGGCCGTGCTATTACCCTGATGACCTCCTCTGGTCAAAGCGTCTGCCACCGCCTGGTGCAAAGCATCTCCTCGACGATCTTGGAAAGCTAATAGGGACCTGATGAGACCCACCAAAGTTCCATGATCAGGCTCTGCTGGCTGGACGGGCTGAACTGGTGGCTCTCCTTCAGTAGGCATGACTCTGGAGGCTACTCCTGAATGCTGGGCTTGATCTCCAGGTTGTTGCTGGTCCGCGGGAGGTGCTTTGCCTTGCTGATCGGCAGGTCCAGGAACAATGCCGCTGAAGAAGACGACATAGGGAACAATAAGGAAGGACCAGGACAGATCAATGATACAAGCATGTGATCAGGTCAAGATTACAGGGATTCAGAAGATACGAGCAGAGATCAAGGGCGAATACTGATTGAGACATCTATTCGGTAAACCCTCACCTATCTTGAATTACAAGACCTGCATGGGCCACCACTAAAACCATGTCACGCCCCAGAACCAGAATACTGGAGAGTGGGGGTAGACATAGCCAGCTACGTATAATGAAATAGAATCCATGTCACTATACGGTCACGGCTGTCTAGATATATGAGGGTTTAACTACAATCCATCAGTCTCCTATGGTCAAGAACAAACCTATTGTCTCAATCACAAGCAAGTAGTAACAGTCACAAGATATTAGAGCATCAATATACAATAGTAAGGCGTCCCATACATTACATATTGGATGATCATGAAGCTAGTCGTACAAATTGTCAGGACTAGCAAGAGTTTTTAGTCAATACATGATCAACCCTAGGATTTGTCAATCATGTTACAGCCCGTAGGCAGACAGTAAATAAAGGTGCAATACGAGCTAACACGTGCTCGCCGGCTAAACGCCTCAAAAGAATAATTTTACAAACAGGGTGGGAGGATAAAAGAAACCCACTCGTTGCCCTGGTTACGCCTGGTGGTCACCATCGGGCTTGAAGACAGGTAGATCCTCTGGTGCTGCTCCGATATCTGGCCACACAAAACCAGCTGGGTCAGACCCCAGAAAGAGCAAGTGCCACAAAGGAGGCTTCACTTAGGAACTAAAACCAGCATATCACAAATAAATAGTTAAGGTAATTAAAAGATACTGATAATAACTGAGATAACAATAATATATTGAGCACGGAGAAACCATTCAAGTAGCCAGACTGCAATCCTTAAACCAAACAAGGACCGGGGTTGCAATCCTTCGCCTGAATAGAAACCCGCCTCAATTACTATTGATAAGGTAACAAGACAATAAACAAAGAGAGGACACAAAGCTGCTCCGGGAGCCAGGTTACAACCCTTAAACCAAATAAGGACCGGGGTTGTAACCCTTCGCCTGAACAGAACTGGACCCCTGATCTTTATTGTTAAGGCCAGTATAAATAATCATGGTATTGAAGTAAGGTAAAACATGACAAGCATGACAGGGGTTGCAATAAGACAATAAACGAAGAGAGGACACAGAACTGCTCCGGGAGCCAGGTTACAACCCTTAAACCAAACAAGGACCGGGGTTGTAATCCTTCGCCTGAACAGAACTGGACCTCCGATCGTTATTGTTAAGGCAAGCATCAATAATCATGTCATGTCACAATCTTGCACAGGATCAGGATAAGACTAAGCTAGAATAAAGTACATCCAATCAATCACGGCCAAGCAAGGAGTACGGCTTGATACTTTAACTAACTAGGGTTATCACAGGCCTAGTTACTAGCAAGATGCAACGAGATTATCCCAACAACCACAAGCCCTGCAGACCATCCGGTTATCCAGGTCGAATGTCCGTTTAGGAAGAATGCAACACATGACTGTGTGCTGGAAATGTGCCCTACTCGTCGGTAGGCTACAAGTCCACTGAATGCGCCCAGATAACGGGATTGCCTGTAGCTGGAAATCTCTTCATGACTACTGAATCATTCTAGTTAATTAGCCTTAGTCAATTTCAGTAGGTACCCCTGACCGTGATACTCAGGGATCCCCGTCTTAGACATGATGCAAGACAGTACTAGTTTATTTGTACAAACACAATCGCCCACGGTGTCCAGATCTTTCATACTTGTCATGTCAGGCTAGCTGTCGTAATAGCAGTTTACTTGTCAAGAGTGCGCCACAGCGGGCCACTATCGTGTTCTATTCTTATAATATCATGAATAAGAGAAACTTGCATAAAATAACTAGTGACATATTCTTGATGGCAAGGAAAAGATCTACAACTTCCACGTTGCAAGTTGGGAGAAATTCGAGCCACAATTCAGTCAATTAGGACATATAACAGTTAGAAATAGCCAAAATAGGTATCATGCAGCCTATTCAGCGACACCATATGCGCCTACTGCGATATCATATGCGCCTACTGCGACATGCGGTTCATGCGGGTCAACTGCAGCATCATATGCGCCTACTGCGACATGCGGCTCCTGCGACTCAACTGCGACATTATATGCGCCTACTGCGACATGCGCCTCATCTGCGGCATCATATGCGCCTACTGCGACATGCGGCTCCTGCGGCTCAACTGCGACATCATATGCGCCTACTGCGACATGTGCCTTATCTGCGACATCATATGCGCCTACTGCGACATGCGGCTCCTGCAGCTCAACTGCGATATCATATGTGCCTACTGCGACATGCGCCTCATCTGCGACATCATATGCGCCTACTGCGACATGCGGCTCCTGCGGCTCAACTGCGACATCATATGCGCCGACTGCGACATCATATGCGCCTACTGCGACATGCGCCTCCTGCGGCTCATTCGCGACACTATATGCGCCTACTGCGACATGCAGTTCATGCTACAGATGAACATAGAAATGACCAGAATTGCTTTTGGCCATAACTTCCTCATCCGAAGTCGAAATCAAGCGAAACAAAAGCCAAAACTGCATGAAATTGAATTCTCTACAACATAGAACTATTAGTTTTTGAAAATAACCAAGTTTTAGAGATCAAAACCAAGAAAACCGAAAAGTTATAAACTTAGATCTACAAGAAATTATCCATCAAAATAGAAAAAGTCAAGTTCTAAAGAGTCTTAAAATCAAGTAAGGAAGAGAATGGAACAATAAAACTTGAGATCCATCATGAAGCAAGTTTGCACTTGCCTAGCTCTCTTTCCTGGTAGGTGGAAGAGTAAATGGTGGAGAAGAAGAAGTGAAGGAGAAGAATAAATGAAGAGAGAGAGAGTTAGGTGAAAATATAAATGAGGGTGGTGGTGGTAGGTGGGGGTTTTCTTTTGGTTCATGATGAACCCAAAAGCAAACCAAACCAAGCTAAGCCGAACCAAGCTATGCCATATCCAATGACACGCCAAAATAACCATGCAAGAAAATACGCAATACGAGTCAAGAATACGTACACGTATACCAAGATACGTAATACGAACTATAGGCATTACACTTCTATGTGAGTTGCCTGGTAGTTATCCTTAGTATGTCTTATTTTTCCTTCTTTATTTTTCTGTCTTATGATTCCTTCTAGTAGTTTCTATTTGTTCTTGTGCCTTAGTTATCTTCCTGTCTTATCTTCTATGAGATGTTGGGTTGTGATTGAGTACATTTGTAGTTCATGGACCTTCTAGTTGTAGTGTATACTTATTGGGTACTAGACAACGTTCTACCACCGATACTGCGGCGTAGGCTGGACGTGGCCCACGTATTCGTATCCGTATATCCGGGTGCGGGTCGTGACAATAGGTAGTTAAAAAATTTAAAAAATTTATTTCCCATGTTTGGTTCACACATGGATGAGAATCTTAATTTACTTAGTTTTCTTTTAATACCCTTTCATTAATTTCATGATGATTCACATGTTTGGAATAGAAGTTGAAAATATGAAAATAAAGAGAGTGTATAACCGTCCAAACAAAATAGTCAAACATCATTCGTAGGAAAACAAAACTATTTACAAGGGAGGACTTGGAAATAACTTTTTCACATAAGCTCCTTCTATTCCCTCCTCATTTCCAATCCTAAACATGCCAAACATGGATAAGAAATTCAAAACTATTCTCAAGCCTCAAAAACTTGAACCAAACATCCCCTTAGGCTGCTGGAATATGAAGTTCCGTGGAGTAACAGTTCTAATTGTATTCTGTGTCGTGTCTTGTCCTTTTCACCTCATTTTTGTAAGATTTGTAACTGGCTTTCCACACTACTGGAATATGTTTGGCCAGGAAAATTTATCTTGTCGATAGCCTGGGCTTCAAAAATAAATATGAGAAGCTACCATCATGCTAAACATGTGCAAGCTTTAGCTCAGTTGGTTGAGTGACAGACGGTTTATGTGTGCAACGTCTAGGGTTCTAGTCCTGTTGTTATGCGTGTTGTTCTAGGTATATTTTTTAGATTTTTCATTTATCACACGATTTTTTTTTCCATCCATGTTCTTAGCCCTCCCTAAATTTTTTTTCCTGATTTATTTTGTAGATTTTTCATTTATCACATGATTTTTTTCATCCATGTTCTTGGCCCTACCTAAAAAAATTTCTGCCTCCCCCTTTGGTCTGAGTGTTTGAGTTTAGTTGCTGAGTTGATAATGCATGTTGGAAGATTATCACACGATTTTTTTTTTCATCCATGTACTAGGTTTATTTTGTAGATTTTTTATTTATCACACGATTTTTTTTTTCATCCATGTTCTTAGCTCTCCCTAAAAAATTTTCCTGATTTATTTTGTAGATTTTTCATTTATCACAAGATTTTTTTCGTCCATATTCTTAGTCCTACCTAAAAAAAATTCTGGCTCCCCCTTTGGTCTGAGTGTTTGAGTTGAGTTGCTGTGTTGATAATGCATGTTGGAAGATTATAACTCAACTAAAGTGAACTGTTTAAATTTTAGTTTAAGTTTCTTTTTCTCACAACGCAAGGTGAAGAAGTCAAATGAGTTAAACATAGTCATTGAACAAAGAAAAATTTTCATCATAGAAATTGTGAAATGATTGAAAAAAAATGAAATCAAATGTACTATTTTTTTTCTCTGTTACTTAATTCTGGAATTTGAACTGCCATTTTGTTGTATTCTCTTCTTTTATTTATTCACTATTAAATGTATGGAATACTGGATGACTGAAAATCTCAAGTATGCTACCAAAATATAAGGGGATTTTTTTTATTAATGATAATTATATTAACAAAAAAAAAAATATTCTTAACTTTTGGGATCCATAATTGTTTAGTTTTTTAAATAAAAAATATAAAGTAACATTCATAAGAGATGAGACATAATTGGGACACCAATTTTGGAGACAACATATCTGCTCCCAATGGATAACTCCCGTTAAAGTTGATGCTAAAATTAATATTTAACATTAACATTAGTTACTTGAAAATTTTATTTAAATGGGGTTGTGTTAATTTTAATATTTATCATTAAATTAATGTTAATGCTAGAATTAATATTTACCGTCAACATTAAGATTTAACATTAGTATAAACATTAATTAGTTTTTAAATAAATGGGGGTTATGTTAATGTTAATATTTATCAATAACATCAGCGTTAACTTTAATGGTAGCAGAGTCGGACTTAAATAAGTGTAACTTCTTTTGGCTGTGGTCGTTGAGTTAATCTTTTCCAGGCTTTTCAATTTGACAAGAAGTTTGCATGATGTAATGGATTTTGTTTACATATGACCTAAAGTCACATGTTAATATATTCATAAATGTACGTTTTATATGAATACTCCTATCAGTGGGATAGGATTTGTTGTCAAGTTTAGTGTTCCAACCATGTCCGCCCTTTTTGTACAAATATGGGTCCCACTGGTTGTAGGAGTTATTTTTTTTTTATAAAATCATTGGATCCACATTTGTATGGAAGGAAAAACATGATTGGAAGACTACATTTGGGGACAAACGAATCTTTTGCTGGAATATTCAAAGCCATCTGGCTGGAAGCCAATCTTAATGGGTGCCATACATTCCCGCAAAAATTGGAACACACACTTATCAAGCTCCAACGCTGGAGTCGCTCAAAGTTCGGGAATGTAAAATCTCGTATTAAAGCACTGAAGGACCAACTCCACGCTATTCAGTCAACGACGCCGATGGAGCAATCCATGTGCAGAGAACGGGAGATTTGCAACGAGATCAACGACCTCCTAACCATTGAGGAGGCCTACTGGTGCCAGCCCGCTAAGTGTGCGTGGATTAAGGAGGGCGAGCGGAACACGAAATACTTCCAAACCAAGGCTACGATCAGGAAAAGAAAGAATGAAGTCCGGACCCTACTTCTGAGTGATGGCAGCTAGTCCTCTGATCATAGTGGTATTGCAAAAGAGTTCATCGACCACTTCAAATCAATCTTCTGCAGCAATGAGGCATCCCCAATGGGCCCATCCTTTGTAATTTCTTCCAGTCCTATTTCAGAGGAAGACAACAACGAGCTAGGAAAAATCCTTGATGAAGAAGAGATTAAAACAGCTTTAACCAGCATGGGGCCGCTCAAAGCTCCTGGGCTAGATGGCTTCATGGCGGCATTCTATCAAAGGAATTGGGGAATCGTAGGCAGCGATCTAACACTCGTCGTAAAACAATTCTCCACTAATGCAAGCTTCCCTCCGAACCTGAACCACACTTACATCGCCCTCATTCCCAAGAGCAGTAACCTGACCACTGCTGTAGACTTCAAACCGACCTCTCTGTGCAACGTGGCCTACAAACTCATATAAAAAATATTGACATCCCGCCTTCGACCCCTAATGCAGCACCTCGTCTCCCAACATCAAAATGCATTTATTCCTGGCAGACAAATTACGGACAATATTGTTATTGCCCAGGAAATCATTCACGGCATGAAGTTCCTGTCGAAGAAGAAAAATGCGTATGCTCTGAAGCTCGACATGTCCAAGGCATATGACCGGCTATCTTGGCCCTTCATTCAGAGGGTTATGCACAGAATGGGGATTAAAGGGCACACCAATGATCTACTCATGAAGTGCATTACCTCTTCTTCTTTCTCTATCCTTATCAATGGGACGCCTGAAGGATATTTCAAGCCAAAGCGCGGAATCAGGCAAGGATGCCCCCTCTCGCCGTTCATCTTTATACTTTTCTCGGAGGTCCTCTCCAGATTGTTCTTTCAATATGAACAGAATGACTTGTTCCGAGGAGTTCGGCTGAACTGGTATTCCCCATCTATCTCCCATCTATTTTTTGCTGATGATATGTTAATCTTTGGCCAGGATAATAGCTTGTCGCTATCCATTGTGACCGAGATTTTGGGCAAATTTTGCGCTTGGTCCGGCCAGAAAGTAAACTTTGCAAAGTCTAGTATTCACTTTAGCAAGAATGTTGCACTCGAGGATCAAAAACTGCTTGCTGCCGCTCTCAACCTAGCATTAATGGCAGAGGACGACAAGTATCTGGGCCACAAATTACTTCTTTTAAAAAGACGAAGCTCAACTCATACATCCCTTATCAGCAAATGTGTCACACATCTTCAAGGATGGAAGTCTAAACTCCTTTCCCATGCGGGAAGAACCACTCTCATCAAATCAACATTAAGTTCTATTCCCATATACTTCGCATCGGCGTACATGATCCCCAGAGACGTCCTCGATAACCTATCCAAACAACAGAGGGGGTTCTGGTGGGGCCACGATGCGTCAGAGAAGAAACTCCATTTTCTGAAGTGGGACAATATTACTAAACCAAAAACAGAGGGTGGCTTGGGTATTGAAAGCTAAGCCTTGTGAACAAATCATTGGTGGGCAAACTGCTTTGGAGATTCTTAAAAGACCCGCATCAACTCTGGGCTCGATTACTCCGTGGCATATACTTGCAGGAGAGATTTTTGGTCGGTCTGTAAGACAAAGCGAGCGTCTCCAACCTGGTCCGGTATCCTTGATATGCGACGTGACATGGTGGATAGTATCTGCTGGAGGATCCGAGGTCGTTGGGTCGACATCTTGAAGGAACCATGGATCCCCGGTCTACCAGGTTATAGAGTCTCCCACTGTATCATACCTGACAATGGCCCCAAACTAGTCCGCGACTTAATGGATCCCACAACGAGGGAGTGGAACCATTCACTTATCCATTCAATTTTCCTACCAATGGAGGCGTATGCCATTACAAATATCAAACTCAGTGATGACGATGGCACCGACACTCTGATATGGATAAGAGCTAAAAATGGGGTTTTTACTACGAAATCTCTCTATGAAGAACTCCGGAGGAAAGAACCAAGTGGATCTTCAAATGAGTCCAACAATAACCTTTGGAGGCTCCTATGGAAGATAAAATGCATATCACCAAAAATCCAGTTATTTGTATGGCGGCTTCTCCACAACACGCTGCCCCTATTTACTCCCATTGGCAAACGAGTCCCTACCATAAGCAAGCTCTGCCCACACCGCCTACTCGAAGATGAGGATGCTAATCACCTATTTCTTCACTGCCGATTGGCAAAGGAAAGCTGGTTTGCTAGCCCATTGGGTCTCCGCATTGACAGTCACATGGATATCCACAAACTACTATCGACATGGCTCCAGAATCAAACCTCCCATGAAGCATTCAAAATAGGAGCAACTGTCCTCTGGGCTATTTGGAAAGCAAGGTGCGATTGCGTATTCCGACACGAAAATATGGGTGTGCAACAACTTCTCAGTTTCGCAAATTATATGTACCATGCCTACAACGAGATGCTTGAGGACCGGAGGCTAGAACATGTGGATACGTTGCGACAGGAAGCCACAACACTGATTCATTGGTCGCCACCCCCGCCCGAAACTATAAAAATCAATGTCGATGGGGCCACCACCAATTCCTCCATGGCAGCGGCTGCGGTTGCTAGGGACTCAAACTGCGCCTTCATCGCGGCTAAAGCATGACACTCCTCTCCTACCTATGAGGAAGACAATTTGTAACGCGGCTTAGAAATGACTCAAAAGTGAGCCAGCCGTCTAAGCTGTATGTATATCATCATTTAAATAAATTTAAAAATTTAATAAAAATAACTATGTAAATACTCCACTAATTATTTAGAAAAACTTAGCCAACCATTTACCTATTATGATATATTTGAATTAAATAACTCTAGGTCAAGTTGTTAAGATGTGTGGTATTTTTCTTGATTGCTTAAGTTTAATTATTAAGAATATTATTTTTTATAATAAATTTATATTTAATTATTTTAAATATTTGTTTATGCACGTGTAACGTACACGCACGTCACTATTGAGTAAGTAATATATACCAGAAGTAGAAAAAAATAGCAAACAAAATTAAAATAGTGAGATCTTGGTTGTAGAAAAACAATCGAGATATTCTCCTGATTTTAACAGTCCTGAAGCTGAGTGATAAACATTAAACATCCTTAGCTTGTCAAACGTCTTCTTAAACGATGGTCTTCCTAGGCTTTTAGTAAGGAGACCTATAGTTTGTTTAGATGAGATAACATAGTCTTAGTCCCGAGGCGTGGATATAGATGGAAAACAGGAGTTCAGCAGGCCTACACAGTAGGTGCCACAAATGAGGAGTTTAGCAAGACTACACAGTAGGTGCCACAAATGAAGAGTTTAGCAAGCCTACACAGTAGGTGCCACAAATGAGATAGATCTCAAGAACAAAGTTAGGCCTCCTTACTCAGTAGGTGCCTTAAAACCTGAAGAACGAGTTACAGAGAAACAGAAGAAGAAGAAGAAGGAGGATTAAATCTGCTGGGGTGTAAAAATATCGTTGCTCAAAGCAAGATTCGCCTCTATATGATCCGCTTCCAGGAACCAGCAAGTTCAAGAGAACTTCTGGAATGCTCGTCAGTCAATATTTGTGACTTGAACGGACTTCCTGAACTTTACGGACTCCCTTAACTCTCTTCTTTGGTGCATCTTGGAAAGGAGGCAAGGGGGCTCTATTTATAGAGTGGAGTGAGACCTCACCATCTCTCATATCTGATGTGGGACTAAAACACCAATACTCTAAAATAGAGTTTGATGTTTTACATCATCCCACAATCAACATAGTCGAGTGCTAGCCCACGCCTTCCCCCCGAACACTCCCGTGCATGCACGAGACAACCTGGAGTCCGTGTCGAGTCCGA
Organism: Iris pallida; assembly: GCA_029216955.1. Taxonomy (NCBI): domain Eukaryota; kingdom Viridiplantae; phylum Streptophyta; class Magnoliopsida; order Asparagales; family Iridaceae; genus Iris; species Iris pallida. The sequence continues at coordinate 37,733,894 of JANAVB010042420.1, forward strand.
GCCCGTACAACAAAAATTAACTTACGTCCTTGTTGGAATTAATCATTTTTTTCTTAGTAAAATCACCCATATGGTTTTCTCCTTAGGGTCACCACCCCATGTGCATATTCCAACAACACATACTCATATATGTTGAGATAACTCATGGTGCTTTTCCAATGTGGGACTAAACTAGCATGTTGAGAGCAAGATCTCTTTATGTCAAGGAGCAAGGGCACCAACAATCCTTCACATATCTCATCATATATATGTGTCTAGGGTTGAGCGTTCCCCACACTAACTGTCCATTTTGCATTAGGATAGATGTCGCTGACGACTTGAATCTTCCCGCATGGGTTAAATAATAATGTGATATAAGAATGGACTATGTCTTGAATTCTGCACCACAATTATAATTCTTTCCACTCACAAAGTGTATTTACATGTGCTTCTGGCTGCACATTAAAGGCCCTGTGCTAGCCTGGTTTCAGTGTATAATTTAGGCGTCTACAAGTTTACCCTCAAGAGACGGCCTGATATCTCTTTACATACACTATAGTAAGTTCTTTATTAAAGAGACATGGCATGAAGCCTTGTGCTTCCTTGCGGTGCTACGCCGCTATGACATGGCCTAAAGCCGAGGCATTACCCCTACCCGGAAACCTTATCGTAGTGTCACACTACTGCAGCATGAGGTCACAGCCTCTTTGTAGTGCCATTCTACCCAGCATGAAGCCTAAGGCTTCCTTGCGGTGTTACGCCGCAACGACATGGCTTACAAGGCCGAGGCTTTACCCCTACCTGGGTACCTCATCGTGGTATCGTGCCACCATAACATTGGGTCACCCTCCCCTTTGTAGTGCTGTCTACAACTCTTTAATTTTATCATACAATATTAGGCTACCTGCCTATTTGCGGTGCTATGCCGCTATGACTTGGCTTGCAAAGCAGAGGTATTATCCCTACCTGAGAACCTCATGGTGGAGTCATCCCACTGTAGCATGGAGTTTTACTCCTTGTAGTGCTACGCTACCGTGCTTCCTGTAAAGCACACCAGGCATTCACTCTGTTTGAGAACTTATTAAGGCATTTAAGCCAACCTCAACACATGATCAATTTTCTGCAAAAAGCACATAGTAGACAACAGTGGTTATGGGTTCGTAACCCTTCCATGTTTTCAAGAACAAGTACCCACTGTTACCTGATAGTTTTCCAGTCAGTGGTCCTCCCTTGAACCGAAAGTTAGATGTCTAGTAGATTTCTCTTTGAACTAGTAACATAAAACTTTATGGTAGGATTACAAAAACATACTATCAGAATGCCTTCATCTTTCCTGCTGTATCTTCAACCAGCTGACGCTTGAGGCCCTTCGTGAACGGATCCGCCAGGTTCTTCTAACTTCGAACATCGATTACTGTAATGACACCTCTCTTGATGATATCGTTCACTGCCCTGTGCTTTAACTGCATAGTTCTCTTCTTTCCGTTAAAGAGATCATTTGATGCCACTGTCGCAGTCGCTTGGTTGTCGCAGTATATCGGAATTATCGGTATCTGCGCTCCAACCACTGGAAGCTCATACATGAGCTCCTGAAGCCATTCTGCTTCATCTGTTGTGGTATCAAATGCAAAGAACTCAGATTTCATAAAAGACCGCGAGAGCATAGTCTGCTTCTTTGACTTCCATGATATAGCAACTCCACCTATTATGAAAATGAATCCACCAGTGGACCTCTCGCTCTCCAACTCTGAGCACCAGCTGGCATCACTGAAGCCTTCTACTACCGGCAGCTCTCCGCTGAAGTGCAGTGCATATGTCTGAGTCTTCTTGAGATATCTCATACCACGCTTCACAGCTTTCCAGTGCTGAACGCCTGGATTGCTTGTGAATCGACTCAGCATTCCTACAGCAAAAGCTATGTCAGGCCTAGTGGCAGTAGTAGCGTATATCACACTTCCGATGATGCTAGCGTACTCCAATTGCCTGACGCTTTCCTTCGAATTTGGCTCCAGCTTCTGATCACTTCGGTATGGTGTATTAATTATGGGAAGATCATGATACCCGTATCGAGTGAGCATATTCTCAATATAATCAGATTGTGACAGTGCCAATCCAGTGTCCGTCCGGATGATCTTGAGTCGCAAGATAACATCAGCATCCCCCAAGTCCTTCATACTGAACTTTGTCGAAAGGAACTTCTTTGTCTCAGTGACACAGCTTATATCCGTACCTAGGATTAGCATGTCGTCTACGTACAGACAAACGATGACTCCTCTTCCGTCAACAAATTTAGTATAGACACACTTGTCTGTTTCGCTGACCCTATAGCCGTTTGATCTGATAACTTTGTCAAACTTCTCATGCCATATTTTGGAAGATTGCTTTAAGCCGTATAGAGATTTTACCAACTTGCAGACTTTGTCTTGTAGGCCTCTGACGACAAATCCTTCTGGCTATTGCATATAAATCTTCTCGGTCAGCTTGTCATTTAGAAATGCTGTTTTCACATCCATCTGATGTATCACCAGTTTGTGTATTGCTGCAAGGGTAATCAACAATCTGATGGTTGTCATCCATGCTACTGGAGCATATGTGTCAAAGTAGTCGATCCCCTGTTTTTGAGAAAACCCCTTGGCCACTAGTCTGGCCTTGAACTTGTCAATGGTTCCATCAGCTTTCATCTTCTTCTTGAAGATCCACTTCTATCCGATGGATTTTGCTCCTTCGGGTAAATCAACTAACACCCATGTGTTATTGGAGATAATTGAGTCAATTTTATTATCTATTGTCTCTTTCCAGAAGACAGCATCTCTGGTCTTTATTGCCTTATCATAGGTAAGCAGATCTGCTTCCACATGATAGGTGACGAAGTCATCTTCGAAGCTCTTCGGCCTCCTTGCTCGCTTCGTCGACGGCTCAGCGAGTTCTGGTTCAATTGTTGTTTCTCCACCAACAACTTCATCTTGGATTACTGGTTCATATGAGACCTCAGTCTCATTTGCACCTACATCATTCTTCAGAATATCTGGAAGAATAATATTTTTGTGCCTTGCAAACTTGTCTTCAAAGTACTTCGCGTCACGAAATTCGATGACATGGTTAGACTCCAAGTTAAGAAATCTTCGAGCGTCACTCTTTTCGGCATACCCCAAGAAGATCGTCTTTGTAGTCCTTGTTCTGAATTTCTGAATCTTTAGATCCGAAAGTTTTACGTATGCCAGACACCCCCACACTCGAATGATATTCAAGTTGGGTCTGACTTTGAACCAGAGTTCATGAGGAGTAATATCAGAAGTTGCATACGACACTCTATTCAGAATAAATTTGGCCGTCGATGCAGTTTCTCCCCAAAAGCACTTTAGAAGACCCGCAGTTAACAACATTGAGTTCATCATCTCTGTCAACGTTCTGTTCTTCCTTTCTGCTACTCCGTTGGACTGAGAAGAATACAGAGCAGTAGTCTTGTTGATGATTTCATGTTCTTTGCAGAACGATGTGAAACTATAAGATCGATATTCTCTGCCTCGATTACTCCTCAACCTCTTGAGTTGTTGTCCAGTTTGCCTTTCATCTTCAGTCTTGAACTCCTTGAACTTCTCGAATGCTTCGTCTTTTGTTTTTATCAAGTAGACGAATGCGTACTTTGAGAAGTCATCGATAAAGGTTATGAAATACTTCATCCCGGCCTTCGTGGAGAATTGTTTGAAGTTATAGATATCGGAGTGCACCAACTCCAGAAGATCTGTGCTTCGATTGACTCGATGAAAGGGTTTTCTTGTATTCTTAGTCTTAGCACACACTTCACATTTTTCTATATTTTCTCCACATTTGGAGATAAGTCCTAGACTAGACAATTTATTTATCCTTTTATAATGGACATGTCCTAGTCTATTATGCCACACTCAAGAGTATAAGCAGAATTAGAAATTCTATTAGTATTCTCTGACTGGGTTATAAGCTGGAGTTTAAACATTCCTTCGGTATAGAAAGCTTTTTCAAAGTACATTCCTTTCAGAGACATCACCATCTGGCCAGCATTGATGTCCATCCTCAGGCCTGCGTTGCAGAGCAGGCCTCCAGAGATCAGGATCTTGGCAATCACGGAAACATGCTTCACACCTTGAAGCGTCAGAGTTTTCTCGGATGTCAGCTTCAGCTCTACCATCCCGATCCCTTGAACTTCAGCTTGTGCCTGATTCGCCACCATCACCTTCTCAGAGGTTTGCTGGTATGTGGTGAACCATTTCTTGCTTGAGCAGATATGGCAGGTGGCACCCGTGTCTACCCACCAGTCAGAGTCAGCCCCTACAGAAGTGACCTGAGTAATTATAGCAATACCGTCAGTAATCAATGAAACCTTATTAGGCTCACCTTGCTGTGACTGCTTGGGCTTGGATCTGCATTCACTCTTGTAGTGGCCCTTCTTGCCACAGTTAAAACAAGTCACATTGGACTTGAGCTTCTTCTGTTTGTGTAGTACCCCGTCCCGTTCAGTCAATCGGAGGATTCGGAACGCCGACGGCGTTCGGACTTAGCCTTACAACGGCTGCTCGAAGACATCGCTCGGTCGAGGCGACCGCTTGCTCAGGTGGGGTAGTTTCGATGAACTCGCCTTATCTTTGCCTTCACATAATAAATCACATGTTTTCAACTTGCACAAGTAGGCTTAATAATAAAAGAGATGAATCCACATAGCTAAAGGGAATAATCCCGACGGGTCGAATTGAGATAGAATATGGAAAGGTCCAACGGTCGGCTTAGAGTTGGTGCACGGCGTGCTTTAAAAATGACACTCGGTCCTTCGTCCCGTGAATTGGGAGAAGGAAAAGTTGGTCTTCGCCACAAGCTAAGAGTTAGACAAATTCATAGGCGTCGCCCGCATAAATGCTTCATAAAGCATGTACGGTTTCTTCGCCCAAGGCGTGGCATAGCCTCTGCTCGCCGACGGGTTAAGTTGTATTGTACGACTTGTGGCATAAGTATATGCACCTCAAATAACTTGGTTGTTCAAAGTCGAACGCGTGCACGGCACGTTCCCACGACGCAAAGCTTGATGCAGCCTTTGCTCGTCATGTTGTTGCAAAGTAAGTTAGGCAAGTTACGTTAAGCTATCAGGAGTAGTAGCAGGCACGGCCCTATGAGTTCTACGGCTAGGTATAACCACATAGTCTCACGATTGTAAGGCCCGTCATATAGAGTATGACTTGGGTGGTGGTGTCACATAGTGTTTCAAGTGGGTTTAAGACACGATGTTACGGACTTAGTGTTTAAGGCACGGGCTAGGATGATTCATTGAGTTTGGAAAGTGTTTCAATAGTTGTTCTTGATTTGAGTGAAATGATAGGGCAAGAAAGAAGAATGCTCGCGACTGGGTCGTCGAGGCAAGAAAGAAGTGTAACGCCCCAGAACCAGAATACTGGAGAACGGAGACGTACATAGCTAGCTACGCATATTAAAGTACAACCCACCTCGCTATACGGTTGTAGAAGCATGGAAAATAACAAGAAAAGGCTCATGCGGCTCAGACAGAAGGAGCCTTATGCGGCTCAGAAATCCATTAGAAAATGCATGCGGCTCAAAGTCCTTTAGAGCCTCATGCGGCTCGGATAGCTCCATGCAGCTCAGAAAAGAGCCACGTGGCCCTAAGTAGTTCTCCTCTACATCTGTCCACAAAGCAATTGCCGCATTAAATACCCTGACGGCAGCTCTGACAATAACAGCCCTGACAAGTGACAGCTCTGACATAAAGTCGAAATAATGATTCTGACATGATGGCGTGTTCCTAGGAAAACGAAGAAAATCTTTGTTACAGCTGGCACGATCCACCGACCCCGAAGTTCCCTATACGGCTGCCACGTTCATGCGGCTGCCATGCTCATATGGCTGCCTCTCTCATGCGACTGCCATCTTCATGCGGCTGCCACTCCTGTGCGGCTGCCACTCCTATGCGGTTGCCATCTTCGTGCGACCGCCTCCCTCATACGGCTGCCATCTTCATGCGGTTGTCCACCCTCATACGGCCACCACCTTCATGCGGCTGCTACCTTCATACGGCTAGGATTGTGAAGGGGCCACCTGTATGCGGCTCACTTAGAGGCCGCACTCATGCGGCTCTGTCAGACGAGACACGTGGCGATACTCATGACAGTTGAGACATGTGGCTGTCTTATCCCCTCGGAATTATGGCTGCTCGCAAATCATAACAACCAGATTTAGTACAATCACCATAATTACACAGATCAAATCAGATTTGTTGTAATTAAGCAAATTAAACATATGACGGAAGATCCGAGCTCGTCATAACAAATTATGAAGATTCATTGCAATCAGCATTAATTGCCCATACGGATTTGGCACAATCAAGAATTAACTGCCCAGATGTAATACAATCAAGATTAATAGTCCAGATGATTGGCCGTCGACTTTTCAAGGGAGGAATCATTGTAAACCCTAATGATCACACCCCCACTTCTATAAATAGCGAGGTGCCATCCTTGCAAACCGTGAAGAACTGGAGAATTGGAAAGAAAAAGAGAAGGGGAATTCCAGAGAGAAAGAGACTCTCTCCACCCGATTGGACACACAGAGAGACAAAGGCACGCACAGAGGATTCTTTCCACACGTCTCGAGAGCATTTCTTCATCAGAGCCAAGGCTACGTCCGATCGTCCAAGGAGTAAGGCAGAGCTGCAGTCGCTTTCCCGAGCCTCTACCGTCACCCCCCATAATCAAAAATAAACAATCGTACTTAGATTACTGTACCTAGGTTTTCGTCCCTAGGCTTTCTTTTTACGAGCGAGTTTGTGTTATGAGTCTAAGTTCAGTCCTCCTATATAATTGTTCTGTACTTTTACAATCAATGGCAAACACGATGGTGACTCTGCTGGGGACTAACTTCTCCACGACTGAGGAGTTGGTGACGCAATCGAACGCAGCCAAACTTGGCTCCACTTAACAAATGCTGGTCGTCCGGTTCGACCAGCAGGCGTTTGAAGAAATGCTCTCCGACGGAAGCGCTGGCCCGGTCCAGCGGCGAGCCCGCACGAAGAAGGCCCACAGGAAGTGGAGGCCCAGATCATTCGTTCCTCCGTAAGCTCTCAAAGGAGTACTCTCTGTTGCCCAAGACGACGAAAAAGACCCTCTTACGGCCCCACTTCAGACCATAGAAGACTATGCTGTCCCCAAGTCTGGCAGAGGAAAATACTACGATGCTGGACTTGCAGGGGCAAAGGGGAACTCTGTACGGTCTAAGAAGAAGCCGCATCGGGACGCCAGCCGCATGAAGACTCATGCGGCTACAGAAGTCAGCCGCATGCAGAAGGCTCATGCGGCCAAAACTCTCAGCCGTATGAAGGAAGCTCATGCGGCCACGACTGCCAGCCGCATGCAGACTCCTTATGCGGCCACCGTTTCTAGCCGCATACAGAAGGGTCATGCGGCCACACATGCTAGCTGCATACAGACAACCTGCACGGCCACCAATCCCAGCCACATACCATCTGCTCCATGCGGCTCACGGTCAGTCTTTGATCGCCTCTCATACGGTTCTGACTCGAGATGCTTCCAAGAGAATGCGCTAGACTCTGTACGGCACCATTTGGACTCCTCTTACTCTGCACCTTCGGGTGTTAGAGCGAGGAAGTCTAGGATAGCGCGGGCTCGGCAAGCTCAGTCAGCTGTCCCAACCTCTGACCATCCGAGCGCTCCGCTCACTATTATGCGGGCCTTCGATGGAAAGTTGTACCAAACCACTCGAGTTCAGCCCCCGGTGGCAAATGGACAGAGTGGTTCCCAAAAGTCTTCTAACAATGAGGGAGCAAACATGGTGCCAATACACTCGGATGCTCGGGTTTCCCGGGCCCACAAATCGGGTGTAAAGGTTGCTCGAGACGCACCTGACTTGCGTGACGTGATCCTTCACAAGCACAAAGAAAGAGAAAAAGCCTCGGTGTATAGAGAGTCCTTCCCTGGACATCACTGTACTCAAGTCATTATTAACTGCTGCTGTAGAAAGATGGCCACACAAGAGGACCGGCAATCCGTCTTCCGACGACTGTAACACCCAAGCTCAGAAGACGAGACACTTCTCGTCGCCTCCTGTAATTCTGCTCAGAGGATCCCTGGTAGCGGGAGAGGAAAGAAAACAAACGTCTCCAGTCCTAAAATCTCAACCAAGAAACTCTCTTCTAAGCGGTTGTCCACGACTGCCACAGGAGGAGTTTTCCAAGGTACTCGCTCAAAGACAAAATCTGCCACGCTTGGAGAATCGTCGTCCATATCTCAGGGAGGCGCTAGAGCTGGGGGTAGCACTCCTCCAAACATCCACGATAACTCGGTGTTCCAAGAAGATAATCCAGGGGAAACGGTTTCCCCAACAGACGCAGCAGGTTCCGACGTCCCCGAGGACGTTCGCGACTCTCAAGACGAGACAAGCTATGAAGCTGGGGGTACCACTCCTTCTGAGTCCGAACCAGAGGAGAACATTCCCATATACCCTGACGACTTCTCTGTAAAAGGGTATGACTCAGAGGGCGCGTCCTCCACCGTCCCTTCTATCTCTCCTCATGTGAGGACAATATTCATGACAGATAGCAACCAAGATGGTTCCAGTGATCGCCAACGCATCGACACTCTGGAGGCTATACTACACGCCTTGGTCAAGTCTGTGGACGAGATCAAAGCGGCCCTTCCAACTCTGCAAGGGAGGACGTCTGGCCAAACAAGCTTGGGTCCTGCGGTCAATGCGGACTCAAACTCCGCTACACCAAACCCGGGTGTAGCTCCCCTTCCCGAAAAATATTTTTTGAGATATTTATTTATATTTTTTTATTTAATAGTGATTTTAGAATTTTCTGTAAATAATTATTCGATAATTATTACGATAGATGACTTTAGCCATAGATGAGTTTTGGAGTACAAGACGACTAGGAATTATGGCATGGATAGTGCAGTGGCGTGCTTTAACTAGAGTTTAGCCATGGTAAGAGAAGGTTGAGCCATAGTGATGTCCTAACTAGGAAAACCAGACCAAGTTACGAGTTAATCCCTATAAATGGTTTAATTAGCTATTTATTAATATTTTGACTTTTAGGCGTTTCAATTATACTAGAATAGTCCGGACTGGGCCCGAACCGAGCCCAAGCCCATGTAGGCTTGTAGTGAGTCCTGAGATGTCCGTGTTGATATTTATTTTGAGTGTATACTTCGTATCTTAATTTAATTGGTTAATAAATTATTTTTCTAATTAATTATATATCTATATAATATCGATTTGTTGATATTGATTGAATATTATTTTGGAAATAGGATAACTATTTTCCTTAGACAGATTTGTGTATTTTGGGATCTAGACTATACAGATTTTTGGGTGTACAACCATTATTCTTGTCACTAGTCCATTAGCTGTTATAAAATAAAGTGAATATATATATATATATATATATATATATATATATATATATATATATATATATATATATATATATATATATATATATATATATAGTTGTATAATTAGACACGTATAGGTGTGTATATTTAGGTATAAATATATATGTGTATATTCGGATGTATATATATATGTATGTGTGTGCATGTGTATGTATATACGAATATATATATATGGACAAATATTATATGTGTAGGTTTGTGTAAATATAAATATGCGCATATTAAATATATAGGAGTTTATATAAATGTACAAGTGTATATTAAATGTATAGGTATTCATATATATAAATATATATAAATAAGGGTATGTAGGTGTATAAATACAAATAAATATGTGTATACATATATTTGTATATATAAATAGATATATATATATATATATATATATATATATATATAGATATATATATATATATATATATATATATTTGTTAATTAATTAAGAAAAAAACGGGTGCGGGTCGTGACAAGTTTTTGTGGTGGCCCATGCAGGACAGTCTTTGCAAATCACGCGAACTCATGATAGTACTTAAGTTAGTTGTACTATTGCGAGCCTGCGACTAGGAAATGCTCATTTACGAATTAGAATTAATTTAATTTAAGAGAATGCCTAGGATTAGGAGTCCCTTATACAAGTTTACCGATGGGTAGTTTAGGCCGTCCAATTTAGGTGAGGAGTTATTAATTTTGATAGTTTGTCAGATCCCTATAGGTACACTATTATCTCTTGATATGACGATGTAATCCAATGTGGATAGATTATTCGCTTGGGGAGACAGGGCTTCATAGAATTATTTGATCTAACCTTGATAAATTGTTCAATACCTTTCCCCTTAGATATCATCCCCATATCTTAGTCGAATTGTCTATTTAGTTCCAATTTGCCCCAGGAATTATTATTTTGTAGAAATTTTGATTATGTTATCCCCCTATGAACCTCGAGTTAGTTTCGATTCAAGTTTTTCCCCCATGGTTTGGATACACACAAAATAGATACTAGAATATTGTATTCCTTTTGTTTTCAGTTATTTCCTCTATGTTCAATCTTTTATTCCAAGGGTTGTGACTAATAGGACATATACTTACGCTTTATGGTTACCTTGTTGGAATCCCTAGAAGCTTATGAACTTTTACAGGTTTTAGTTAAAGGAATGTTAGTTAACTCATAATGGCAGGACAACAGCGCACTGTCGCCATATATTTGAAATATGGAGACTATAAATTCACTGCAGCCAGCAGCGCACTGGCGAGACACGACCCCTAGAGTTGAAATTAGTTTAAGAAATATGGGTTATAGAATATTGCTAGAAATATGGCTAGTGGTCCACTCTTTGATCATAGCTCGAACCAATATTGGATAGGGTTAAGTAATGTTCGGTTTGTATCATATTTGAGTTACGAAACCAAGAGTTTACCATCGCCCGAGTATACGTACAAGGCATAATTCTCGGTGAAATGACTTCAGACGTGAGTACAAATTAGGGATACTGTAGAGGATAAAACAGTGCCAGTATGTTCTATAAGATCTGAAGCCAATAGTAGTAGAAGTTCTATGAGATTGGGAAGCGTGTCTCCCGACCTAGTATTCCGTGGTCCTTGTGATCTATTGACAAGGTAAATGACTGACACTAATAGGTTTACCTAGAATATGGAATCTAGAATGTCCATAACCCATTAGTCGACCAAGTCCTTGTGGAAAGAAGATAGTAGGAAGACTGTATAAGCAAGAACACCGGGTAAGGTTTGATTCTCATAAAACTCGAACTACTTGTGCCTTTTTTCAAAAATCTCGCATAATTGTATTTGACTATCTTAACCAACGCTGCTATTACAGCCTAGTTTTGCAAGCTCACTATGTTCTCGAGCTTGATTCGAGGCATATGTTTAGTGGGGACGCCTATTAACATATTGTCTAATCAGAATCAGTGTATTATGGTCTGATCAACCATGATGCATTTGGTTCGTATTTTATTTAATTACCCAACGTGGATTGAGATGCAGATGTCTCTAGGATCTCATCTGCGACTGCATTGACAATTCCTCTTGAATTATATGTTCGTCCTTGAATTACGAAATTGTATTCAGTAACATCTTCCTTGAATTCTTTATTGTTTTTGTCTTTCACCGCTTTGGAAAGACGAAAGCTCGTGATGGTAGGGAGATACAGAGTATTCCCATGGCTATGATAATGGTAGGCACAAGTGTAGCTACCATCGGCCAGCCATGTGATTGAGTTACTCGTCCTCCCATCGACCCTCAAACTACTAATAAGACTTTCGAGCCATCTGAATTTGAGAATGATTAGGGTTTTATCCTTAGTCAGAACGCCAACCTAGGAGACTATCTATTCTCAAGAAACCAAATTTTGTGAGTCTCTAATTATTGCTGGAAGCTTGCCCTAACTAGCAACCCATAAGCCTTGAACCAACCCTTCCTCGACCGAAGCCCACAGTTTAGACATGAGATGAATGGACAAGGCTAAGGACAATAATTTACCGTGACTATGGAAGACACTCATCCCGAGATTGGTTTCCAACAAGTATTACCCTAGTCACGTAAATTTTATTATTAAAGCCTAACTTGTATGGGAACCCCGCAGTCACTAGCTTAGCCAATACCGTAGCTTAAATACCCTGTCATATTACGACCTACCAGTTATCAACAGCAATGCATGACCACTACAACTTATGTATACTGTGGACAAGCATATCATTCTATTTTATCGACCATGTGTCATGGTACACACTCGTTTTCCATTTAGTGAGGAACGAACCTTGACTCGACTTATAACCATCGTACCCCGTTACGCCGTGCTTGATTCTTTATTAACAAGAGTCGAGGTATAATACCTGGATTTTGGAATTTTTCTGACCTTATTATTCCTAAGACCATATCCTAGCTTCTAAGGTGGGTATACCGTAAGCCTTCTAAAATTTTAGGATACACGAGGATTACTGATTGATTAGAATAACTTCTATTAGGATGATGATTAGTGCCCTTGGACTCCCACTTTTCATTTAGATCATTTCGTGTCCCCGGCCGTGTCATTAATATTCGAAGCACGAGGCCAGTTTTTATCTTCCAACAAAATTCATATGCAAGATCTAGACAAGTCTACCTTCCTCTAGGTATATCATGTCCCACTCAAACCCGTTCCCTTGTACTCTATTTTTATGGTACGACTTTCAGGTAAAAAGGACTAGCCATAACCCTTACCGTAATACCGGTATATCTTCTGACTTCTATTAGAGCCTCAACTTTGACTCATTTCCTTCGACCAAATATATGGTTGTGACCTACTCGAAGCCCACTATGCACATGCCACTAGTGTGCCACTCAATTGAGGCCTCTTGTGCTACTTAAACACAAAAGTCACGGAAAGCACATCTTCAAGGCTTACAAAGCATATTAACCAATCCGACTGCTACCTAGCTCAACCACGTGGGTAGAAACCTATTCTAGGTTACCTTAACCTAGTAGAAATAATTTTATCATTGAGATCTTGTCCAGTCCATGTGGATTGAAATCCAAGATTCATTCGACCAACGATTGATGTTCCAATCAGGAAACCCATTAGGACCCAGTAAGATCCATCCAGGCATACCACCCTATTTGGACTATAAAATCGAACTACTTGAAATAGGTCCCTATACCTATTATGTAGTCTCCATCCCTTAGAATGTGAGGTCATTCGTAACCCTTAATCCATCTACCTGGAAGTTGCGATACGACCTTGCATTGTATTTATAACCCTTGCTCGTGTGTTTAAATAACCACGGATAAGATCACAATATTGATTTCTCAAATCCCGTTCTATTATGGAACCTGTTTAGAATTTCGATAACGGAACTTTTGTATTGCACGGATTGCAAGCCCTCTAGGAAACGAAGGGTTCTTCGAATTATCAAGTGACTGGACTAGAGTAGCCTAATCTAGCAAAATAGGTCATTGGTTCATAGACTTTCTTTCGATCTGCATCATTGGATACTCCCTATCGCTCTTGAAATTTTATATTTACTATCGATTATTCTTTCTTATCTTCATGTCCTTCCTATTGTAGAGTGACGAATGGTCATGCTTATTGGAGTTTATCAATATTTCTTAGCTACTTGTATAAAATTTTTGCTTATTAAATATGGGGTTGTTTGATAGATATGAGCGGGTTATAGATACCATATGCCTAGATATTGTTGGTAAGATTATTAGCAACCAGTTAGAAGATTTTAAGACTTTTAGTTTGAGGAGTAGTGTAACCAAAGGTGGGTAGAAGTCCTGGAGGCTATATGTCTAGGAGAAGATTACAAACTATTTTTTTGAGGAATTAAAATTTAAGGAGATTAAGGTTCATGTAGAGCTTCTTATTGAATTTTAAAAAATAATTATGGATTAGAATTTCGAGGACGAAATTATTTTTAAGGTGGGTAGATTTGTAGCTCCCCTTCCCGGAAAATATTTTTTGAAATATTTATTTATATTTTTTTTTATTTAATAGTGATTTTAGAATTTTCTGTAAATAATTATTCGATAATTATTACGATAGATGACTTTAGCCACAGATGAGTTTTGGAGTACAAGACGACTAGGAATCATGGTATGGATAGTGCAGTGGCGTGCTTTAACTAGAGTTTAGCCATGGTAAGAGAAGGTCGAGCCATAGTGATGTCCTAACTAGGAAAACCAGACCAAGTTGCGAGTTAATCCCTATAAATGGTTTAATTAGCTATTTATTAATATTTTGACTTTTAGGCGTTTCAGTTATACTAGAATAGTCCGGACTGGGCCCGAACCGAGCCCAAGCCCGTGTAGTCTTGTAGTGAGTCCTGAGACGTCCGTGTTGATATTTATTTTGAGTGTATACTTCGTATCTTAATTTAATTGGTCAATAAATTATTTTTCTAATTAATTATATATCTATATAATATCGATTTGTTGATATTGATTGAATATTATTTTGGAAATAGGATAACTATTTTCCTTAGACAGATTTGTGTATTTTGGGATCTAGACTATACAGATTTTTGGGTGTACAGCCATTATTCTTGTCACTAGTCCATTAGCTGTTATAAAATAAAGTGAATATATATATATATATATATATATATATATATATATATATATATATATATATATATAGTTGTATAATTATACACGTATAGGTGTGTATATTTGGTTATAAATATATATGTGTATATTCGGATGTATATATATATGTATTATATGTATGTGTGTGCATGTGTATGTATATACGAATATATATATGGATAAATATTATATATGTGTAGGTTTGTGTAAATATAAATATGCGAATATTAAATAAATATGAGTTTATATAAATGTACAAGTGTATATTAAATATATAGGTATTCATATATTTGTATATATATATATATATATATATATATATATATATATATATATATATATATATATATATATAAATATATAAATATATATATATATATATATATATATATATATATATATATATATATACATTTTTGTTAATTAAGAAAGAAAGAAGAAAAAAAAAGAAAAGGAATGGGCAGCTCGGCCCATTCCCTGCTGCAGCCCCACCCGAGAAAAAACCCCAACAACTTCCCCAGCCCGAGACTCCTCAGCAAAACCGAACTCTCCTTTCAACCCGAGCGGAAGACTGTCTATATATATATAGATAGAGAGGGAACGAAATCGAGAGTTCCAAAACCCTAAACACCAACGCCGACCCCAACCCCAGTCCCTGGGCGACCCCCCGACACCGTGCCGCCGCGCAGGGCGCCGTCGACCGGCCAAGTCACGGCCAGGCCGCGCACGCAAGCAGCAGTAACAGCATTATGCAGCAGTCACAGGTACACTTTGTGATCGAGTTTCTAACCAACCGTTCGATCATTTTTGATTTCGTAAATTCCTAGGGCTAGCCCATATAACCCTCTAGGAACCCATTTATTTGCATCGTGCCGTAATGATGCGATGTCGACAAATATTCGACGCAAAGTTCCCAAAAAATTTCTCGGAAACAGAGCGTGTACTCAGTCCCAACCGTGACATTGGGAGGTGATTTCTCGCCAATCCATAAACCGAATCGAAAAACTATTTAAACAACTTTTTAGACAACATGTACGGCTTCCTAACCTAATTTGTAGTTTCGATTTTTATCAACTGTGTGCGACGAAATCAACTTTCAAAGTTCAACAAAACCTGTTTTCAAAACTAGAAAATTGTTCCACACGACGTGTGTCCCGCCATTCTGGACGACGTGGTTGCGAACCGAAAGGATCGAAATCTGCGTAACGGCTTCATGGTCGTGTGGGCTTTGGCGGAATTCAAATTGGTCGCGTGTGCACGATGAATTTGATGCGTATCCGTCGAAATTCACCGTATCGTTTACTTTACAAATTCTCCAATTACTTTGTGCACGCTCGTCAGATCGAGACGAAACTTACGCCAACAGGATCGTATCATTTTTCTGGTCCTGTCTGCCAAGTTTGGTCCAATTCTGAGATAGTTGATAAAATCACCGTTTTACGGGCCCCACGGTTCTACTCAACGGGCGATTTTGTGCACGGCCCGCCGGAATCCAACTTTGGACATACGGTTGGATTTGTATCAAAAAACTGGATTCGTAGACATATAGTTTGACGACTTTAGAGACCGTTGAATCTGGCACGCTTTTCGGTGCAAAGCGGGTCCAACGGCGGAAATCGTTTTGATCCAAAATTATCGTTTTACCCCTGTGTCCAGAATTGGACTTAAGGACAGGCGATCCTAGCTATTTTGACTATTCTAAGAATATTGGTAATGTTTATTTCAGCTTCCGGGGACTGTTGTACGGGTTTTGACTATTGTGGCACATTGAGTAGTTCAGACTGTCGGTTTCACCAACAGAGGACCACAGGCGAGTACAGTTTATTGTCTGCATTTCAATATTGATCTTTACTATATCTCATTGATTGGTCATTAATTATGTGAATTTTATTTTATTATAAAACAATGAGTCGGGAACTTGAAATACCAAAGATATGTGATCTGACCATAGTCCGTGTTTATTTTCTGTAAGTAGACATTGTAGCCCGTGTTTATTTTCTGCAAGTAGACATTGTAGCTCGTGTTTATTTTCTGCAAGTAGACGTTGTAGCCCGTGTTTATTTTCTGCAAGTAGACATTGTAGCCCGTGTTTATTTTCTGCAAGTAGACATTGTAGCCCGTGTTTATTTTCATACGACCCGGTCCCCAAATACTTGGGTCGAATCGGATCATGCCCAGCCTACACCGTTGATGAGACGGCGGCAGTAAGCTGTAATCCATATGCAGGTGATCAACAACATTTGAAACTAAATTTTGCCACATCATTTATTTAAACGATAATTTAAAACTTGTTCTGTTACAAAGATTCATAACTTGAAATAACACAGGAACAACTAAACTCTCAAACTAAAGTAGCATCTATGGAGACGCCACAACATCATCTTCAGCTGGAAGTACCGCCGGGTACAAATCAGGATCATAATAGCTATTGATCAGCATCTCCAGGTCATCAGTAGTACCTACGGTTATCCAGTCAGGAAAGGAGCAAAGTACAGTTCATGCAAATTTTAACAATTAAAATGACAATTAATATCATGCACTTTTAAACAGTTTTAAAAATGAAACAGTTTGAAATACAGTACAGTGATATGAATAGGTAATGAATATGACCGGATTGGGTTACAGTAGTATCCTAGCGATACGGTATGGCTTGTCCCCGTGTGAAGAGGGAAAAGCTAATACAGTCAGTTATCCTAATTTTGGATTTGGTCATATCCACTACTCTATTCCCCCATTCCCCAACAGTATAGTCAATACTCTCGAAAGAGTTCGTGTATAACAGTGGTTTAAAATTGCAATGAAATGATTGTTAAAATAATCGTAAATCCACATAAATGTACTTGCCATAAATTTCTCAAGTTGGACGAGTTTGGTACTTAGGGATTTGATCAGTCACACTCTTCTTTGAAGTCCTACATTTCTGGGAATTTTGTCTCAGAAACCACAACTCTAGAATTATCTAGTTACAATCTCTAGATTTTGTTTCCTAGTTAATTTTAGTCTTGTATTAACCAAACACAACCAAAATACGCTTTTCTAATGCGTTATAATTTAGGAAATCTAAATTTATGTTTTATTCCGAAAAACTTGTTTTCATCAATTTATTGGGAAAAAGTTAGTATTTTATAATTATATATATAAATATATTTTTCTTTTCTTTAAGTGAGAAAATCATGAATTTCTAACTAATTAATATTAATTAATCCTACGTATTCACAATCCCAGAAAAATCCACAGCTAATTCCTATTTATTACAATTTATAAAAAATAAACAAATGAGCTTATGCTCTTACATTTCCATGAATTAAAATAAGAGAAAGAAACTGTTAGTCCTACAAAATTTTCATAATAATAATAACTAATAATTCTAATTTGAGAATAAAAATGAGTCTCAGAACTGGTCCAATCTTCATTTACAGCTACTCTGCCTCAACGTCCGGACAGACCGGTGCGTTTGCATTTCACTGGGGCCCATTGACCGATAAGGTCGTCGCCCAAAAATAATATCATTTCCGAAAATCATTTTAAAATCATAAAATCAAATTTATAGAAATTTCGGCAGCATTCCCTCTATTTTCGGGATAACCCAAAACTGGGAAACGCACCGATCTTTTCTGCAAATAAATCCCAAACCAAATATAACCACAAAAACTATTTTTTCGAAATAAATTCGAAGTCCAGAATTGATATCGAAACTTCCAAAGTAAATCGGAAAACTAACAACGTCCCTTCCGATATTATTCTCGGAAAATCCAAGAAATCACAGAACCCAAATAATATGTATATAAATCTATAACCACAGAACTGTGAAGAAGTCAAAAAATCCGAAATCGCAAAGACAAAAACCACAGCATACTAATTCCGAAGAAACTTCGGAAATGGTAACGAAATCAAAACGTAACCAACATCCAAATTCTCGAAGGAATCGGGGGACCAGTTTTCATCATAGACTAAGAGAACTATGGGACTATCCAGAAGTTACCGAAATCGAAGGAATCCGAAGTGATGCCTCGGCCTCGGAACTCACCTTGCCGGAATACGGCTGCGTGTACAGCACCAACGAACAGAGGAAGTCCAGAAGAGAACTCAGAAACTCGCGAAAACTGACTCCTCGGGACAGCGCCACGCACACAGAAGTGCTGGACAGCAAATCGGAAACAGGGGTCAACCGTGGAGAGCCGGGGAAGTGCGCCGGCGGAAAGTCGGGGCTAGAACGCGCGGGAGGGACCGGCGGCGCTGGAGGCGCGGGTCCGGCGGCGGGAAAAGCCGCGCGGGGTGGCTCGGGAACTCGGGAGGCGGCCGACTACTGCGGGGCTAGTCGCCGGACAGGGCGCGGCCTGGGGAAGGTGGCGCCGGGGACGAGGTTCGCCGGAAAAATCGGGCTAGGGCACGGTTAGGGATTTGGAAAGGGGAAAGTGGTGGAGAATGGTTGGGAGTAGGGCCTTATATAGTAGATGGAGAAGGGAAGTTACCATGGGAAGAAGGCCAACGGCCATGGCCGTTCGGAAGAGGAATGGAGGAGTCCGTCAGTTGGTCGGGAAGGAAACTGAAAAGTCTACAGAAAGCTCCAACCATGGAAATGATTCCATTCCTCCATGAATGAGTTTTAACTCATTCACTCTGCTGTAGAAATGAACCAAATGGATTATGGATCCTAAATGGGTTATAATGGGTTGTGGGTCAAATGGATTATTGGATTTGGGCCTAAGGGCTATGATCCAAATTAAAAATAATGAGCTAACAAAATTTTAATGGGCTGAACAACAACAAGAAAAATGGTTTTAAGGCTTTTGAGAAAATAATTTGTTTACTTAAAAAAATCTTAAAAAAATATTTTAAAGTTCAATTAAAATCAAACCGGGTTCATCTAGGCTGACATACAACAATCTAATCAATTTATAATAATAATAATTTTTAATTAATTAGAAAAATTTCAATTTTTGATTATACCCTAGTTTCTAAATTCAATTTTCCCAAATTAACAATTGAAAATAATTTTAAAAATAATTTTCTAAAATTACGGGTTTCACAACCTTCCCTCCTTAAGAAATTTCGTCCTCGAAATTTAAAGAATTGGGTTAGAAATTACCTCAGGTCTCAAACAAATACGGGTACTTCTCCCGCATCTCATCCTCTTGTTCCCAGGTAGATTCGCCTGGGGAATCATGCCTCCACATTACCCGAACTATCGGAGTCACCGAAGTCCTGGTCCTCTTCTCACCTCGGTCTAAAATCGCCACTGGCTTCTCAGGCATAGTGAGGCTCGGTCCAATCTCCAGCACTGAGTGGTCTAAGATGTGATTCTTATCAGAGACGTAGCCTCTGAGCTGTGAGACGTGGAAAACATTGTGCACGCCTTCTAGATTAGCTGGTAGAGCTAACCTATACGCCACTTCTCCAATCCGGCTCAGAACTTCAAATGGTCCAATGTACCTGGGACTCAGCTTCCCAGCTCTGCCAAATCTGATTGTACCTCTGGTAGGAGAAATCTTCACAAAGACTTTATCTCCTTCTTCAAACTCCAGTAGTCGACGACTGCTGTCTGCCCAATGCTTCTGTCTGTCCTGGGCAATTCTGAGCTTGTCTCTGATCATCTTCACCTTCTCTGCTGTGTCGGTCACCATCTCTCGGCCCAGCAGTACTCTTTCTCCTACGTCGTCCCATGCCAAAGGTGTACGGCAACGACGTCCATACAGATCCTCAAATGGGGTCATACCAATGCTGGCTTGGTAGCTGTTATTATAAGAAAACTCTACCAAGTGCAAATGGTCTTCCCACGATCCTCCGAACTCCAAGACACACGATCTCAGCATATCCTCCAATGTCTGAATCGTCCTCTCTGATTGACCATCTGTCTGGGGGTGATAAGCAGTGCTGAACTTCAACTGTGTCCCCAGGCTGTCATGCAAACTTTTTCAAAAATGAGAGGTAAAACGAGTGTCTCGGTCAGATACAATGCTTACCGGTACTCCATGAATCCGGTAGATGTGTCGCATGTATAGTGCCGCCAACTTCTCGGTGGATAAACCAACCTTGAAGGAAATAAAGTGAGCTGACTTGGTCAGTCGGTCCACTATAACCCAAATGGCATCCTTCCCTCCTTGGGAACGAGGCAAACCTGACACGAAATCTATTGTGATGTGCTCCCACTTCCACTCCGGAATGTCCAATGGTTGTAGAAGTCCTGCGGGTCTCTGTCTACTGGCCTTCACTTGTTGACAGATCATACATCTCGCCACGAATCTGGACACATCTTTCTTCATTCCATACCACCAAACAATAGTGCGCATATCCCGATACATCTTATTAGCTCCAGGATGTATAGAATACTGCGACTGATGTGCTTCCTTTATCAGCTCGTTCTTCAGTTCGCCAGATGGTACACAAAGCCTCGTACCATTCTTCAAAGCTCCATCACTGGCGATTGAGAAACCCTCAAGTGTTCCCGCCAACACTCGGTCTCTCAGTTTGCAAAGTGCTTCGTCTTGAAACTGAGTCTCCTTGATCTTGTCCATCAGATACGAGCTCACTTGCAACTTCATCAGTACTGAATCAGTATCCAGCTCCATCCTTCTATCTTCAGGCAATATGATCTCTAATCCAAGCTTCTCGATGTCCTCTAGCAGATGCCGCTCCTTAGTCAAGAACATCGCCACTGGGTATCGACTAAGTGCATCAGCGACCACATTAGCCTTACCCGGGTGGTATTGCAGGTCGATGTCAAAGTCCTTCATTAGCTCCAGCTATCTTCTTTGCCTCATGTTCAACTCTTTCTGAGTGAAAACATACTTCAGACTTTTGTGATCTGTGTATATTTCCACTCTCTCTCCATACAGATAGTGCTTCCATAGCTTCAACGCAAAGATAACTGCCGCCAGCTCCAGGTCATATGTGGGATAATTCTTTTCATGGTTCCGTAATTGCCTAGATGCATAAGCAATCACTTTCCTATTCTGTTGAAGAACACATCCCAGTCCTTTTCCAGAGGCATCACTGTAGATTGTGAAACCACCGGATCCTGCGGGTAGCGCAAGGATTGGTGCAGTGGTAAGCCTCTTCTTCAGCTCGTCAAATGCTGCCTGACACTCTTCCGTCCAGATGAACTCTTCATTCTTTCGAGTAAGCTTCGTCATCGGTTCAGCAATTCTGGCAAAATCCTTCACAAACTTCCGATAGTAGCCAGCCAAGCCCAAGAAACTTCTGATTTCAACAACTGAGCTTGGGGTAGACCACTTCTCTACAGCAGCTATCTTCTTAGGATCCACCAAAATTCCTTCTCCTGTGACAACATGGCCAAGAAAATCCACCTTGTCTAGAAAGAATTCACATTTAGATAGCTTACCATATAACTTCTCTTTCCTCAAAGTTCCCAGAACCTTCCTGAGGTGCTCCTCATGCTCCTCTTCAGTCTTCGAATAGATCAAAATGTCATCAATGAAGACAACAACAAATTGATCTAAGTATTCATGGAAAACCTTGTTTATAAGGTTCATGAATACAGCCGGAGCATTTGTCAGTCCAAACGGCATGACCAAGAATTCAAACTGCCCATACTTGGTGTTGAACGCCGTCTTGGGAATATCTTCCTTCCTGACCTTGATCTGATGATAGCCAGATCTGAGGTCTATCTTGGAAAACACCTTGGCTCCACTGAGTTGGTCAAACAGGTCATCGATCCGGGGCAAAGGGTACTTGTTCTTGATTGTGATATTGTTCAGCGCCCGGTAGTCGATGCACATCCTCACTGTTCCGTCCTTCTTGGGAACAAACAAGACAGGTGCTCCCCAGGGTGAAGCTCCGTCTCGAATGAATCCCAGAGCCTTCAGTTCATTGATCTGATCCTTTATCTCCTTAGCCTCCTTCGGGTTGACTCTGTAGCATCCCTTAGAAATAGGAGAAGAACCGGGGACTAGGTCAATGGTGAACTCCAAATCTCGGTCTGGGGGTAACCCGGGAAGACTATCAGGAAAAACATCCATAAATTCCGCTATGATAGGGTACGGAGGTCCGGATTCTTCTGTGATAGAAGTGTAAGTAACACACTCCATATCCTCCGGGGTTCGAGAGATTTCAAACTCCGGTTCTCCAGGTGGACTGAAGACTACACATCCTCGATGACAGTCTATCAGTGCATGCTGCTTACTTAACCAGTCCATCCCTAGGACTACATCATAGTTAGGTAAGGGCATGACAAACAATGGTGCTATAAAGTTATAGCTAGCTATGGTGATAGGGCATTCACAAATTTCAGTAATAGGTAGGGGTCCTCCTCCAGTCATAACTCTACAGATCTTCTTGCTAAAGCCAGTAACTATATGGTGTATAGATATGAATTTGGTGGCTATGAAACTATGAGATGCTCCCGAATCAAATAAAGCTAAGGCAGGGTAGGAATGCACATAGATAGAACCTGATATGACATCCGCTACAGGTTCCTGAGCTGGCTCTGATTCCACTGCTGTCAGGGCAAAAGCTCGCCCCGTCTTCTGTTGATGTTGCCCAAACTGTTGTTGCTGAATGGGCAGAGGTCCTTTCTGCGGAGTTGCTCCAGTCCGGTTGGTCGACAAAGGGCAATCCCTCACTTGATGGGTGGAAGACCCACAGACTAGGCAGTGCCCTAGTCTCTTCCTGCAGATGTTTGCCAGATGTCCCGGCCTCTTGCAAAAGTCGCAGACGGGGATCTGCCTCTGAGGCGCCTTGTCATTGTTCCTCGCCTGCTGGTAAGGAGGACGGTTGTTGTTGTTGCTGTTGTTATTGTTGTTGTTGGGCTTCTTCTGATTACCCTGGAAGTTGTTAGTTCCAGGATAATCTCTCTTCGAGCGGGCAGGTTGGCTCTTCTCTATGTCTTGTGCTCTCTCCAGGATCTTCTCATAAGTATTAGCACCGTCTGAGATCACATGGGTGCGGATCTCTTCTCTTAGTCCATATCTGAACCTTTCAGCACGATCGTCAGGATCAGCCACCAGGTTCTTGGCAAATCGGCTGAGCTGGCCGAATTCAGCAGCATACTCTCCCACAGTCATGTTGCCCTGCTTCAGGTTCTGGAATTGTCGCTCCATCTCCCGCAACTCCGAAGTTGGGAAGAACTTCCTCTGGAATAACCTCTTGAAGGTGTCCCAGTCAACCTGCCTATCCTAGAGTCGGGGTTCATTCCGATACCAGGTGCTTGCTACATTCTGCAGTTGGAGTCCCACTGCTTCAGCCTTGAGGTCTTCTGGAAGTCGAACGACGCTCAGGAGACACTCCATACTGTCGAGCCATTCATCAGCATAGATAATTCCCTCGGTTCCCTTGAAGGGTCGAGGGTTCTGCTTCTTAAAGCTCTCAATATCGCCCACCTTGGTAATATGATTTCCATTAATTAAATGGCCTTATTATTACATAAATTAATCCTTAAATTTATGTTTACCTTGGTAGGCCTTGGTTCCTGTTGAGCGGCTTCTCCTCTTTCCAGTGCAGCCATTGCCATGCTATGGGCATTCTCCATGCCTTCTCTCATAATGGCCGTCTGCTCGCGATGAGCTTCAGCTTGAGTTCTCTGGGCTTCTAGCACTCCTCTTAGCAGACCTATGAGGTCAGTGGGCAGCACAGGTACCGGTGGGGCAGCTGGAGTAGGCGAGACCACAGGGGGCTGCATCTCTGTCCGAGAAGATGATGGATCCGTCGTTGTATTATGGGGACGGTCGGCCAACTGTCGAGGTGTAGGATCCGGACTTGATTGGGGAGGTGGGGTATGGTCAGGTGTTGACATCCTATCGCCAGCAGGGTTGGTATTGTCAGTGGCCATTCTCTGGAAGGTTTAGGATATAAACATAAGCAAGGTAGCCTATCTATAATCAAACAAAAATATTTAATTATAATATATTTCGGTCCTATGTCGTGGCAAATTAATATTCTAATGTTCTAAATGTTTCCTAGGTTTTCCTAAGTTGTTGATTGATCGACCTGCATGGGCCACCACTAAAAACATGTCACGACCCGGTCCCCAAATACTTGGGTCGAATCGGATCATGCCCAGCCTGCACCGTTGATGAGACGGCGGCAGTAAGCTGTAATCCATATGCAGGTGATCAACAACATTTAAAACTAAATTTTGCCACAACATTTATTTAAACGATAATTTAAAACTTGTTCTGTTACAAAGATTCATAACTTGAAATAACACAGGAACAACTAAACTCTCAAACTAAAGTAGCATCTATGGAGACGCCACAACATCATCTTCAGCTGGAAGTACCGCCGGGTACAAATCAGGATCATAATAGCTATTGATCAGCATCTCCAAGTCATCAGTAGTACCTACGGTTATCCAGTCAGGAAAGGAGCAAAGTACAGTTCATGCAAATTTTAACAATTAAAATGACAATTAATATCATGCACTTTTAAACAGTTTTAAAAATAAAACAGTTTGAAATACAGTACAGTGATATGAATAGGTAATGAATATGACCGGATTGGGTTACAGTAGTATCCTAGCGATACGGTATGGCTTGTCCCCGTGTGAAGAGGGGAAAGCTAATACAGTCAGTTATCCTAATTTTGGATTTGGTCATATCCACTACTCTATTCTCCCAGTCCCCAACAGTACAGTCAATACTCTCGAAAGAGTTCGTGTATAACAGTGGTTTAAAATTGCAATGAAATGATTGTTAAAATAATCGTAAATCCACATAAATGTACTTGCCTTAAATTTCTCAAGTTGGACGAGTTTGGTACTTCGGGATTTGATCAGTCACACTCTTCTTTGAAGTCCTACATTTCCGAGAATTTTGTCTCAGAAACCACAACTCTAGAATTATCTAGTTACAATCTCTAGATTTTGTTTCCTAGTTAATTTTAGTCTTGTATTAACCAAACACAACCAAAACACGCTTTTCTAATGCGTTATAATTTAGGAAATCCAAATTTATGTTTTATTCCGGAAAACTTGTTTTCATCAATTTATTGGAAAAAAGTTAGTATTTTATAATTATATATAGAAATATATTTTTCTTTTCTTTAAGTGAGAAAATCATGAATTTCTAACTAATTAATATTAATTAATCCTGCATATTCACAATCCCAGAAAAATCCACAGCTAATTCCTATTTATTACAATTTACAAAAAATAAACAAATGAGCTTATGCTCTTACATTTCCATGAATTAAAATAAGAGAAAGAAACTGTTAGTCCTACAAAATTTTCATAATAATAATAACTAATAATTCTAATTTGAGAATAAAAATGAGTCTCAGAACTGGTCCAATCTTCATTTACAGCTACTCTGCCTCAACGTCCGGACAGACCGGTGCGTTTGCATTTCACTGGGGCCCATTGACCGATAAGGTCGTCGCCCAAAAATAATATCATTTCTGAAAATCATTTTAAAATTATAAAATCAAATTTATAGAAATTTCGACAACATTCCCTCTATTTTTGGGATAACCCAAAACTGGGAAACGCACCGATTTTTCCTACAAATAAATCCCAAACCAAATATAACCACAAAAACTATTTTTCCGAAATAAATTCGAAGTCCAGAATTGATATCGAAACTTCCAAAGTAAATCGGAAAACTAACAACGTCCCTTCCGATATTATTCTCGGAAAATCCAAGAAATCACAGAACCCAAATAATATGTATATAAATCTATAACCACAGAACTGTGAAGAAGTCGGAAAATTCGAAATCGCAAAGACAAAAACCACAGCATACTAATTCCGAAGAAACTTCGGAAATGGTAACGAAATCAAAACGTAACCAACATCCAAATTCTCGAAGGAATCGGGGGACCAGTTTTCATCATAGACTAAGAGAACTATGGGACTATCCAGAAGTTACCGAAATCGAAGGAATCCGAAGTGATGCCTCGGACTCGGAACTCGCCTCGCCGGAATACGGCTGCGTGTACAGCACCAAAGAACAGAGGAAGTCCAGAAGAGAACTCAGAAACTCGCGGAAACTGACTCCTCGGGACAGCGCCACGCACACAGAAGTGCTGGACAGCAAATCGGAAACAGGGGTCAACCGCGGAGAGCCGGGGAAGTGCGCCGGCGGAAAGCCGGGGCTAGGACGCGCGGGAGGGACCGACGGCGCTGGAGGCGCGGGTTCGGCGGTGGGGAAAGCCGCGCGGGGTGGCTCGGGAACTCGGGAGGCGGCCGTCTACTGCGGGGCTAGTCGCCGGACAGGGCACGGCATGGGGAAGGTGGCGCCGGGGACGGGGTTCGCCGAAAAAATCGGGCTAGGGCACGGTTAGGGATTTGAAAAGGGGAAAGTGGTGGAGAATGATTGGGAGTAGGGCCTTATATAGTAGATGGAGAAGGGAAGTTACCATGGGAAGAAGGCCAACGGCCATGGCCGTTCGGAAGAGGAATGGAGGAGTCCGTCAGTTGGTCGGGAAGGAAACCAAAAAGTCTACAGAAAGCTCCAACCATGGAAATGATTCCATTCCTCCATGAATGAGTTTTAACTCATTCACTCTGCTGTAGAAATGAACCAAATGGATTATGGATCCTAAATGGGTTATAATGGGTTGTGGGTCAAATGGATTATTGGATTTGGACCTAAGGGCTATGATCCAAATTAAAAATAATGAGCTAACAAAATTTTAATGGGCTGAACAACAACAACAAGAAAAATGGTTTTAAGGCTTTTGAGAAAATAATTTGTTTACTTAAAAAAATCTTAAAAAAATATTTTAAAGTTCAATTAAAATCAAACCGGGTTCATCTAGGCTGACATACAACAATCTAATCAATTTATAATAATAATAATTTTTAATTAATTAGAAAAATTTCATGTTTTGATTATACCCTAGTTTCTAAATTCAATTTTCCCAAATTAACAATTGAAAATAATTTTAAAAATAATTTTCTAAAATTACGGGTTTTACAACTTTACTGTCTTTTCTCACAGCTTTACTATTTATTTTTAAAAACTCATGATTGATGTCTAACCTTTGTTTTATAGTCATTTTCTTTATTTGAAATTGCATTCAGTGAATTGTGCTCGTTCCATTCCTGACTGAAAACCAACATTTTCAGGTTAGCCGTGGATCCATTTAGCATTGGGAGATACAGGTGTAAATGCAGACGAAGGCCTAGAGACTAGCTAGAAAGTCGAGCTATAGTCATTCAATGTTTGTACAAGTTTATATTTTCTGCAAATGTAAAACTTGTGATCATTGTAAGTTAAATTAATTTTTGTAAATGATCATTATTTGGGATTTTGATCTTCAAGGCCGCGACAGCGTTCTACCGCCGACACTGCGGCATAGGCTGGCTTGGACACGTCTCGTATCCGTTTTAAAAAAAACGGGTGCGGGTCGGACACCGGGCAACAATCCTCCGACAACATCGGCTCCCACTGCTGCAGACGAGGCCAGGAAGACAAGAAGAGAGGTCCAGGAGGTTCGAGCCATGTTCCACGTCCAAGAAAACTGCCAGGACCTCAGGATACGACAACCGTATCCTATTGCATGGAGAGATGTGCCCTTTCTACCAAGATATAAACCATTCAACATCAATCCGTATGATGGGAAGACATCTGCAAGCAGGTAAATCACCTACTTCGAAGTCACAACCGACCATCTGCCTCATGACGATGCCATTCTCACACGACTGTTCATTGGAGCGTTGGAAGGAGTCGTCTTTGACTGGTACCGTAACTTGCTAGATAATTGTATCCATTCCTTCGCCGGCTTCGAGCGTATGTTCCTAGAGAGGTTCTACGAAGTAGGACAAGACGTGACGATGTCCACCCTTATGGACGTTGTCCAGGGAGAAAAGGAGCTGACAAGGAATTATATCGAACGGTTTCGTCAAACCGCAATGAAGCTGTAACCCCCTGAATTTTCAGAGAATTTTTAAAATTTTTTTTTTTGAAGAATAGCTTGTTAATCTATTTATTTAATAATTAATTAATTATTTCTAATCAGGGTTTAATTTATATTGTAAATATATATATATAGATGCAAGATTACTAAATATTGTTATTTGTTAAATAAATGCTGTTACATTAATTATTAAATTATTTATAAACTCTAACCAAGTTTCATATAGATTTATTATTAGATTATATTTATATCAATAATTAAATATATATAGTGTTATTATTCAATTGGTTTTATTTTTAGATTATATATATATATCTATACTTATATAGATGTGGTGTTAAAATTCCTAGCAACCAAACCCATTCCTTAAGTTTAACCCTAACTTAGGCCCAACCCAGTATGGTCCTATTCATTTGGATCTCCTTCATGCATATATATATATGCATCTACTCTCAACCCTAACCCTAAACTTGCCTCCACATAAACCACCAGCCCCCCTTCATCACCGCCACCCTATCCCTCTCTCTCTCTCTCGTCTATCTCCTTCCCCCCTCACCCGGAGCCCCGCCGTCGACGACGACGGCGTTTCCCGCGCCCGCGTGTAGCATCCGGCGGCCCCCTCGTCGGCGCAACCCCCCCTCGTCGGCGAGCCACCCCCCTTCGGCGTGGCAAGGTAACCCCGACCACCCGTGGCACTGTCACGTGGATTAAATCCTCTTTGCATGCTTTAAACCAAGTTTTAATAATTAAATTCTGAATATTCAGATTATTGTAAGGATTGTTGTGATGAATAGATTGATGATTAATTAGATCTAAATGTAGGAAATCATTGGTAAATATGTAGGGGTTCTACCCTAATTTTCGTGTGATTTAATATTAATTATTGATATTTATTTATATTTAATTATGAAGTTTCAATGTTAGTAATTAATTAAATGCGTTTTCTGTTTTAATTTTTATGTAACATTTTTATTATGAATTAGAGAAAACTTTGTACATGAAAAAGTTTGTATAATTAATATAGTATTTTAAAATAATTTTTCCAGAATTTTTATAATTTAATTTATAATTATTTTATGTGAAAACAGTGAATTTACACTGTTTAATTAATTCCGTTTTGATGCTTATTATTTAATTAATAAATAATTAAATAATATAACTTATATGGAAAATATAGATTTAATTATAAAGTAAGTTATGGAAATTTTTCCAGAATTTTATTGGTGTTTAAAATATTATATTTAGATTTATCTTGGAAGTTTTGTATTAATCAAATTGAATATTAAATATTGTTTTCAATTTATCTTATTTATTTGGTTAGTAATTAAATAATACTTATTGAATAGAAAATGTTTGTAATAGCATGTTATTCTGTAGAAAAATAATTCCAATATTTATTTATTATTATTTATAATTATTTGGATTTGGTTGAGTAATTTCTAGATTTATTACATAAGTTGAATATATTATATAATTAATTGTTATTAATTATATAAATATTGTAAATTTTTTGAAGTGATATGATTCTATTAGAAATGTGTAAATATGGTATTTAGGAATTTATTTTATGTATTTTAGATATATTTACGAATTTTTAAGACTTAAAAGTAATTTTGAGAATCATGTTTAGGTTTATGTAATCAATTGTGTAATAATTATTTATTGATTTAAATAATTATTAATTTTGTGTTACTACTGTGAATTTAGTTTTAATGATTAAATTTAAGGTTGGTGGTAATTTATTTGGATTTATTTAGAATTATTAAGTACTTATTGTTATTATTCAACTAGTTATTTAATAAATAGTTTAATGGTAATAATTCATTTTCTGTAAAATATATATATAATATATATTTATTATTCTGATATTATTTATTTTATTATTAAAATAGACAAAAAATGATTTTTAAGGATTTTTACTATTTAAGTAAGTATTATTAGGAATTGTGTATTCATGTGTGTATTAAAATGGTTGGTTAATTGATTATCATTAATTAGTTAATTAATTATTAAATATTTAGTTGTAAATAAATTTCAGAATATAAATGGTATGATAATAAGTATGGTTAGCTATTTATTATTGTATAATTATTATTCATAAAAATTTGATACTAGTTAGCTAGTAGCACTAGATTAATTTAAATTATAGATTACTTAGCAATTAAATGAATTGTTTAAATTGTTTAATTAGTAATTAATTAGAGATAAATTTTGTTTAGGATTATTTGCTTCTCAGGACTCGGACTCTACTTCGGACCCAGATACTCAGTTGCTGGACACAGGCAAGTACACCTTGCTTGATTGTATATTTTTGCAGTTAGTTTATGTTACCTAGTTACTTCTCAGTTGTGTGCACGCGTCTAGTAGTAGTGGACTTATCCCGTGTATTGTGAAGGTATGTGGTACCTTCTAGCCGGACACCGTATCATACACGATCACTATATGAGTGAGTTGAGAGCATGGATTTGTGTGTCGACTGATCATTGGCACGTGAGTTCGCGTCTGGTCTAGTGGTTGGTACAGGTCTACTTATATATACTATGACGTCTTGCATATTATTTGTACCGCGTATACGGTACGGATATACATTGGGTGGGGAGAGTCTACTAGTGGTGTATGAGAATTTCTGTTTCCAATGGACGCTGGATGCTCGTAGCCCCTCGTTTCTCAAACCGTAGAACGCTTGGTGGCCGTTTCTTCTTCTTCTCCCCCTCTCATGTGCCACTAAAGATGTCTCGAGTGCATTTTACACATAGATGGTTAGTTTACCTGTCGTATGTTGCATGATATATCCTGTCCTTGTTTGGTTGGGGAGATGTTATGTTACATTTTGTTCTAGTTATTTATATACTGCCCTGTACTATCATGCATGTCGGTTTCTTGTGTACTTGTTACGTCCCTCTGAAGACCTGGCACCTTTTCCAGATTGGGACGAGCACAGGTACCGACGGACTACGGAGATTGGAGACTTTTGCTGACGAGGACTTCAATGTTGAGCCTCGTGAGTTTCTTGAGTTCTTAGGTAATTTCTGCTAGTGGCTATCTATTTCTTTTCTGGTTCAGTTGTACTCTTTTAGTAGTTCATTCATACATTTATTGGTGGATTATTTTCCACTAGTCATGACTTGTAGTTTAATTCAGAGTTATTTTTATTCCTTCCAGCTTTATTCTGTGATTTTTCCTGTGGATGAGATTAGTATTTGCCTGCCTGTATTGTTATTTAGTTGTTACTTCAGCGTACTACGATCGAGTATAGTCCATTAAATTGGGGTTTTTCTATACTTGATCGTACAGCTGGCACGCCACGTGTTCCTGGTCCCACATATCTTGGAACCGGGGCGTGACAGAAGCTGCCTTCCGGTAACCCCGATTCCTCCTTGATTGAAATTTTTCAAAAGAGACTGCTTCCCACAATCAGCCTCTAGATGGGCGAAAGTCAGTTTAAGGATTGGAAGACTTCCATTATCAGCGCCAATAGCGCAGAACACAAGTTGAAGAAAGCTCGCCAACTGGGATTACACGTCTCGGAAGGAGAGGATAAGGCCAAACGCCCTAACACTAACAGCAGTAATGGTGGTAACCCCTCCAATAATCGAGACAAAAAGGGGAAACAGGCTATGGTGGCCGACACAGCTCTGAAGCCTGAACCGAAGCCGGCAGAGAAGCAGTGGCTTCAGATGACCTATTCCTTCGAAGACGGCCATGTTAAGCCCATCTTGGACATGCTCATACAAGAAGGTCGAATCCAGCTCCCTCCTCCAAGACGTGAACCTCGTCCTGCAGAGATGGAAGGCCCCAAGTACTGCCACTATCATCGCTATGTCCACCATGCTACACAAGACTGCTACCAACTGAAGTGATACATCCAGCATCTCATCGATTCTAAGGCCTTGGCCATTGATTTCGAAGAGGTGACCGTAGCAGCCAACATGTTGTCAGTACAATTTGGCCGCTTTTCTCCGACAAAGATTCAAGATGGAGTAGTGCCCGTCCCCAGGGCAAGAATGGAAGTCGCTAACCTTCCACCTTCCCGAGACCAGGTTGCTGGTCTAGTGCCCCTTACCACAACACGAGGGGAGGTCATGTGGGTCCACCCGGACCTGGTACCGGAAGTAACTCAGTCCGCACCACCCGCTTCCAATAAGAAGAAGAGTGGGAAAGTCAAATCATGCCGCAAAATCTCGGTAGAGGTCGAAGAAGCTACTGCTGTTGTTACCCGATCCGGCGCACAAACCCAACCTCCATCGGGTAACACGGCTGAAGATCATCAGCCGATAGCTGCTGATGCCCCAGGACCTTCTCAGCCTTCGACGACCGACAAGCCTAGGCTGAAGGCGACTCGCTTTGACAAGCCGCTCCGAAAAGAGCTGCCTCAGGGGCTGAAGAGGCCTTACAACTTTGACATCTTGGCACAATTGCCAATACACCGACCAAATTGTCACTATACGAGCTCCTGAGACTCTCCAAAGACGTTCGCGTCGCATTGAGCGAGGCACTCTAGAATGTCGATGCATATCTGGCTCAGTCCAATCTCACTGGGGAGAATTCGCCTGTAGATCTTCAAGACAGCGCTTGCACGGGTGCAATGCCCAATATTGTCTTCACTCCGAAGGATATGCTTATCAAGACCAACCTGCATGATCGCCCTCTGTATTATACTGGGTACATTGGCGATATCAAGGTGGATCGGATGCACATTGACCCCGGTTGTTCCATAAGCATTATCCCAAAGAGCCTGCTACACCATCTGCGTATCCCAATGCATCGCCTGACGCCGACAAATACCACCATTAGCGGTTTCAATTCAGACAGAAGCTATCCAATTGGAAAGATTCGTCTGAAATGCCAAATCGGCGATCTTCAATCAGAAGTGACCTGTTATGTCATAGATGCGGATACTTCCTACAATATTCTCCTAGGGCGTCCTTGGATACACGATTACATGATCGTGCCTTCCACACTGCACCAATGCTTCAACTACGTCGATAAGTACGGCTTCGTGAGGACAGAATTTGCTGACATTGATCCCTTTAAAGGGGTCGAATCCTACTACTCCGACTCATGCTTGTATGAGAAGTCGAAAAGGCACCTTGTCGAAGAAGATACTCAAGCTCCAACTGGGGCGGCAATTGGATTAGAAGAACCTCTAACAATCCACCTCCAAGCCCGCAAGCCTGGCAGAACTGTACCCCTTACGACCACTCTGCGTAAGGACGCAATCAGCCTCTTTGCACAGGAGGAGCAGATCATAATCCAACTACCAAGGTCTGGCCAAGTGCCAAGACCCACGACAGAGCCACTGACAATCAGGCTGCCTAGAGTAAGTCAGCAACAAATAGAGGAGCTGAATCCCTCTGTCAAGCCGATGATGATTTGCCTTTCCCGAATAAATCGGCAACCGAACGCTAAGCCAGGGACTGCTAGCCAGCCAACAACCCCCCGCCCAGCACCAAGCACCAAACTGGTGGTGGCTAGTATGCCAATGACTCCACGCTCTGCTCCATCCATGGAGCCCCTGATGATTAAGCTGCCCAAGTCATCCTTCCAATCTACATTGACACAGGAGGTGGTTGAAGAAGAGCCAGAGCTGGCTAAGTATGTGGCTGCTCACACTGATGTTCCATCCGCAGATGATGTAATCCCACTGGGCTATCTTTGAACTACCTCGAGCTTAATAAGCTTTGTACAATGTATGCTATGGAACACGTTATAGGCACTCACCTGCACACACATGTGACAAATGACTACATCGCAAACCAACTTACCCCAGTAGAAGATGCTTACCGTATAGTCGAGGGAGGGGATCATCCAATCATCTTCGGCCGAAAGAATGATCCACAACCCTTCAGAATAGAAGAAGTTGATCTCGAATCTGACACCGGGAGACTGCCTCTTTATCTGTATAGCTTCCGATCCAAGTACCTCATGCAAAAACAGGGGTATGATCTGGAAACTATACCAGGTTTGAACTACGGCACTGGACGGCGGTTATCCTTACAATTATCGATCCCAGCTGGAAAACCACGAGATTACTACAACAAAACCAGATGTGGGCTAGGTTATGTTACACCTGCAACGACCCCTGAAAGCTCAAATGAGGAATGCGACTCGCATTCACACTCAACCGGATCACCAACTTCTGATTCAGACGTCAGCATTGGGGACATGCTCAGGCAAGTCTAGTCCGTCAATATGGCATTTACCGATGTCTAAGAAGAAGATGAAGACATTCCTGAACTTCTTGAGTTAGAGCCGTGGGCACAACAACTAGATGCGCAATGGGAGAAGCGGTTCGAACAAAGAGAGCCTACGACCGAAGATGAGGTTGTGCAAGTTGATCTCGGTGATGAGTCCTCTCCCAAGCCCATC
This sequence comes from Iris pallida, assembly GCA_029216955.1. Classification (NCBI taxonomy): domain Eukaryota; kingdom Viridiplantae; phylum Streptophyta; class Magnoliopsida; order Asparagales; family Iridaceae; genus Iris; species Iris pallida. The sequence continues at coordinate 37,768,588 of JANAVB010042420.1, forward strand.
TTCGTCAGCAAGAACCTGACAGACGAAGAGCGAGAATCGCTACTGTAATTCGTCAGAGAATACATCGACGTGTTCGCCTGGAGCTACGAAGACATGCCAGGACTGAACCCAGAGGTTATACTTCACAAACTCAACATCCGTCCGGACGCAAAACCGGTCAAGCAACAGCAACGACGGTTCCGCCCCGGCGTCATGAATGCCATTGAAGCTGAGGTCAATAAACTGATAACCAGTAGTTTCATCCGAGAGGAACAACATCCAGATTGGGTCGCCAACGTAGTACCAGTCCTCAAGAAGAATGGAAAGATTCGAATCTGCATCGACTTTCGTAATCTGAATGAGACATGTCCTAAGGATGAGTTCCCCCTCCCTATCACAGACATCACGATTGAAAACACCTGTGGCTTCGAGCGTATGTCATTCATGGATGGTTTCTTGGGGTACAACCAAATCAAGATATTCCCTGATGACGAAAAGCATACATCATTTCGAACACCAATTGGCACATACTGCTACACAGTTATGCCTTTCAATTTAAAAAATGCTGGCGTCACCTATCAAAGTGCTATGAGCATCATCTTTAGAGACCACCTGCGCAAGACAGTGGAATGCTACGTCGACGACATCGTCGTCAAAAGCCGCTCTAAGGAAGATCATCTGCATGATCTGAAGACAGTGTTCGACTTGATGCGAGCTCACAACTTGAAAATGAATCCCACAAAATCCTTCTTGGGCGTATCCAGCGGGAAGTTCTTGGGTTTCATCATTACTTCCCAGGGTATCCACATAGACCCTGAGAAAACGAAGGCAATCATGGAGATGGGTCCCCCGAGAAATCACCGTGAACTCCGAGGCCTTCAAAGGAGGCTGGCCTACATCAGGAGGTTCATCTCTAACCTCTCCGGACGATGTCAGCCATTCACCTACCTCATGAAGAAAGGCGTCTCATTCGTATGTGATAAAGAATGCCAGCGTGCATTCGACAGCATCAAAGAATATCTGACAAACCCTCCAGTCCTGGTGTCCCCGGTTGCTGGTGTCACGACCCACACCCTAGAGTAAGGGCACGAGAAGTGGGTACGTCCATCCTTCGTCGCAGTGTCGGCGGTAGAACGCTGTCCTAGGTCACAACATCTAACAATATAATGCTAAGCAGTTTATACTCCCCGAATGGGGGTGACATAGCAAAATGTAAACTCAACCACATCTAAGGTAGCGCATAATGGAAGATAGATAAAACATGAAATCCAAAAGAGATACATCAGATAGAAGTCTAAGTATCTAAGATACACAAACCCAGAAATACATCTCAAAGCTCAAATACAGTAATCCATAAATACAACTCAAGACAACTGAAAATAAGCTATAAGAAAAACCCTAGCTATCTATACAACCTCTACTGTGTCTCCTCTAGGCTAGCAGACAACCTCCAGGCTATCTGTAAAATTTATCAACAGGTCCAGTCAGGACAGGAGCGAGCACAATACATCTCAACAGTTCATAGCAGGTTAGAAAATATAATCATACACTAAAGTAAGATACAGGTACTGAAGGAAATATACTATGTAAATAGAGAGAAAGAGAGCTGTAATAGAAATATCTACTATACAATAGAGAACTAACAGTGGCTAGTGAGTCAGAGTATAATATAGACATGTAAATGGCATAGGATGATTCTGATGCTACACTATGGAATGAGTCTGATGCTACACTACTTGGATATTATTCACATGTCCACTTCTACTCTCCCGTACCCCCAATCAATACACAAGGATCCAACCAAGTTATGTTATGATTCCATGCAACGGCCCCCGAAGGGTGGTACATGGTAGTCCCATAAATGGGGATTCTAGAAAACCCAATAAATGGGATAAGGATTCAAGGAAGACTCTGTGATCATGAGAGTAAATGTCACAAGTGATCAATGAACCAATAAAGCATAGTGATACGTCATGTAAGTGAAACGCACAGAACATGTATTACCCGATGCTCCCTGAAGGGATAACATCTCAAGAAGGGATCCATATAGTACTAATCCGTGTGACCAACGTGACAGTAACAAGTAAAATAATTTAAAGCAGAAAAATAATTCTAAGCAGGATATGAAATGATCAGAGAATGTACTCGCCTGATAACCTGAACAGCTGATAGGTATAGGGGTCCAACTGAAGCCATAGAGTCATATTTAAAGCAACACATGTTACAAGGTGTTCAAGTTGTAATAAATGAATCTCTACAAGCAATCTATATTATCTTAGGTTCTTCTAAGTCAAATCAACTCTAGGTCAACTCCGGTCAATAATCTAGTCAAACTAGGTCAAGTGTTGACTTACAGTTGACTTTGGTCAACTGGTCAACTCTGGTCAAACAGGGTCAATTCTAGTCTAATTGTTAAAAATATAAAGTGTACTTCGTTATTCGTACGTCGAAACTTACGACACGCAAATCGAGATAAGATGATTAACGGTAAAGTTAATAATCTTATTATAGTGATCCACGTGTCCATCTTGCAAATTTTAGCGATATGAGATCACTGGAATTGACCAATCTCAGTTTCGTTGTACTAATCCCGAAATACGAACATTATAAGAATTAATTATTAATTATTTATAAAAAGGTTAAACTCAGAAAAATTATCAACAAACGTTGTCGGATGATGAAATAAATATCGCCAACGTATCCAAAATGGTCAAATTAGCTAGGATAGCCTATCCATCGGTCCAATTTGGACACAAGGGCAAAAAGGTAATTTCGGGTTAAAAACGGTATCCGTGTCGGAACCATTTTGCACCGAAAAATGTGCAAAAAAATAAGTCTACAAAGTATAATAAATTATATATCCACGAAACCAGAATGTCGATACGAACCCAACGGTATATCCAGAATTGGATTCCGTTGACCCGATCTCAATTTGGTCCGTTGACCAGAACTTAGAAATCCGGTTTGCACGGAAATACGTGCCAAAGTCAATATTCTCAAAACTCAGCAAACTACATGTCAACGAGTCCAGAATGACGATACGAACTCAACGGTATATACGGAATTGGATTCCGATGAGCCGATCTCAAAATGACCTGTTGACCCGGATATTGGTATCCGACTTGCACCGAAATGTGTGCCGGATCCAATGTCTACTAAAACCTAGCAAATTATATGTCAACCAGTCCAAAATGAGGACATGCCAGAACGGTGCCATGAGTCTACTGGTGGTGTCAGAAATAAAATCTGGAGTCCCGTGTTCAAAAATGGAATTTTACAAGTTGAAAATTACGAATTCGGACGGCCAACTTTAGCGTCGAATTCAACTAGTCAAACAAGCTCACAATGAAACAAAACTGGAGGGGTAGCAAGAGGGTTATACCAGCTTCACACAGGAACTGGTAGCACGCCAAATGGAGCTGCAGTGGAGGAGGTACAAGCTGACGAAGTTGACTCCGCGAAACTGTCCAAAATTAATACATTTTAAACGGTCAACTTGGTGGCCGATTTTGATGTATTAAACGATAAAATTAACGGACAAAAATTGACAGGAGCGAAGGTGGATATACCGAGATTATGTCAGAGCGAAGAAATCGCCGATCTAACGGTCGGATTCCCGAAAAAAAGTGCACGAAGTTGCTGCGACGGAACGCGAATTCTGGATCGATCCCGCGCGCGTCACGACGGAACTTCGTGCGAAACGTATGAATCGCCTCGACGGCGCATCCCGGAGGACGGTGGCCGCCATGGGGCCTACCCCGGGGGTGCGCCCGACCATATGGGGTCGTCCACGCCGGCCACGGCAGCTGTGGCACCGGCGGCGGCGCCTGCACGTCGGCCAAGGGGGGCGCGCGGCTGCAAGCTGCAGCTGCTCCTGCTGCAGTGCATGGTCGGCGCAACGTTGCTGCTGCTGGCCGTACGGGGGCATAGCGGTGGCGAGCGGCGAGCGGCACGGCTGGGTGGTGGCGGTGAAATGAAGGTGGTGGTGGCGGTGGAATGGTGATGGTGGTTGGTGATGATGAGAGGGAGAAGGAGGAGAAGAGGTGGTGGAGTCGACGACCAGGGTGGTGCGACCTGCTGGGGGTGGTGGCCGACGGCCTCGGCCAGGAAGGAGGGTGGTGCTCGGGTGGAGGAGCTCGGGGAAAGGATGAGGGAGCTGGTGGTGATTCAATGTGGGAAAAAAATAGTTTAAGAAAGGAAGAGAGAGAGAAAGTGAATAATAAATGTGTGTGTGAGTTTATGCGAGGAGAGAGAATAGGCTATCCCTAGAATTTAGGGCCGGCCATGTGAGGAAAATGAGGATGTTGGCTGCTATGGGGAAATTAATGGTGAGGATTTTATTAGGAGAATCAAAGGCTAGGATTAATTGTAGGGGAAATTGGCCATTCCTATGGGGATTTTAAATAAACAGAATTTCCAATAAATATTAAAAATAGGTAGAATGAGTATTTAGTATTTTTCAAGGGTAATGAGGCTGAGGGTGATGGTGATGGAGAGTAACATGGAGCTGGTGCTGGGTTCAGTCAAGCCGGGTTGGATCAAAATCGGGCATTGCGAGATAATCGAATTTAAATTGGTGTCTATGATCATGGGTAAATAAGTAGCATGTGGGGATTCCAATAAATGGGACACAAGTGTCATGCGGGTAGTAGACTCAATGTGGGCCATATCCATATTTGGGGTTGACAGGTTTTGGTCGACAGGGTACCCACAAATCAAGTTGGAAAATAAATATGACACCATGGGGTGAAATAAAATCGGGTCACGTGTCAAAAAAGTTGTGTGAAGCAAATGGAACACAAAATGGCGTGTCTGAGTGGGACACGAAGTTCATGGATGAAGAGCGTCTCGAGTAGATCATGGATGATAAGTTGGTTTCAAGAAAATAATTGGTCTGGTGCTCCCAAATTAAAAGTCACGGTAACGTGCTAATAATGATCAAGAAAAAGAGTAGGAAAATTAATTAATAATCAAATGGTCTAAATCGACCCGAAGTTGTACGAAGCAAAAAGAGTACAAGGGAACAAGTTTGAATGGGACATTATATACCATCATGAAGGTAATCCTGTCCACTACAAAATTCATGAAAAAGGTTTCCAGAGTTGAACATTCCTGACACTCCAAATATCAAAGGCACGGAAAAGTACACTTAAGGATAAATAACAGAATAATTCATTTATTGAAACTAAATCATTCAGAAAAAAAAATCAACCCGAAATTCAGGGTGCTCACATCCTACCCACCTTATAAAAATTTCGTCCTCGAAATTAAAATGTTCGTACTCCTTCTAGGTCAAACCCCCACAATTAAGTCCCAGAACTTAAACAAATCATACCAACAAAAAAAAGAACGACATACATGGTCATGGCATACGGTGGTAGTGAAAGTCTCATCTTGGTATACTAGTCATGCTAACCGAAACAGTCATAGGGTATCAAACACACAAGCAATCTAGGGTGCTAAACTAGAAAAGTTACAGAAATAACAAATCATCAAAACTGTAAGGCAGTCTACCATCCTACATGAAAACGGGTACTCATCAAAAATAAAATAAAGATAACTACCAATTATCTAGAGTACAGAAAAAAAAAATCAAAATCAAGAGTTAAAGAATGAAAGTCACTTGCATTAAAATCTAATCAAAATATATATATATAGAAATTTTAGTCGTGATACGATCTAAGTTGATCAATTTTGGAAACCAAGATTTGGGCAATATGGAGGACAGGTTCAACAAAGTCTAAGAACAAGCATACAAGGATGGAGATTTAGGTCACAATCAAATTTAGCTCAATTGAGTACAACCGAAGATATTAATATGATAAGAAAGGATAATCGAAGTCGATTTGGTCGTGATTAAGGAAACTAGGATTCAATGGTATTGAAAAACCCTTTTAGGGAAAAACAAGAAGATTTCATACGAAAGTCAGTTAATCATCTCTCTATAATACCGTCAAATTTATCATTTGCCACTCATATTTTTATCTCACAAATCCCAATATAAAAATCAACTTGTTATATGACTACCCTCAAAATTTTATAACTTCAGTCATCTAACCCTTTACCACGATCACCATAGACAAAATTTCAAACTTCTAAACTATTTCCCACGAAGCATACCCCTCTTAATTAGTAATCAACACTTTTTTATTTAATCAAATTTCCAAATTCCTTCACCTCGTTCGAAATTAGATCCGAAACCTCAAAATCCAGTTTATGAAATTCTTGTACTTGTTTCAATCGAGTCTCGTATTTACTCAACTCTAATACCACTATGTCATACAAATTTATTATTGTTTATAAATCAACCTTCATATTTTTTTCAACGTTCACCTTCAATTATTATTCTTTTTGAATTCTATATATATTTTTTTCCTCTAAAAATAATTCCTATAACTTAAAATTCTTGTGTTCTCTCTGTCTCTAGTCACCCTCTTACAATATCTAGTTCAATTTCGCATAATCATTGAATACAATTAAATTCTCTTTTCCATTTCTAAATTTCTACATAGCCTTGTAAAAGTTCCCAAGAATCAATAATCAAAATTTTCTAAGTTCTCAAAACTAGGTTGATCTCTGATATCCTCATTATATTTTTTTGAACTACAACCATGAATTACTCATAACCAAAATTTTCTTTGATTGTTTCTAAATTGATAACATTTATCTCTCGATTCCATTCTAAACCTTTACCACATCTCCATCTCAATTTTTTTCATATTTGACATTCAACATTCTGATTCCTACAAAATCATCCTATGATAACCAATTACGTCATTTTTGAACTAGATAATTTACGTCACTTCCTCAACATTTCTCAGGTAAAATGATATGAAGATTCAAGGATTTTCAAGGTATAGCTGACAGAATTAGATATGAGACAGAGAATTGATGTAATCAGGACAGTTATATAAGACAAAGGATGACGGTAATAAAATATTGGCATGAAGAGAAATGATAACAGAATCTGTTCTGCTTATCTGTTTAAAAGAAGGAACCATTTTGAAACCAGAGCTATAATATCAAATCCAAGATAAGGTCTAGCAAAATTATCGATTCATTGTATTAAGAAGAAATTCATAGTAAGAAGTTACACAAAGGTTTATAAAAACAGCTAAAGCTACTACTAAGTTAAATAATGAGAAATAAAACAAAACAAAAATTCCCTTTTTTTTGAAAGACTGAGCAAAAGTAGTGAAAACATGTTCAAAAACATTGAAGGTACAATCTGATAATCATATGCGTCTATCCAAAATCATGGTGCTCTAAATCCTCGTCATACTAGTAAGCAGGGCTACGATAATCACAGAGTCCTCGACTAAGGCACATACCTCTAGAATCATGGTATTTAATATTTTTGCGATGTCGCTAGCTTGGCTGCAAAAACCTTAAATTCCCATACCCGAGAAATATATCCAAAGCCAGACTATATGTCCTCACCATGCTGGCTAATGTGACTGTAGAAGACTAGATTCCATAACTTAGATGACCTAGCCCATATAAATTCATCTTGACAAAAATTAAACTAAATCAACAATGGATACTCAAAAATCAAATTTATCAACAAAATCAAGATTCAAAAATAAACAAAAAATCCTTCAAATCATATAAATACAAACTCGGATGCCACAACTAACATCAAGATTCAAGATTCAACAATCATCCGTCAAAATCAAAAAATACAAATTCAAATTCAACAATAATCCATCAAAATCAATAAATACAAATTCAAATTCAACAATAATCCATCAAAATCAAATTCAACAACAGAAAGTAAAGATAAATCAAATCAAGGAAAAAAGAGTTTTCAAATCGAAGTTAAAATAAGATTCTCAAGGGTCGTCCCAGGAATCTCTCAAGGGATCCTAACTGTGATCGAGTACCTTCAAAATATATCCTAATCCTACTGCAGGCCGTAGTAGTACTCTAGTTCGAATACCACTACACAAACTCGACCTGCATGTGCCACCACTAAAAACGTGTCATGACCCGCACCCTAGAGTAAGGGCACGAGAAGTGGATACATCCAGTCTACGCCGCAGTGTCGGCGATAGAACGCTGTCCTAGGTCACAACATCTAACAATATAATGCTAAGCAGTTTATACTCCCCGAATGGGGATGACATAGCAGAATGTAAACTCAATCACATCTAAGGTAGAGCATAATGGAAGATAGATAAAACATGAAATCCAAAAGAGATACAGCAGATAGAAGTCTAAGTGTCTAAGATACACAAACCCAGAAATACATCTCAAAGCTCAAATACAGTAATCCATAAATACAACTCAAGACAACTGAAAATAAGCTATAAGAAAAACCCTAGCTATCTATACAACCTCTACTGTGTCTCCTTTAGGCCAGCAGGCAACCTCCAGGCTATCTGTAAAATTTATCAACAGGTCCAGTCAGGACAGGAGCGAGCACAATACATCTCAACAGTTCATAGCAGGTTAGAAAATATAATCATGCAGCAAAGTAAGATACAGGTACTGAAGGAAATACAGTATATAAACAGTGAGAGATAGCTGTAATAGAACTATCTACTATACAATAGAGAACTAACAGTGGCTAGTGAGTCAGAGTATAATATAGACATGTAAATGGCATAGGATGATTCTGATGCTACACTATGGAATGATTCTGATGCTACACTACTTGGATATTATTCACATGTCCACTTCTACTCCACCGTACCCTCAATCAATACACAAGGATCCAACCATGTTATGTTATGATTCCATGCAATGGCCCCCGAAGGGTGGTACATGGTAGTCCCATAAATGGGAATTCTAGAAAATCCAATAAATGGGATAAGGATTCAAGGAAGACTCTATGATCATGAGAGTACATGTCACAAGTGATCAATGAACCAATGAAGCATAGTGATACGCCATGTAAGTGAAACGCACAGAACATGTAGTACCCGATGCTCCCTGAAGGGATAACATCTCAAGAAAGGATCCATATAGTACTAATCTGTGTGACCAACGTGACAGTAACAAGTAAAGTAATTTAAAGCAGAAAAATAATTCTAAGCAGGATATGAAATGATCAGAGAATGTACTCGCCTGATAACCTGAACAACTGATAGGTATAGGGGTCCAACTGAAGCCACAGAGTCCTATTTAAAGCAACACAGGTTACAAGGTGTTCAAGTGGTAATAAATGAATCTCTACAAGCAATCTATATTATCCTAGGTTCTTCTAAGTCAAATCAACTCTAGGTCAACTCCGGTCAATAATCTAGTCAAACTAGGTCAAGTGTTGACTTACAGTTGACTTTGGTCAACTGGTCAACTCTGGTTCAACATGGTCAATTCTAGTCTAATTGTTAAAGATATAAAGTGTACTTCGTTATTCGTACGTCGAAACTTACGACATGCAAATCGAGATAAGATGATTAACGGTAAAGTTAATAATCTTATTTTAGTGATCTACGTGTCCATCTTGCCAATTTTAGCAATATGAGATCACTGGAATTGACCAATCTCAGTTTCGTTGTACTAATCCTGAAATACGAACATTATAAGCATTAATTATTAATTATTTATAAAAAGATTAAACTCAGAGAAATTATCAACAAACGTTGTCGGACGATGAAATAAACATCGCCAACATGTCCAGAATGGTCAAATTAGCTAGGATAGCCTACCCATCGGTCCAATTTGGACACAAGGGCAAAAAGGTAATTTCGGGTCAAAAACGGTATCCGTGTCGGAGCCGTTTTTTACCGAAAAATGTGCAAGAAAATAAGTCTACAAAATATAATAAATTATATGTCCATGAAACCAGAATGTCGATACGAACCCAACGGTATATCCAGAATTGGATTCCGTTGACCCGATCTCAATTTGGTTCGTTGACCAGAACTTAGAATTCCGGTTTGCACGAAAATGCGTGCCAGAGCCAATGTTCTCAAAACTCAGCAAACTACATGTCAACGAGTCCAGAATAACGATACGAACTCAACGGTATATCCGGAATTAGATTTCGATGAGCCGATCTCAAAATGACCTGTTGACCCGGATATTGGTATCCGACTTGCACCGAAATGCGTGCCGGATTCAATGTCCACTAAAACCCAGCAAATTATATGTCAACGAGTCCAGAATGACGATATGAACTCAACGGTATATCCAAAATTTGATTCTGATAAGCCGGCGTCAAAAAGTCCCGTTGACCCGGACTGTAGGACCCACTTTGCACTGAAATGTGTGCCAGGGCCCACGTCCTCCAAATCTGACAAATTTTATATGAAAATATGCCAGAACGATGCCACGCGTCTACTGGTGGTGTCAGAAATGAAATCTGGAGTCCCGTATTCAAAAATAGAATTTTACAAGTTGGAAATTACGAATTCGGACGGCCAACTTTGGTGTCGAATTCAACCAGTCAAACAAGCTCATAATGAAACGAAATTGGAGAAATAGCAAGAGGGTTATACCAGCTTCGTAAAGGAACTGGTAGCACACCAAATGGAGCTACGGTGGAGGAGGTACAAGCTGACGAAGTTGACTCCGCAAAACTGTCCAAAATTAAAACAATTTAAACGGTCAACTTGGTGGCCAGTTTTGATATATCAAACGATAAAATTAACGGACAAAAATTGACAGGAGTGAAGGTGGATATACCAAGATTGTGACGAAGCGAAGAAATCGCCGATCCAACGGTCGAATTCCGAGGAAAATACGTGCGAAGTCGCTGCAACGGAACGCAAATTCTGGATCGATCTCGCGCGCGTCACGACGGAACTTGGTGCGAAACGCACGAATCGCCTCGACGCGGCATCCCGGAGGACGGTGGACGCCATGGGGCCTACCCCGGGGGTACACCCAGCCAAGGGGGGGTCGTCCACGCTGGCACGGCGGCTGTGGCGCCGACGGCGACGCCTGCACGCCGGCCAAGGGGGGCGCCCGACTGCAAGCTGCAGCAGCTCCTGCTGCAATGCGCGGTCGGCGCGGCGCTGTTGCTACTGGCCGCGCGGGGGCGCGACGGCGACGAGCGGCGAGCGGCGCGGCTGGGTGGTGGCGGTGAAATGAAGGTGGTGGTGGCGGTGGAATGGTGATGGTGGTTGGTGATGATGGCCATGGTGTTGGTGATGATGAGAGGGAGAAGGAGGAGAAGAGGTGGTGGAGTCGACGGCCAGGGTGGTACGGCCTGCTGGGGGTGGTGGCCGACGGCCTCGGCCAGGAAAGAGGGTGGTACTCGGGTGGTGTAGCTCGGGGAAAGGATGAGGAAGCTGGTGGTGATTCAATGTAGGAAAAAAAATAATTTAAGAAAGGAAGAGAGAGAGAGAAAGTGAATAATAAATGTGTGTGTGAGTTTGTAAGAGGAGAGAGAATAGGCTATCCCTAGAATTTAGGGCCGGCCATGTGAGGAAAATGAGGATGTTGGCTGCTATGGGGAAATTAATGGTGAGGATTTTATTAGGAGAATCAAAGGCTAGGATTAATTGTAGGGGAAATTGGCCATTCCTATGGGGATTTTAAATAAACAAAATTTCCAATAAATATTAAAAATAGGTAGAATGAGTATTTAGTATTTTTCAAGGGTAATGAGGCTGAGGGTGATGGTGATGGAGAGTAACATGGAGCTGGGGCTGAGTTCAGTCAAGCTGGGTTGGATCAAAATCGGGCATTGCGAGATAACCGAATTTAAATAGGTGTCTATGATCATGGGTAAATAAGTAGCATGTGGAGATTCCAATAAATGGGACACAAGTATCATGCGGGTAGTAGACTCAATGTAGGCCATGTCCTTATTTGGGGTTGACAGGTTTTGGTCGACAGGGTACCCACAAATCAAGTTGGAAAATAAATGTGACACCGTGGCGTAAAATAAAATCGGGTCACATGTCAGGAAAGTTGTGTGAAGCAAATGGATCACAAAACAGCGTGTCTGAGTGGGACACGAAGGTCATGGATGAAGAGCGTCTCGAGTAGATCATGGATGATAAGTTGGTTTCAAGAAAATGACTGGTCTGGTGCTCCCAAATTAAAAGTCACGGTAACGTGCTAATAATGTCAAGAAAAAGAGTGGGAAAATTAATTAATAATCAAATGGTCTAAATCGACCCGAAGTTGTGCGAAGTAAAAAGAGTACAAGGGAACAAGTTTGAATGGGACATTATATACCATCATGAAGGTAATCCTGTCCACTACAAAATTTATGAAGAAGGTTTCCAGAGTTGAACATCCCTGACACTCCAAATATCAAAGGCACGGAAAAGTACACTTAAGGATAAATAACAAAATAATTCATTTATTGAAACTAAATCAATCAGAAAAATAAAATAAAATAAAAAATCAACCCGAAATTTAGGGTGCTCACAGCTGGAAAACCATTCCTGCTCTATGTGCGAGCTATGGAGCATTATCTCGGTGCTCTACTAGCACAAAACAATGATACAGGCCATGAGCAAGCTATATATTACCTCAGCTGAATGATAATGGGGCCAGAACACCGATACACTACGGTAGAAAAGGAGTGTCTTGCTCTAGTGTTAGCCATTCAGAAGACGCGACACTACATCTTGGGACAAACCATCCATGTCATATCAAGAGTCAATCCCCTCAGGGTCCTCATGACTAAGCCGGGCGCACTCAGCTCTCGTCTCGCTAACTGGGCGATATTACTGTCCCCCTACCACATTATCTTCGTTCCACAGAAAGCGGTTAAAGGTCAAGCTCTGGCAGACTTTTTAGCGGCTCATCCAGGTTCGGAGTCAACCAGAATAGACGAAGATATTCCAGATGAGGTCGCCAATTCAAATGTGGCCTCTCATGATACCGTATGGCGAATATTCTTCGACGGTGCTTCCAGAACGGGGCCCAAGGACAACATCGTCGCTGGAGTCGAAGTGGTGCTGATTTCTTCCTCCGGGCTGGTGATCAATCGAGCTTACTCCCTCACGGAGTCCTGCTCAAACAATATGGCCGAGTACAACGCTCTGGTCATTGGCCTCCGACTTGCAACGGAGCTGGGAGTAGAGTATCTTGAAGCATACGGCGATTCGTAGTTAATCGTCAATCAAATTCGGGGTTCATACGAGGTTCGCCATGAAGACATGATCCCCTATCACCAAATAGCGATTAACATCATCTCGTCCTTGGAAGGGTTCTTCATAGAACATGTTCCCAGGCTCCAGAACATTGAAGCCGATGCCCTAGCAGGTCTCGCCGCTTCCTTAGCAGTTCCGAATCATGCTCATCATTTGGTTGACATCACAGGCCGTGAGTTGGTCTGTCCCAGGAATAATATTCAATGTGTTGAGAGTTACTCCGTACTGGCAGTCGACGAAGCACCAGACTGGAGACAACCATTCATTGACTTCGTAGTCTACGACATCCTGCCAGAGAATTCGAAGGAAGCCACTTCTATCAGAAGACGTTCCCTCAGATTCTTCTACGATACAGAAACAAAAATGCTGTATCGACGATCATACGATGGACTACTGCTTCGGTGTCTATCAAATACAAAAGCCAAAGAAGCTGTACGTGAAGCTCATGACGGCGTCTGCGGGGCCCATCAGCCTGGCCCGAAATTACAGGATCGCCTTCGACGAATGGGCTATTATTGGCCCACGATGGTTGCAGATGCAATAGACTATGCACGAAAATGCAAAGCCTGTCAAGTCTACGCAGATTTCATCCACCAGCCATCCGAGTTTCTACATCCGACGGTGGCAACCTGTGTCACCCTCACTTTTCCCAATTAGGGGTAAAATGGTAATTTTCCATTTTATAATATTTTTGGGAATTTTATTTTTTGAATATTATTATTTAATTATTATAGGAGTCGGGTTCGAATTTCATCGCATTCCGAGTTAATTCGGGACCCCGGTGAATTTCGACTTGAGTCGTAATTAGCATGTTATTTAACCATGGCCCACCACACTAAACTTTTAGGTTTAGGAGTTTGGACTAGTCCCCCATGAGTATTTAAGTTTAATTATGATTTTTATTTAATTTTAGCAACTTCCGAAACCAATTTTGGGACTTAACTTAGCCTAGAAGCAAGGGAGGGGCAAACTTGTAATTACAAGTGCCCCTACCCCAAGCCCCCATGGCCGGCCCCTATAGGCACCCCCTCCACCTCTCCTTTCTTCTTCACTAAGTCTTCTTCTTCTCTCTTCATTTCTTTCTTCCAACTTCTTCTTTTTCCTCCAAATCTTTATTTAGGTAATCCTTTAACTCTCATTTAATTCATCTTTTTTGCATTTATTCCTTCACATAAATAGGAGAGGGGATCATTCTCTACAAGTTGACCCTAGCCTTGTTAGGTTTCCTTAAAATCTAGTTTAGGAATTGTTTATGGATTTATCCTTTTGAGTATATATATATATATATATATATATATATATATATATATATATATATATATATATATATATATATATATATATATATATATATATATAAATATATATATATATATATATATAAATATATATATATTATCAAAAGGGCTTTTTATTCATCAAACTAAAGAGTTCCAACTCATGATACATCAGAAGTAGCAGACAGAATCAAAACAAAAGAAGCCAACATCAAAAGATCGGGTCGTCGACATGAGAGCATCTGATCAAAACTCTCTTCACTTGTCTCTTAACTTCCGAAATCAACTGAAGATCAGAAAAGGAGTAAGCTTCGTATCGCCATTTATTGCGATTCTTCCATAATACCCAGCATATGGCACCAACAGTAATCTGCTTGGCATGTTTCTGTCTCCTCCTCCACCAATTCTGGAACCGATGTAGCATATCCGCTCTTCTCGATCGGACACCTAAAATAGATTCAAAGTGGTTCCAAACTGTAGACGCCAGATCTCCTTCTCCAAATATATGAAGAATAGTTTCACCACAAGGAGAAGCACAACAATGGCAAGCCGAGGCCATTGAGTATCCAAGCTTTTGTATGTTATCATCAGTAGGAAGTTTGTTAAAGATAATTCTCCATAGCAAGATCGACCATTTAGATGGCTTACACTTTGGCCATATGTTTTTGAAATATACCTGCTGCGGGAAATGTTCTCGAATTTGGATCCACGCTGATGATATTGAGAATTTGTTAGACCGACTAGGGGTCCACAAGTAATTGCCAAGAGCGTCCTCCAGAATATATTCATCTTCCAGCCTTCTACCTCTAATGAGACGCTTCCAAACATGAGATGCAGTAGAAGTGAGCTCGACTGTTTGAGGAGAAGAGGAAGAACAGTACTTCGCCTTCATATATCCTGCCCATAGCGACTTCGATGATCTAAGCTTCCACCACAGCTTAACTGTCATAGCATCTATTACTTCCCCCAAACGTCGGATGTCAAGGCCGCCCTCAAGCGTCGGTCTGGCCACCCTCTCTCATTTAAGCCAAGATCTTTTCGGCAAACCATCTTTAGATCCCCAGAGAAAACTATCGAACATACTCTCAATCCGATTCAATACTGAGATAGGGGGATTACTAGCCGACAAGCAATGTACTGGCATAGAAGATAAAACAGATTTGAGAAGCACTAACCTCCCTCCATAAGATAAGTGTTTGTTGTTCCATCCCGAGATCTTCGCCTGAATTTTTCCTACTAGCTCATCATACATCATAGCATTACGTCTACCAGCCATAATGGGACAGCCCAGATACACCATAGCATTGTTATGAATCTGAAAACCCGTCATCTGTTGAAGAATAGCAGCCTTTTGAAGATGAATCTTGTCAGAGAGCATCATAGCAGATTTATTAGCATTAACTTGCTGTCCCGAGTTCACTTCATACTGTTTGATAACATTCATCAACATCTGGACTGATCGAATGTCCGCTCTAGAGAAAATCAACAAATCATCTGCATATGCTAAGTGAGATACTCGAGGGCAGCCCCTGGGAGAATAATATCCTGAATAACCAGTGCTGGAGTTAAGATGAACAAGATTCCAGCTTAGAGCTTCAGAGGAAATAATAAATAAAGCTGGAGAGATCGGGTCTCCTTGTCGTATACCACAATTGCCATAAAAAAATCCCGACTTCCTCCCATTGATCAGAGTAGAAAACCATATGTTGTCGAGCAAATGAAGAATCAATGTACTCCATTCATCACAAAAGCCAAATTTCTTCAAAACCCGCAACAGAAATGCCTAATTAATTCGATCATATGCTTTACTCATGTCTAGTTTGATGCTTATATTTCCTCTCCAATGCTTATGATCATTGACGAAAATCATTTCTTGTGCAAGAATAATATTATCTACTATTTCCCTGCCTTGAACGAATCCACTCTGCTCAGGAGAAATGATACGAGGAAGAACGTCTACAAGCCTTCTAGCCAATAGTTTAGATATAATTTTGTTCATAAAATTACAGAGGCTAATTGGCCGATAGTCATTGAATGATTTAGGATGCTTAACTTTCGGTATTGGAAGTATAAATGTGCTCGTAATAGTTTTAGGCAAAGCAAAACCATCGAGAAATAAGCATACCGCATCATATATGTCATTGCAAATGATAGACCAGCAAGCCAAGAAGAATGAACCCGAGAATCCATCTGGACCCGATGCGCTGCAAGGATCCAGGCTCTTGATTGTAGCTAGAACTTCCTCTATTGTAGGCTTAGCAATCAAATTCTTATTATCTTCTTCAGTTATAATAGAAGGAATATTGTCGAGGAACCCATCTTCAAGAACAATGTGTGGAGATGTAAATGCCTTACTGAAATGTTCATTAGCTTCCCTCTGGATATCCTCCAGTGTAGTAACCGTCGACCCATCCGTCAACTTTATATGGTGAATGTGAAGACGATTACGTTTGGATGATACACATGAATGATAAAATTTGGAGTTTTTGTCACCATCCTCATCCCACTTCACCCGAGCTTTCTGTTTCCAGTAAGCATCTTCAGTTCGTAGGCGTTGTTTAAGATTAGCTCGAGCTAGCAACCACTGAGATCGAAGAGAAGGATCCGCCTCAAATGCAGCCTCTATCGAAGTAACAGAGTCTTCTGCCTTCTTAACTTCTTGGAAAATATCTCCATACGTAGCCTGACTCCAAGATGATAGTGCTCTTCTAGTCGCTCCCAATCTGAGACCAATACGAACTAGACTATTTGCATGATCCACCGATCCCCAAGCAGCTTCTACTACAGATAAGAAGGTCTCGTGATCCTTCCAAAAATGAAAAAACCGAAAAGGTTTAGGAGAAGTAGGTTTTTCACTTTCAATAGATAGCAAAATAGGAGAGTGATCCGACTTCGATCTGTTTAAGTGAGCAGATGAAGATAACGGAGCCCATGCTATCCACTTGGAATCAAGAAGAACTCTATCTAGCCTCGAGCCCATCTTAGGTGCCCCACATTGCCTGTCTACCCAAGTAAAACGATTACCCGAGTATGGAACTTCAGTTAAACCAGCAGCAACTTGGAACTCCAAAAACTCCTTGATCGATACCGAGCATGGTGGCAGACCACCGAACTTTTCATCTGGACTAGTAATCGCATTAAAGTCTCCACTGACCAGCCATGGGTATGACCACCTCTGCCGAATAATCAACAGTTGATTCCAGAGAAATCTACGTCCCTCCTTGGTGTTACTACCATGCACAGCTGAGAGTAATGAGGTCTCATGGAATAGAGAGGACGACACAGTAACAGTAAGGCATTGATCACCTGAGTCCACCACATCGATCGAAGTACCTGATCGCGCCATGATCTATATATTCCCTTTGGAATTACTGTAGGAGCTCTGAAAGCCCAGTTTCATTTGATAGGACAGAAGCTTATGTGGCTGAACCTTAGGTTCAATAATAATAACTATAGGGACCTTATTAGTACGACACAATGATTTCAGTCTTTTAAAAGCCATCTGATTAGCAATCCCCCTTATATTCCAGCTAAGGAGTTTAATCATGAGAGGAGGACGAGGGTTGAGTGATTGTGACCTTTGAGGAAGATCAGAGTATGCGGGTGGAGGGGATGGGGGCAGCCTTCTTTTTCTTCTGACCGCCTTGAGTGTCTGGGGTTTGGATCTCTTCCGAGGGAGGGACGACGACGTGGTGGTCATCCTGCACCGCAGTGTCATCAGGAGGGTCTTCTTCCAGCTGTTGGTCGGTAGCATCAACTTCATCCGCCCAAGACCTAAGCTCACCTTCCTCCAGGGGGTCCTCTGGAATAGCAGGTGGGTTTGAAACCTGAGCTGTCGGGGATTGATGGGAAGAGAGGGTTGGGGAATTAGCGTTGATACGATTGGCATTAGGGGATGAAACCTGATCGGGAATCGAGCCACCAATAGGCTGGTCTCCATTTGCTGATGTGGCCAACCGGGTAGCCTCTGACGGTTGAACATTAATGCCAATCTCTTCATCATTAATCGCCTGAGGTTGATTAGAAAGCCCCCCTGCAAAGCAGCAATATTTATAGCAGTCTCATTATTATTTTGATTAGAAGTTTCACCCCGTTCCTGTACAGTCGGGGACTTATTGATCTCAGCCACCATTATTCCTTTATTCTTCTGTTGAGGAGGATGTATTTGAGTTGGAGCATGGGATTTGCAAGATTCCTTCTTGTGACCTTGATGTTTACATATCGAGCAATAGGACGGGATATTCTCGTATTCAATTTTCTGAGAAATAATTCGACCATTAGGAAGACTGATACGAACCATCGGAGGTAGGGGTTTGCTGGCATCGACTTCAACGAACACCCTAGCAGTACTAGGCCGGAAAAACTCTTCTGTAGCTTTATCGAGTTTGAGAGGGGTGCCAATACCTAGCACAATAGAAAATAACGCATTCTTTGCGAACAGTTGGTGGGGAAGTCCAGGAAGGGAGATCCAAGCTGGAGCCAGAGGGGATTCATGCAAGGCACTAAAGTCCTTCGACCAACGAAACACCCGCATAGGGGCTCGAGAAACAAACACGTCTCCCTAGCCCGGAGTCGAAGAAAATCAACCTCCAGAGAAGGCCGAATAATCATGTGTTTCGGGTCGATCACCCCAACCTTCACTTCTCCAGCAAACTGGAAACCCATGAAAGCTTTCCGAATAATATCAATCGATGGACGGGCGTGTGAAAATTTTCCGATCAAAGAAAACTTGAAAGGCTGAACCAAGATCTGTTCATCCTCCTCCGAAAAGGAAATAGTGGGAATCCCTTTCGAGAAGGAAGGGGAGCGAATGGAGATCGACTGCGGGGTCGAGGAGACACCCACCGCCTCTGCAAACGTTTTCGACGCCATGAAAACCTTAGAATTAGGGTTTTCTACGTGCCGCTCCTTCAGGGATATATATATATATATATATAGATATATATATATATATATATTTTTTTTTATATAGATATATATATATATATATATATATATATATATATATATATATATATATATATATACATGTGTATTTATGTGAGTGTATTTATGTGTGTGTAGGGGAGAGTGATAGTTGTGTCTTGAGAGTGTGTCCATGTGAGAGAGTGTGTCCATGTGTGTGTGTGAGTGTCCATATATATATAGATACATATAAGTGTGTGTGTGTCTATATATATATATATATATATATATATATATATATATATATATATATATATATATATATATATATATATATATATACATTTATATATATATAGATATGTATAGATATATATATGTGTGTGTGGTCATGTGTATATATGTGTGTGTATTGGTATGTGTAGAGAGGGAAGGGAATGAGGAAATATATGTGAGTGATATATATATATTGTGAGAGTGATACAGAGGAATTAGAAGAGATTGGGAGGAAGAGATTGAGAGTTTAGAGAGGGAAATAGAGGGAGAATGAGTGAGAGAAGTGAAGGGGAAGAGGGAGGCCACCATAGCAGCTAAGGGGGGGATAGGGCTGCTGTTTTTCCCCCCTACAACAGCAGCAAAATAGCAGTAGTAGCAGCAGCAGCAAGCTGCAATAGCAGCAGCAGTTTGCAGCAGTAGGAGCAGCAGAGCACCCCCCAAACCACCCCGTTTAGCCCCTAAAATCCCCTACTTTATACCTATATATATATACATATATATGCCCCTATATATAGCTCTATATACCCCTAATAAACCCACTAGAATAGCCCCCTAAGTTGGTCCTAAGTGAGTGTGAAAAATGGGTTTGAGTGAGTGAGTGAATGTTAAGTAGGATTTTGGTTAAGGGGTGAAATTGAGTTCCGTAATTCGGAACGCGTTGAAACTTGGAGGGGACTTAGATAATGTGATTTAGATTTTGTGGGTAGCCTTCGGAGTTGGAATCGGGATTGCGTGTGGGTTCGGGGAGTCAGTATCGTACCGCACCATTCCGTATCTTGAAATATTCAAGATAACGGGTAAACGGGCGATTCGGACCGTAAGATGGACAGGATGTCCACTTACCCTAGAAAACTTGGTAGGTAATAGTTGTATAGGCTAGTAACCTACTACCCTAGGAAGCACGGAGTGGAATTCCTAAGGGAAGGCCACTTGGCGTCAAGTTAGAACGGTTTAAGGGTAAATGTTAAGGGGTAATCGGATAATTTCGAGATACGGAGTTCGGGTAGTCGGATTGACTTGAAACTTGGGTGGCATGTTGGGTACACCCTACAAATGTCATATTTGAGCCGATTTTGGCTCGGTTGACCCAGAGTTGAATTTTTACCCAAAAGTCAACCGTGAGTCAACACTTTGTCTAGATTTGACCAAATCCAAACCAGAGTTGACCAGTTGACCAAAAGTCAACTGTTGGTCAACATTTGACCAGTTTGACCTAGGGTTGACCTAAAGTTGACCAGAGTTGACCAGGGTTGACCAGTTGACCAAAAGTCAACTGTAGGCCAATTCTTGACCCCGTTTGACTTTCTTCGACTTGTTTTGACCTGTGATGACTGGTATGACCTAGGGTTGACTTGGTCTGACTTAAATTAACTTGATATCACTTGATTTGACCTAGATTTAACTTGACATGACTTAGTGTGACTCAGTGAGACCTAGTTTGACCTAGATTTTATATCATTCATTGTGAATCATTCTTAAACTTGTTTAAACCTAAATTAACTTACAGTATCTCATCTTTAGGTTTCTGATTACCGCTCTGAGCATTGATATACCCTACAGCTCAGGACAGCAGGCGAGTACATTTACAGATAGTTTTCATTGTCTTGATATCTGCTATAACCGATTCAGTTGTTGTGTCTTACTCGATTCCAGTCACGATAGTTCACGGACTAGTATACGTTAGATCATGACATGAGATGTTGTTCCTGGATTTTCTTGGTATATATGTAAATTCCCTGTCTTGTTCCCTGTACTTGTATAGACACCGATTCCTGAGAGGGAGTAGCTATCCTCTTAGGGAATCCCGTGTCATGACGTGTCATGTCCAGGTCCATTATACTAATCGGGGATGGGGGATTATTACGGGTTATGTGATCAAAGCCCCATGTCACTATTTTGCTTGCGCTACCCTCACCTCACGTAGGGTGTAGCAGATACCTCCATGTCCATGTTATCCAGGTTGGCCGGCATAACTTTCCGTTGAGGTCACCGCGGATTGCCGGGCCAAGTGGATAACCCTATCATGTTTTCCTTGTCGATCACATAACGCTCTAATAATTCAAGGCACATTTTATATTTACTTTATCTTATCATATATCCTGCTCTGTTCTACATTCAGTATTTTCTTACCATGCTATGATATTCAGTTACTCACATATTTTACATGCCTCTATGATGTACCTTGATTTGGAGACTAAGTTCTGCTCGGGAGAAGGGTTACAACTCCGATCCTTGTTTGGTTTAAGGGTTGTAACTCAACTTTCGAATGGATCCCAAGTCTTCATATATCTTTGTCTTGTATTTTATTATGCTGTCTCTTATAGAATTTGTCAATTCATATGGAACTGCTGTTAGTGCTTGTACTTGCTCATTTTCCTGATAGTATACCGTTATGATATATTACAGATGACTCTGAGGCAGACTGCTCGACCTATTATGGGCTCGAGTCAGATGGAGTAGTCCAGGACCGTAGCCTTATAGTAGAGCCACTAGATTATGTACTTCCAGAGTAGTGTAGATTAGCTAGGTTTGACTGGACTGCGATCCAGCTAGCTTTATCAGACTGTAGCTCCTATATTATATTTTGACTCTGGGATGTTATGTATAGCTCTGGACTTGTGTGGATCTTGAACTTATTTTCTGTTTTCATCTATTATATTTCCTTTCGTGCTATCTATCCTAGTTTGTTTATGTGATTGAGACTGTATTGCTATGTCACCTCCATTCGGAGTGTATATACTGTACAGGTACCTTTATACTATTTAGTGTAGTTTTGTAGACAACCTAGACAGCGTTCTACCGCCGATGCTGCGGCGTAGGCTGGACGTAACCACGTACTCGTGCCCCTAATCAGGGTGCGGGTCGTGACACATTTTTGTGGTGGCCCACGCAGGTCCGGTGTCACAATTAGTGCGATCTCGTAATGGTGCTCGACTTAGAGTACTAATTACGAGCCTGCAATCAGGATATAGGTCCTAGGATATGATAGGAGTTTCTCAATCACACCTAGGAAATTTTTGATCTTTTGATTATCATGATTACTCCTCTTGTATTAAATTAACTGTCCTTCCTTGATAATATCTTCTCATGAGCCATACTGATCTTCTTGTTTTAATTTGTCTCCAGGATGACGAAGACGCACCCGCAGGCCACTGGATCGAGTAGCTTGCCCGAGAGATCTGACCAGGCCGAGGAGGAGGTTCACGAGACTGCCCCCAGTGATTCCACTATCCCGGAGACCCCGGCAGTTGTACAGGGAGGTCTACCACGTCCATCCCAGAGGGTTTCGGCCGTTGTTCCAGAGATACTGCCGCCACCACCTCCGATACCGACGGATACACACCACATGTTCCTTCTCCTTCAGCAGATGATGGAGACACAGCGGGCCCAGGCAGAGGCATCGCAGCACCAGTCGGAGGCATCACACCGTCAGATCGAGATGCTGAGGCAGAGTATGGAGAACTTGCAGCAGCTTGTACTGGCAGCAGTGGAGAGAGTGGCACCGGGTACGGTACAGGGCCCTACTGGCTAGCAGCCGTACCTGCAGCAGTCCAGGCCGGGGACGGTATTAGACTTTAGGAAGATGAGCTCCAGGGACTTCACAGGCACAGAGGACATCCTTTATGCAGACGACTGGCTAGAGGATGTACAGCGGAGCATGGAGCTGGCAGAGCTTCCTAGAGCACTTTGGGTTTCAGTCGCAGCCAGCCGATTCTTCGACATCGTGCTGACATGGTACCGTACGGATCCTCGTGCGTCGGTGAGAGGGTTATCATGGGAGGACTTTCGGAGGCTCTTCAAGGAGAAGTTCTTCCCGGACGTGGCTCTTACAGCATTGGAGGGCCAGTTCGTGGGTCTAGTACAGGGGAACTCGTCGGTGGACGAGTATACAGCAGAGTTCTTCCGCCTTAGCAGGTTCGCTCCCGATATGATCCAGGATGAGGGGCAGAAGGCTCGTAAGTTCCGTAGGGGACTTATTCATGCACTGCGCACCCGTACCTCGGGTCACTATGATGCGACGTTCGATCAGATATTGATGGACGCACAGATTACAGAGGAGGACTTCGGCCTCAAGCCGAAGAGGAGCGGCGATACCATGGGGGTGAGTTCCAGTGCGGGACCGGCCAAGCACCTCCATATTCAGCATCAGCAGAGGCCATTTCAGCAACAGCCTCTGTTACAGATTCAGCAGGCACCAGCGCGTGCCCAGCAGCACCAGGGACAGGGCCAGAGACTGGCTACTCCATGCGGCTTCTGTTGGAAGCCGGAGCACACTAGAGAGGCTTGTAGGAAGAGGTTGGACGTCTGTCTATACTGTAGGGCGCCTGACCACCAGCTGAGGGATTGCCACGCTAGTGGAATCCGAAGAGACTAGGGCAGAGTACAGCAGGCTAGAGGAGGCCAGCAGGGGCGTGCTTTCGCCATGACAGTTGAGCCCACTCAGGCAGTAGCAGAGCAGATAGCAGGTTCCGATATTTTGAATCTCCTTTCCGCATTTGCCTTCTTATAAACTGTCTTGAACTTCGATTCTATCTGTTCTTTGATCGTTGGATGAAAATTATTCTTGTGATGTGATTCCTTCTAAGATAAGTCGTATGGGCTAGGTCGCCTCGATTATAAGATTTTAGAATACTCTAGGGTCATGCTAGCAGGCATAGTGAGGACATATAGTCGGATTATGGTCATATTTCTCGGGTGTGGGAATTTAAGGTTTTTGTTGCCAAGCATGCGGCAATGCAAAAATTTTAAATACCATAATTCTAGATGTATGTACCGTAGTTGAGGACTCTGTGATTATCATAGCCTTGCTCACTGGCATGATAGAGATTTTTGAGTATCATGATGATTGGACAGATGCATACGATTATCGATTTGCATAATTTTTGTGTTTACTTGTTTTAATTTTTGAGGATAATTCTTTTAAGGTGGATAGACTTATAGCACCCAGTTTCTATTTGAGAGTAATTTTAAATTTTATAATTTTATAATTTTATAATTTTAGTCATTTAATTCATGCTTTGATTTTGAGATTTTAATTATTTAAAATTTTTAAGCCATGACTTGTGATTTTGATATTTTACTATTGTTTGGTTTTAATTTCGCGGACGAAATTTTTTTAAGGTGGATAGACTTGTCTCCCTCACTTTTCCCAGTTAGGGGTAAAATGGTAATTTTTCATTTTATAATATTTTTGGGAATTTTATTTCATGAATATTATTATTTAATTATTATAGGAGTCGGGTTCGAATTTTATCGCATTCCGAGTTAATTCGGGACCCCGGTGAATTTCGACTTGAGTCGTAATTAGCATGTTATTTAACCATGGCCCACCACACTAAACTTTTAGGTTTAGGAGTTTGGACTAGTCCCCCATGAGCAATTAAGTTTAATTATGATTTTTATTTAATTTTAGCAACTTCCGAAACCAATTTTGGGACTTAACTTAGCCTAGAAGCAAGGGAGGGGCAAACTTGTAATTACAAGTGCCCCTACCCCAAGCCCCCATGGCCGTCCCCTATAGGCACCCCCTCCACCTCTCCTTTCTTCTTCACTATGTCTTCTTTTTTTCTCTTCATTTCTTTCTTCCAACTTCTTCTTCTTCCTCCAAATCTTCATTTAGGTAATCCTTTAACTCTCATTTAATTCATCTTTTTTGCATTTATTCCTTCACATAAATAGGAGAGGGGATCATTCTCTACAAGTTGACCCTAGCCTTGTTAGGTTTCCTTAAAATCTAGTTTAGGAATTGTTTATGGATTTATCCTTTTGAGTGGTATATATATATATATATATATATATATATATATATATATATATATATATATATATATATATATATATATATGTGAGTGTATTTATGTGTGTGTATTTGTGTGTGTGTAGGGGAGAGTGATAGTTGTGTCTTGAGAGTGTGTCCATGTGAGAGTGTGTGTCCATGTGTGTGTGTGAGTGTCTATATATATATAGATACATATAAGTGTGTGTGTGTCTATATATATATATACATCTATATATATATAGATATGTATAGATATATATATATGTGTGTGTGGTCATGTGTATATATGTGTGTGTATTGGTATGTGTAGAGAGGGAAGGGAATGAGGAAATATATGTGAGTGATATATATATATATATATATATATATATATATATATATATATATATATATATATATATATATATATATATATATTGTGAGAGTGATAGAGAGGAATTAGAAGAGATTGGGAGGAAGAGATTGAGAGTTTAGAGAGGGAAATAGAGGGAGAATGAGTGAGAGAAGTGAAGGAGAAGAGGGAGGCCACCATAGCAGCCAAGGGGGGGATAGGGATGCTGTTTTCCTCCCATACAACAGCAGCAAAACAGCAGCAGTAGCAGCAGCAGCAGTTTGCAGCAGTAGGAGCAGCAGAGCACCCCCCAAACCACCCCGTTTAGCCCCTAAAATCCCCCACTATATACCTATATATATATACATATATATGCCCCTATATATAGCTCTATATACCCCTAATAAACCCACTAGAATAGCCCCCTAAGTTGGTCCTAAGTGAGTGTGAAAAATGGGTTTGAGTGAGTAAGTGAATGTTAAGTAGAATTTTGGTTAAGGGGTGAAATTGAGTTCCGTAATTCGGAACGCGTTGAAACTTGGAGGGGACTTAGATAATGTGATTTAGATTTTATGGGTAGGCTTCGGAGTTGGAATCGGGGTTGTGTGTGGGTTCGGGGAGTCGGTATCGTACCGCACCATTCCGTATCTTGAAATATTCAAGATAACGGATAAACGGGCGATTCGGACCGTAAGATGGACTGGATGTCCACTTACCCTAGAAAACTTTGTAGGTAATGGTTGTATAGGCTAGTACCCTACTATCCTAGGAAGCACGGAGTGGAATTCCTAAGGGAAGGCCACTTGGCGTCAAGTTAGAGCGGTTTAAGGGTAAATGTTAAGGGGTAATCGGGTAATTTCGAGATACGGAGTTCGGGTAGTCGGATTGACTTGAAACTTGGGTGGCATGTTGGGTACACCCTACAAATATCATATTTGAGCCAATTTTGGCTCGGTTGACCCAGAGTTGACTTTTTACCCAAAAGTCAACCGTGAGTCAACACTTTGTCTAGATTTGACCAAATCCAAACCAGAGTTGACCAGTTGACCAAAAGTCAACTGTTGGTCAACATTTGACCAGTTTGACCTAGAGTTGACCAGGGTTGACCAGTTGACCAAAAGTCAACTGTAGGCCAACTCTTGACCCCGTTTGACTTTCTTCGACTTGTTTTGACCTGTGATGACTGGTATGACCTAGGGTTGACTTGGTCTGACTTAGATTGACTTGATATAACTTGATTTGACCTAGATTTGACTTGACAAGACTTAGTGTGACTCAGTGAGACCTAGTTTGACCTAGATTTCATATCATTCATTGTGAATCATTCTTAAACTTGTTTAAACCTAAATTAACATATAGTATCTCATCTTTAGGTTTCTGATTACCGCTCTGAGCATTGATATACCCTACAGCTCAGGACAGCAGGCGAGTACATTCACTGATAGTTTTTATTGTCTTGATATCTGCTATATCCGATTCAGTTGTAGTGTCTTACTCGATTCCAGTCACGATAGTTCACGGACTAGTATACGTTGGATCATGACATGAGATGTTGTTCCTGGATTTTCTTGGTATATATGTACATTTTCTGTCTTGTTTCCTGTACTTGTATAGACACCGATTCCTGAGAGGGAGTAGCTATCCTCTTAGGGAATCCCGTGTCATGACGTGTCATGTCCAGGTCCATTATACTACTCGGGGATGGGGAATTATTAGGGGTTATGTGATCAAAGCCCCATGTCACTATTTTTCTTGCGCCACCCTCACCTCACGTAGGGTGTAGCAGATACCTCCATGTCCATGTTATCCAGGTTGGCCGTCATGACTTTCCGTTGAGGTTACCGCGGATTGTCGGGCCAAGTGGATAACCCTATCATGTTTCCCTTGCCGATCACATAACGCTCTAATAATTCAAGGCACATTTTATATTTACTTTATCTTATCATATATCCTGCTCTGTTCTACATTCAGTATTTTCTCACCATGCTATGATATTCAGTTACTCACATATTTTACATGCCTCTATGATGTACCTTGATTTGGAGACTAAGTTCTGCTCGGAAGAAGGGTTACAACCCCGGTCCTTGTTTGGTTTAAGGGTTGTAACTCAGCTTTCGAACGGTTCCCAAGTCTTCATATATCTTTGTCTTGTATTTCATTATACTGTCTCTTATAGAATTTGTCAATTCACATGGAACTGCTGTTAGTGCTTGTACTTGCTCATTTTCCTGACAGAATACCGTTATAATATATTACAGATGACTCTGAGGCAGACTGCTCGACCTATTATGGGCTCGAGTCAGATGGAGTAGTCCAGGACCGTGGCCTTATAGTAGAGCCACTAGATTTTGTACTTCCAGAGTAGTGTAGATTAGCAAGGTTTGACTGGACTGCGATCCAGCTAGCTTTATCAGCCTGTAGCTCCTATATTATATTTTGAGACTCTGGGATGTTATGTATAGCTCTGCACTTGTGTGGATCTTGAACTTATTTTCTATTTTCATCTATTATATTTCCTTTCGTATTATCTATCCTAGTTTGTTTATGTGATTGAGACTGTATTGCTATGTCACCTCCATTTGGAGTGTATATTCTGTACATGTACCTTTATACTGTTTAGTGTAGTTTTGTAGACAACCTAGACAGCGTTCTACCGTCGATGCTGCGGCGTAGGCTGGACGTAACCACATACTCGTGCCCCTAATCAGGGTGCGGGTCGTGACATCCTGGCCATTCGAAGTATGGGGAATGGACATCATTGCTCCGATCACTCCACCTTCGTCCAGAGGACATCGCTTCATACTCGCAATCACAGATTATTTCTCCAAATGGGCTGAGGCTGTTCTGTTGACAGAAATGAAGACTTCAAACGTGATCAGCTTCCTCAAGCATCACGTCATTTACCGCTTTGGACTGCCCCGAAGGATCATCCATGATAATGGTCCGCAGTTCGCAAGCCACGCTTTCTATCGGTTTTGCGACAACTACCGAATCCAGAATTTTGCTTCAACACCATACAACCCAGCGGCTAATGGGTTGGCAGAAGCGTTCAATAAAACTATAATCAAGCTGCTCAAGCAGTTTGTATCTTCCAACAAACGTGACTGGAATGAAAAGCTTGGCGAATGCTTATGGGCATACCGTACTACAGTACGGACGGCCACCGGGAATACACCATTCTTCTTGGTATACAGGAGTGAGGCAGCTCTCCCCTTGGAGACCCAAATCCCCTTACTCTGCGTCGCCCTCACCTATCGATTGACGACAGACGATAATCACCATCGCCGACTACAAGAGTTGGAGGCCTGTCACGACCCGCACCCGCTTTTCGGACGCGAGCTCGTGAGCAAGCCAGCTACGTATCGAGCGGACTCCAGCCCGACTCGAGTACGTATAAGCTGTCAAGGTCATGGTATACTGCCAAATCATGGCAAACAAATCTATATCTCAATCCATAATAAATATACGAAACACGAATGAACAATTATGGGTCATGGTCTGCTGCCCATTAGCATATTGTCCGATTAGACTCTAAGAATGATATGAGTCCATAAAGTAAGCAGAATATATCATGGTACTGAATGTAAAGCATGAGAGGATAATAAAGAAATAACACCAGCAATACCTGTATCATACATCGCAATCCTCTACCATCTCGCCCTGCTAACTAACTCCATGCAGTCGCTAAACCTAAAGAGATCATCAGGTCCTCAGAGGACTAGCAAGATACATAATATACAAGCCAACATGTAACAGTAAAAAGAAGCAAGAAACAATCAAGGGTATCCAACGAGACAAAATGAACCAAGACAAAAGATCTAAACACGAGGATCCTAAGACACTGGCATGCCACACTAGAAATGGCTGGCTATAAACTGCAGTCAAGGCAAGTACTCACAATTTATAATGTCTCAATCGCAGTCAAGGCAAGTACTCACAACCAAGACAGTAGCCAATCCTAGGATAAAATCCTATAGACCATAGTCAAGGTAAGTACTCATAATCTATAGAATGTCAATGTCAAGTCCCACTCAAGTCATGTCAAGTCAAGTCAAGTTATAATCAAGTTGAGGAAATCGTGGTATGGGACTAGACGACTCTATCAAGCAACACGTATGAGACTAACACAGTGTAACAGGTAGAAAAATATCATAACAGAAAAGGAACAAGAAACTAGAAACATGTAAAGTAAAACCATAACAGGATGAGTGTACTAGACATGAAATCAAGCAATCATGAATGTAAGGAAAAGAACCACATCGAGATGATGAACATGCATATAAATTATATTGTACAAGTTGGCAAGGTATACTTGCCTGGGGGTTGCACGGAGAACCAACAATGTATCGTCAATCACAAGTCAGAAAGTCCAAGTCATCACAAATGTCTCCGAAAGCTGAAATAAATGTTACCAACATTCTCAGAATAGTCAAATTAGCTAGGATTGCCTGTCCTTAAGTCCAATTCTGGACACAAGGGCAAAACGGTAATTTTGGGCAAAAATAATGTCCGCCGTTGGACCCGTTTCGCACCGAAAAGCGTGCCAGAGTCAATGGTCTCTAAAGTCGTCAAACTACATGTCTACGGATCCAGTTTTTTGATATGAACCCAACCGTATGTCCAGAGTTGGATTTCGGCAGGCCGTGCACAAAATCACCCGTTGAGTCGGACCGTGGGGCCCGCGAAACGGCGATTTTATTAACGGTCTCAGAATCGGACCAAACTTGGCATACAGGACCAGAAAAATGATACGGTTCTGTTGGCGCATTTCGTCTCGACCTGACGAACATGTATAAAGTAATTGGAGAATTTGCAAAGTGCACGATATGGTGAATTTCGACGGATACGTATCAAATTCGTCGCGCAAACGCAACCAATTTGAATTCCGTCAAAGCCTACACGACCACAAAGCCGTTATGCAGCTTTCGATGCATTCGGTTCGCGACCACGTCACCCGAAATGGCGGGACGCACGTCGTGTCGTGGGTTTTCATGATTTTCAAAACAGGTAATTTTTGTAAATTTGCAATCAAATTACTCATTACACTGTGAACGAAAAATTAAACTATCTGAAGGGTTTTGTTGTCCTACATGTTGTTTAAATAATTGTTCAATTAGAATTCCTAATATGGTATTAGATCGATCGTAATCGGTCTCCGAACATGGCCATTTGGACTGTCCTACGCTCTGTTTACGAACAGATTTTTGGTCGAGTTTAGCGTCGTTTTTTCGACAACCTAGGACATCTAGTTACCATGTATTTGAAGGGAATTAAATTCGGTTATATTGTGGTCGTACCTGAGCAATCGGCTCGACGAACCGTCGGCCGACCGTGGAGAAATCTCCACGCGAAGTCGACTCCGCGGCTGCTGTCACTGCTGTCGTTGCTTCGCATCCACGTGCGCGCGCGGCTCCTTGGCCGCCTCCGGCCGCGCGCAGCGGCGGCGACGGCGGCGGGTGGCCGCCCAGAGGTTGGAGAAGGGTGGCGCGTTGAAGGTTTAGGGTTTGGGTGTTGTCGAGTGTTTCTCTGTTTCCGTATATGTATAGGAGAGTTCGGGAGCACGGGTTCGGCTGGGTTTTCGTAAGGGAAGGGGTCTTCAGCTCTCGGCCTTGGGCCGAGCTGCTGTAGGAAAACAGTGTTTTAATGAGTTTATTTCTTTTTTTTTCTTTTTCTTATTCTATTTCCATTTCTGTTTAACAATTATAATATGTATATATATATACATATGTACACATACTCGTATATATACCACTATAATATATGTATAAATATACCTACGCGCATATATATATATAATATTATATATATACACACAAACATACATATACGCATAATATATCTATATATATATATATACATACGTGCAATTACACACATATATATTATATAGTCTTATATTCATACACACATAATTTGTATATTATATATATATATATATATTTTTTTTATATATTATATATATATATATATATATATATATATATATATATATATATATATATATATATATATATATATATATATATATATATATATATATATATATATATATATATATATATAAATATATATATATATATATACACACACACACGTACACAATATATTTTATAAATACACATATATACTTTGTGTATAAGTACCATATTTAATCTAAGATATTTAACATTAATACAAAATATATTTCCAAATAAATTATTTATATACACATATATATACATTTATATATATTTACAAATACCTTCACCTATACATATATATTATTATGTATACGTACAAATACACTATACGCAATATTTAATATATTATATTTACGCATACATTATAAATCACCATATAACAAATTTAATATAACCATTAAATATAACTTATTAATTATAATCAATAAACTAATAATCTTAATAACAATCGCGTTAAAATAATAATAATAGTAATAATAATAACAAAAATTTAATAAACCAAAGATGGTGTATATACCATTTTGTACCCTCTAATAATCCCAGAAAATGTACAAGGCCTATTTTTACAAATATTATTGAATTATTTGAATATCAACTAATAACAATATTTATAATATTTTATTTAGAATATTTAGGAATATTCATTAGATCACCAAAATGGAATACGACACAATCATACCCAAATGCATCAACACGAATGTCACTAGACGTACCGCATGACTACATGGGCTTGGGCTCAGTTCGGGTCCGGTCCGGGCTAAAATGGTATAACCGGTTTCTCTAAAACTCAATAACATAATTTACATAATAAATAAATCTTCGGTAAGGGTTTAAGTCGCAACTTGGCCTGGTTTTCCTAGTTAGGACATCAGTATGGCTCGGCCTTCCCTACCAGAGCTAATACACTAGTCAAAGCACGCCACTGTACTATCCGTGCCATGATTCCTATTCACCTTGTACTCTAAATCTCAACCATGGCTAAAATTATCTACCGTAATAATTAACTATTTAATTATTTATAAAATTCTAAAATCACTATTTAAATCAAATAAATAATAAAAAAAAATATTTTAAAAATTTTTGGGAAGGGAGGCTACAAATCTACCCACCTTAAAAATAATTTCGTCCTCGAAATTCAAATTCATAACTATTTCTTAAAATTCAAAGTCTGGTATTCCCTTAATCTCCTCAAATTTAATTTTTCCAAAAATATTTATGGCCTTCTCTAGTCATTTGGTATTTGCAAAATCTCGAGGACTTCTACCCACCTTAGGTCACACTACTCCTCAAAACACGATCACAAAATCTTATAATCTTGTAACTAGTGGCTAATAATTCTTCCAAAAATATCTAGGACATATGGTATCTATAATCCTCGTATCTATAAACAATCAATATTCAATAGTCAAACAATATACTATAATTTAAGGATTTCTAATGAATTCTAGACAGCATGATTGTTCGTCACTCCGAAATGGGAAGAGACGAGAATCAATGGTACAGGAAGCAAGGAAGTATAATCGAGAGCAAATATGGAGTTTTCAAGGACGTAGAGAATTTCTAGGAGAATTTTTAAAGCAGGGTGGATTGAGATTTCAAAGGTTTAGTCAAGTCGCAGGCTCGTACCAGTACTGTTACGTAAACGGTAGATATGCTCTAACCTGCATGGGCCACCACAAAAACTTGTCACGACTCGCACCCGCTTTTCGGACGCGAGCTCTTGAGCAAGCCAGCTACGTATCGAGCGAACTCTAGCCCGACTCGGGTACGTATAAGCTGTCAAGGTCATGGTATACTGCCAAATCATGGCAAACAAATCTATATCTCAATCCACAATAAATATACAAAACACGAATGAACAATTATGGGTCATGGTCTGCAGCCCATTAGCATATTGTCCTATTAGACTCTAAGAATGATATGAGTCCATAAAGTTAGCAGAATATATTATGGTACTGAATGTAAAGCACGAGAGGATAATAAAGAAATAACACCAGCAATACCTGTATCATACATCGCAATCCTCTACCATCTCGCCCTGCTAACTAACTCCATGCAGTCGCTAAACCTGAAGAGATCATCAGGTCCTCAGAGGACTAGCAAGATACATAATATACAAGCCAACATGTAACAGTAAAAAGAAGCAAGAAACAATCAAGGGTATCCAACGAGACAAAATGAACCAAGACACAAGATCTAAACACGAGGATCCTAAGACGCTGGCATGCCATACTAGAAATGGCTGGCTATAAACTGCAGTCAAGGCAAGTACTCACAATTTATAATGTCTCAATCGCAGTCAAGGCAAGTACTTACAACCAAGACAGTAGCCAATCCTAGTATAAAGTCCTATAGACCATAGTCAAGGTAAGTACTCATAATCTATAGAACGTCAAAGTCAAGTCCCACTCAAGTCATGTCAAGTCAAGTCAAGTTATAATCAAGTTGAGGAAATCGTGGTGTGGGACTAGATGACTCTATCAAGCAACACGTATAAGACTAACACAGTGTAACAGGTAGAAAAATATCATAACAGAAAAGGAACAAGAAACTAGAAACATGTAAAGTAAAACCATAACAGGATGAGTGTACTAGACATGGAATCAAGCAATCATGAATGTAAGGAAAAGAACCACATTGAGATGATGAACATGCATATAAATTATACTGTACAAGTTGGCAAGGTATACTTGCCTGGGGGTTGCACGGAGAACCAACAATGTATCGTCAATCACAAGTCAGAAAGTCCAAGTCATCACAAATGTCTCCGAAAGCTGAAATAAACGTTACCAACATTCTCAGAATAGTCAAATTAGCTAGGATTGCCTATCCTTAAGTCCAATTCTGGACACAGGGGAAAAATGGTAATTTCGGGCAAAAACAATATCTGCCGTTGGACCCGTTTTGTACCGAAAAGCATGCCAGAGTCAATGGTATCTAAAGTCGTCAAACTATATGTCTACGGATCCAGTTTTCCGATACGAACCCAACCGTATGTCTAGAGTTGGATTTCGGTGGGCGGTGCACAAAATTACCCGTTGAGTCGGACCGTGGGGCCCGCGAAACGGCGATTTTATCAACGGTCTTAGAATCGGACCAAACTTGGCATACAGGACCAGAAAAATGATACGGTTCTGTTGGCACAAGTTTTGTCTCGACCTGACGAACATGCACAAAGTAATTGGAGAATTTGCAAAGTGCACGATACGGTAAATTTCGACGGATACGCATCAAATTCGTCGCGCTCATGCGACCAATTTGAATTCCGTCAAAGCCCACACGATCACAAAGCCGTTACGCAGCTTTCGATACGTTCGGTTCGCGACCACGTCGCCCAAAATGGCGGAACGCACGTCGTGTCATGGGTTTTCATGATTTTCAAAACAGGTTTTTCTGTAACTTTGCAATCAAATTACTCATTACACTGTGAACGAAAAATTAAACTATCTGAAGGGTTTTGTTGTCCTATATGTTGTCTAAATAATTGTTCAATTAGAATTCCTAATATGGTATTAGATCGATCGAAATCGGTCTCCGAACATGGCCATTTGGACTGTCCTACGCTCTGTTTACGAACAGATTGTTGGTCGAGTTTAGCGTCATTTTTTCGACAACCTAGGGCATCTAGTTACCATGTATTTGAAGGGAATTAAAGTCGGTTATATTGTGGTCGTACCTGAGCAATCGGCTCGACAAACCGTCGGCCGACCGTGGCAAAATCTCCACGCGAAGTCGACTCCGCGGCTGCTGTCACTGCTGTCGTTGCTTCGCATCCGCGTGCGCGCGCGGCTCCCTGGCCGTCTTCGGCCGTGCGTGGCGGCGGCAACGACGGCGGGTGGCCGCCCAGAGGTTGGGGAAGGGTGGCACGTTGAAGGTTTAGGGTTTGGGTGTTGTCGAGTGTTTCTCTGTTTTCGTATATGTATAGGAGAGTTCGGGAGCACGGGTTCGGCTGGGTTTTCGTAAGGGAAGGGGTCTTCAGCTCTCGGCCTTGGGCCGAGCTGCTGTAGGAAAAAAGTGTTTTAATGAGTTTATTTCTTTTTCTAATTCTATTTCCATTTCTATTTAACAATTATAATATGTATATATATATATATATATATATATATATATATATATATATATATATATATATATATATATACACATATGTACACATACTCGTATATATACCACTATAATATATGTATATATACACCTACGCGCATATATATATATATAATATTATATATATACACACAAACATACATATACGCATAATATATCTATATATATACGTGCAATTGCACACATATATATTATATATTCTTATATTCATACACACATAATTTGTATATTATATATATATATATATATATATATATATATATATATATATATATATATATATATATATATATATATATATATATATATATATATATATAAATACACGTACATAATATATTTTATAAATACACATATATACTTTGTATATAAGTACCATATTTAATTTAAGATATTTAACATTAATACAAAATATATTTCCAAATAAATTATTTATATACACATATATATACATTTATATATATTTACAAATACCTTCACCTATACATATATATTATTATGTATACGTGCACATACACTATACGCAATATTTAATATATTATATTTATGCATACATTATAAATCACCATATAACAAATTTAATATAACCATTAAATATAACTTATTAATTATAATCAATAAACTAATAATCTTAATAACAATCCCGTTAAAATAATAATAATAGTAATAATAATAACAAAAATTTAATAAACCAAAGATGGTGTATATACCATTTTGCACCCTCTAATAATCCCAGAAAATGTACAAGGCCTATTTTTACAAATATTATTGAATTATTTGAATATCAACTAATAACAATATTTATAATATTTTATTTAGAATATTTAGGAATATTCATTAGATCCCTAAAATGGAATACGACACAATCATACCCAAATGCATCAACACGAATGTCACTAGACGTACCGCATGACTACATGGGCTTGGGCTCAGTTCGGGTCCGGTCCGGGCTAAAATGGTATAACCGGTTTCTCTAAAACTCAATAATATAATTTACATAATAAATAAATCTTCGGTAAGGGTTTAAGTCGCAACTTGGCCTAGTTTTCCTAGTTAGGACATCACTATGGCTCGGCCTTCCCTACCAGAGCTTATACACTAGTCAAAATACGTCACTGCACTATCCGTGCCATGATTCCTATTCACCTTGTACTCTAAATCTCAACTATGGCTAAAATCATCTACCGTAATAATTAACTATTTAATTATTTATAAAATTCTAAAATCACTATTTAAATCAAATAAATAATAAAAAAAAATATTTTAAAAATTTTCGGAAAGGGAGGCTACAAGGCCCTAGACGAGAAGCGCCTGTTAGCTCAACAACGAATTGAGCTGTATCAAGCCCGAATCTCCGGAGCTTTCAACAAGAAGGTCAAAATCAGAATGTTTCAAGTAGGCAATCTTGTTTTGGCAGTTCGGAGGACGATGGTCATGACTCTCAAGACCGCCGACAAGTTCCAGCCAAAGTGGGAAGGTCCGTTCATCATCGAGACTGTATTCTCCAATGGAGCTTACCGCCTCGCAAAGCAAAACGGAGACTTGCTCATGTTACCCATCAACGACAAGTTCCTAAAGGAGTATTATGTCTGAAATGACATACCGCAAATATCTCAGACTATTGAGTTATGTATCCTCCGGTACTGCTGAACCCACAGTCTGCCTCCAAATATCTCAGATTGTTGAGTTATGTACCCCCTAGTACTGCTGAAATCATATTCGGCCTCCAAACATCTTAGATTATCGGGTCATGTACCCCTTGGTACCACTGAACTCACCTACATTCATTCTCAAAATATTCCAGATTATAGAGTTATGTACCCTCTGGTACCACTGAACTTCCATTCTGCTTCCGAATATTTCAGATAGTTGAGTTATGTATCCTGTGGTACCACTGAACTCATATTCTGCCTCCAAATCTTCCAGATTGTCGAGTTATGTACCCGCAGGTACCGCTGAACTTCCATCCTGGTTAATCTATATCCATCTTTTGGGTAGTAAGTCACGTATGATCATACCTCTGAAACTTTCTTCCGAAAAGGAGCTCCTTCCACATGATCCACTACCCGCACTTCCAGTGCACAAAAAGGGTAACAGATCCACAAATTTTCTAAGACAACCATGTCGATGCTACCTCTGAGTTGTTTCACTTCCATCAAAAACAAACCGCCCCTCACGTAGAACTTCCATGTCTTTATTACCTCTGAGTTGTTCTAAGTACCCCTTCATGGAGCCTACTCCTGCCATGTCCTCATTACCTCTGAGTGGGAAGGCTCCATCGAAGAAACCCTTATATTTACCACGTCCTCATTACCTCTGAGTAAGTATGTTGGTTTTTCTTTCGACTTATTATCCGTACCCAAGACCGGAGTACGCCAAGGATAATAGGCTCACAAATGTCCTCCGTGGACCATAAATGCTCTACTAAGTTTCCTAGTACATGCCCCTCACTTCTCATCATGCCCCGGGAGCCCAGTTGCTCCATGGCATTCTTTCTTCCGATACCAAGGACGTCCACGGACATCTTACCGTAGAATTTCTCTAAGTATCCCCATCAAACTTGTATCCGTACCTAAAACCAAGGTATGCACTACACCAAAATGATAAATTAGGAACACTAGGCCTTATTCAATCTGGAACACTTATTTTTTGTACCTAGGTTCTGGAACGGAGCAAAAGCATTCCGAATCAGAAAAACGTTCATAATATATTTTATTTTAATTTTCAAAAAAATATTTATTTTGATTTGCTTTTAAATCGTTTCAAATATGTTTCAAATACTCGAGATGAAAATCCTATCCTTAATAATCTTCCAATTCTTTCAAATATATGTTCCAAATGCTTGAGCTAAAAATCATGTCCCTAATACTTTGGAAGCAGAGAAGAAACAGCCCCACCACCCCACACCACCACCACCCTACCCCCTCACCATCTTCGTCCTTCTCTACAAAACCCTAACCCTAGATTCCTCAAAATTTTCATCTACGGCCCAAATCCCCTCAACATATCATCTCTCTACCTCATCTCCCTCTGCTCTGACCAGGCGGTACCAGCGCACAGACGATCGATTGGAGTCCCACACCATCGACCTCCCTCAACGGTCGAACTACTCCGCCACACCACCATCCAGTCTCTAGCGACCCCACTCGAGTAGAGCCTTCTCCAATATATATCGATAGGAGCGATTGTGACCATCTCCGGCCTCGATTCTTATGATCGAGGTCGATGACAACCTCTACTTATGCTTCTCTACAACGATCGTCGTCGACGACTCTTAATCCATTGTTCATTCTCATGTAATTATCTCCATAACTCATTTAATGATTCACCTATGATAGTTAAGGTACTTGCATAATTTTTATGATTATTTTGATATATATTTAGCATGGGAGCCCTTCAGAGATTTTTTTTCCAAAAATTAAAGGAGGAGTTTCATTGATGCATACAACAAGAGGCTATGGTCCAATGATACTAATATCCAGGTATATATTGCACTTTTTTTCCTAACTGCAAGTAATGTTATAGATCTTTTTTGCATCATTTTGTATTTGTTGCATTTAGGACTTCTCTATTCTGTTAAGACTTAGAGTTCTGCTGAAACTGAAATGGTTTTAGTAGTTTTATTTTAGCATATTTGTCTCTTAATATGATGACTGAGTCATCTAGTGAGGAGAAGGGCATGCCCGACGTACTATAACTAAGAAGTGAAATTATAAATAACTAAAACTGTTGCAAAGTTTTACTTCAGCTGAATAAATTTTTTTTCTTTCATTCGCCTCGATTGAGGGAGTATTGGTATCGGACTCAGAATCTTAGGATTCAAGATGTTGTAATAATTTTTTTCATGCCGATAGCGCACTGGTTTATAAATTAAAATGGTCTATTTTGGATATAAGAGTGATATTTTCTAGAGTTGCTACTAATATTTTCTAGGGTTGATACCAATTAAAGGTACTTCAGTTCCATTTGTTTTCACATAACATCAGAAATAATCAAGTAGTATGCAACACTATAACCTTGTCATGTGGATGACAAATGAACATCATCTCCCAGCTCAGAGAACCTTATGTTGTGGTGGAATACTAAAAGTAGGAGCAGAAACATCCTTGGATTGCAACATGAGCTTCAATGAGGTTAGGAATTCAGTATCAAAGCATCAATACAGGTCAGGAATTCAGTATCGAAGCTTCAATGGAGATCAAAACGGGTATTGAGGCTGCAATTGGCTTTCAATTTGGTGGTAGGTATGGTTCTGCAGGAGGGTACAGGAGGATGATGAGGATGTGGCTCCCCGTGGTGCAGCGTCGCCAAGTAGGATAGAATTTAGACAGGGTCATAATGAGGTTGGAACTCTCTCAAGTTCTATGCAACTAGTACGGGGTAGTGTTGTTCTTTCGAACGAAACTTATGGAAGATGGAGACATGAACATGGTTCTGAGCAGACAGAAATATTATGGGAATATATATATACGAAATTAATGATACATAGCAAAGATGCTTTTCTGATTTGTTCTTAATTTATAATTATTTAAATTGGAAAGTTAAATTTCATTCCTAATATTTTATTCATGCTATTAATATTCTTATTTTTCATCTTAGTTGATATTTCTGATCCAACGGTTTAAAATACTATATGCAACTAACTTAGTTACACACACCCACACAATCACACCCACGAAACAAAGACAAAGATATACATGATCTCCTTTAAACTGGCCCTATGAATCCTTACTATATACAAACTGAGGGAGAGGCTCTAAGGGACTATTCCAGTACAGTGTTGAAAGAGTAGGTTGCCTTAGCCCAGAGGGCCAAATGTCACTTCCAGTGCAGTGTTGAAAGAGGAGGTTGCCTTAGCCCAGAGGGCCAAATGTCACTGTCTACTGGATGGGACAGGTGTAGTAAGTTCTTCTACCAAAAAGGTAAGGCCAGACATTTGATTAACAACAGAATTCTCATTAATGAGAGAGGTCTAGCTATTTAGAAGGAGGATGTATCTGAAGAAATAATGTCCTATTATCAGATATGTGTAACCAAGATGACTACATGGAGGAATTCACTCAAATCACTCATATGAGGCTCATTACTAGTTATGCAAATAACCTGCTGCTTGCTGATATTAGGGTGAAGGAACTAAAGAGGGTTATTGATGAGTTTGATGTTAATAAAGTCTCTGGACCTGATGGTTTGTCTATTTTCTTCTTCAAAATCCACCGGTTATCATTGAAAGCTGACATCATAGGTTATATCCAATTTCTTCAAGGAAGGACACTTACTGAGGCAAGTTAATCATACTTTTGTTACCCCTGAACCTAAAATTGAGGGTACCCCTGGAGTTCAAGATTTTAGACCCATCTCCTTCTGTAACTTTGCTCATAAGATTATTACCAAAATTATGTGCAAGAGAATGGGGCTCACTTTTCAAGAGCTAATATTTGAGAATCAGTCTGCTTTTATAAAGGACAAACCTAGGGTATAGCATGTTCCTGGCTCTTGAATTGATCAGAAATTTTGAAACCGAAGGAAGAGGAAAGAGTTGCATCAAGATAAGACTTAAAGAATGCCTATCACAAAGTTAATAGGAGCTTTATATGCACCATAGCTTGGCCTGTATGGGACTAAACCCTCATGAATTGGCCTCGTTAGAGAAGGTATTTTTAAACCTATATTTTCTATCATAGTTGATGGGCAGCCAAGGCTTTATTCATAGCAACTGAGGGAGTAGACAAGGGGACCATTTATCCCCTACCTTTTCTCAGTGGCTATAGAGTACTTATCTATATTACTGGAGACTGAAGTGGTAGCAGGAAGGTTTTCCACCCTATATCAGCATACTCATCCTGCTATATCACATTTGTTGTATGCAGGTGATAGTCTTCTCTTTGTGCTGGCTAATGTGGAATTAATGGTGGCTATCAAATACTTCTTAGAAAATTGGGGACATTTGCTACTTAGTCTAAGAACTTACTTAAAAGGAAGGTGTTCTTATCCTCCGTTTGACGTTTGTCAGTAGTCCTTATCCTCCTCTTCATTTATAACTACCTTCTCAATTTCGTCCCTATGGATCGTACAGACTGGGTGGTCTTCAATGCGATTCTGTCAATATAAACTTCTAATAGTGCCTCCTCGGGTCTGGTCTGAATGCATGCACTCTCCCACCCACTGTCTCATGCGCATAGAGAATCGCATTGAAGTCACCTACCATTACCATGGAAGACCATCTCCAACCTCCATGCTCATCCCTATAATATCTCGCCATAGCTGGCGTCTTTTGCCTCCGTAATTGTCACCATATATTGCCCCTATCACCAACCACAGACCCCCTTTATTACAAAGCTTGATCATCATAGGCTAGGGCGATCAGAACATAAACTGATGTAGGAGCGTAAAAAGTGCTTCACAAGAAGGGTCAAAGTGATAGTCCAGTCTACTCAAATTGATCCCCTTTATGCCAAGGAGAGGCTAATCACTTTATTCCTAAGAAGGCTGATCATTTTACGCTTGGGTCTACACCCATGATTTTTACGCCAAAGACAGAGGAGCCACTTTTACGCTGGACAAAGCTGTCAAATCTCGTATTTAATGCAAACTCTAACATGA
Source organism: Iris pallida (assembly GCA_029216955.1). Classification (NCBI taxonomy): domain Eukaryota; kingdom Viridiplantae; phylum Streptophyta; class Magnoliopsida; order Asparagales; family Iridaceae; genus Iris; species Iris pallida. The sequence goes on from JANAVB010042420.1 coordinate 37,810,860, forward strand.
AGATATTAATGATGGCATTTACCACAGAATTCAATGGAATTTTTCTTATACAAAGACCATTGTTGTCGTTTATGGGAATCGAGCTACTTTACGCTTACTGTATGGTTTCTTTTACGCACGAAGTTTTACATGAGTTCTTACGCTCATAAAACAATGTGTGCGTAAAGTCTATTTGAGCCATTTTACGCTCAAGGTTATTCAATAACCACTTTACGCGGGAAACCTATGACAGAGCTATTTTACGCTCATCTTACTGCTTTACGCCCAGAGGATGTTGGGGCTATTTTTACGCCCTATTCTTTCTGGCCAGTTTGGAACGTGGTTTGCCTACATGGCCTTCATGCCACATATTTCGAAGAACGTGTGTACATATATCCTATTCTTACTGAAATGATGGGACGCGTGTCAACGTATGCAAAGGATGACTTTGATCATGGGTGGCAGTTGTTAGCGTAAAGACAGATTTTGATGCTTTTTTACGCACAGAAGCCCCAGTCTATAAATAGACTCATTTTTCTCAAGGACAAAAAAAAGGACAGAGAGACATGAGAGAATACAGAGATCAGAACTTCGAGATTTTGATTCTCCAGAGCATTCTTCTTCAACTTTTCTTTCAGAACAGAGTGAAGCAAAGCAGGAAAGCATTCGGCCTCGCCATCAGTGCCCAAGTGCGTCGATACCTTTCTGGTGACTTAGTTCTTCCAAGTTGTTCTACTTCAAGCAGTGATCTTCATCATCATCGTATGGTCCAAGGAACAAAGTGATCATTTACAGATCAGACTTCCATAGCAATACTTTCCCAGAATCAAATTTGAACTTCTTATACTTTTTCTCGTTTTATTTTCAAAATCCAACCTTTGTTTGGCAATTTTGTTAAGTGAAACAAAATGGCGACTCTGCTGGGGACGACCTTCTCCTCTAACGAGGAGGCGATTGCTCAATATGATGATGTTTCGGTCGGTTCGACCAAGAAGACTCTGGTTGTACACTTCGACCAGACTGCCTACGAAGAAATGCTCCGAACTGGGGGTAGTTCTCGCCACTCCAATGTTCAAAAGTCTCGCAAAGCACGAAAAGTTTGGATTCCCAAATCCAAAGTGGTTTCTGATCTCTCTGTTGCTTCTGATGACAAGAGAATTCTTCCCACTCCTGTCGTAGGGGCTCCCGTTCGTAACGAGGCAGTCCTTACTCAGAGTTGCACTCAAAGTGTGACGATTTATCTCCCGTTTGTAACGGTGAAGATAATCAGGTTTCACGCCCACTGCGTAAGAATCAAGTTTTACGCTCAGTGGGTAAGAACCAAATTTTACGCTCAGTACATAAGAATGAATTTCCCATTCGTAATGGGGCAGACTCTAAAGTCTATGCTTCTGAGTGTAAGAATCAGTCTCCCGTCGGTGACGTGGTAGGCTCAAATAAATTACGCTCCTCGCGTAAAGCAAAATCTTCCGTCTGTGACGTGGCAGATAATTAATTTTTATGCTCCACGCGTAAAGGTAAGTCTCATATCTTTGACAGTGTAGATAAAATTCATAACGATATTTGCACATCTAATGTGAATGTACCTAAACGTGTGCAGCGTAAAAATATCGTTGGTAAAGCTTCTGTCCTACACCAACAACCTTCTTATACTGCTTTACGCAAAGTACCAAACTTACAAATTATATGCCAAGAAAATGGAGTCCTTCGTGCTAAATCTCAAGATTTACGCACACAACTCCAAACGCGTAAAAATGTACAGTTTGGTTCTGCAAATGCAGCCAGTAATCTTCTTTATACACAAGGGACTAAACGTTTTTCTACCCCAAATGTAATAAAGAAGAATACTCCATCTGTTCCTTCTGATTTACGTGAATTGCTAATGCAAAAACGTAAGAACAGACAATCCCCGGTAATATTCCTCCAAGAAAAACATCATTGTGAATATCACCAGGTTGTGATCAACTGTTGTTGTTTGGCTTCAAAACGGTCAGTTTTTGATCGTTTAAGTTTTAACTCGCCTCAACATCAAGCTGAAGACCAAGAACATGAGCTGTCATATGTGTCAGTCAACATGGCATCTCATACTAATAGAGGACGACATCCAAGACGGAATATGTCCCAAACCCCAGGTCAACAACAGTTCAACAGGCTTCTTGATTCCTTTGAAGGAGTATATCAGAATACTCGATCAAGAAGACAAAGACAATTGCAGACTTCTGATTCAGAAGCTGGGGGTACTCAATCTTTTGAGTCTGATACCGATAGTGTGGATTCATACTTCTATACTAATCCTTCTGTATCTTCAAGAGAGGTTGAATCCTACGCTATTGAAGATGAACCAGAGACGTCATCTTCTAATACGGAATAACGTCTCACTGCAGTGGAGCAATCATTGAAAGACATGCTTAACATGGTGCAAAGCATGCATCAGATAATTTTGAATCAACAAACTGCTCAACCTACAGTAATAACTCCGGTACCCGTAGCAGCACAAACTCAAGATAGTCAAGGGGCTGATATACCTTTGAATGTTCAAGAGCCTGCTGTTAATCAAAATTCTGCATCTCCAGATCCCATCATTCCAGAAGATGTACCACCTCCAGTGGGGGTTACGGTACATCCAACGACTATTCAATCAAATATGCTTCCTCAAACCAGCGAAGCCATTCAAGCAGTGCGTGAACTCAAAGCACAGTTTGAAGTTTTGAGGCACAAAGATCAGCTCCAGAGGTTAGGGATTAAGCAACCTTATCCTCCTCATTGGAATGATGTACCCTTTCTACCGAAGTTTAAGCCGCAATCCATGGTTTTATTCGATGGAAAAGCATCTCCCAGTCAATATATCAATTACTTTGATATTATGACTGTACACTTGCAGAAAAATGATGCTCTTCTCACTCGAGTGTTCATCGGGTGCCTGACGGGTTCAGCTTACATCTGGTATCGTAGCTTACCCGATAACTCTATTTCGTCTTTTGACGAATTCAAGGCAATGTTTCTCTCCCGCTTCTATGAAGGAGGTATGGACATGAACATGTCCTCCTTGATAGAAATCAAACAAAAGGAAAAAGAAGATACTCGGACGTTCATTGAACGTTTCCGACAGGCTACTCTAAAGATGCCTCCTGGTATGCCAGATTCAGCGTTGATTGATACATGCAAGATGAATCTGCGACCATCCATTGCTGTCTTCACAGGTTCCTAATTCACAGATTGGGCTTCGTTTATCATAGCAGCAGTTTCTGCCTAGACCTATGGTAGGTTGGCTCGTAAACACGGGATGATTTTTGCTTCAGAAGATAAAGAGAAGAAAAGTAATCCTGGTAATAATCCTGGCAATCGTAATGTGAAAGGAAAAGATACTCTTATGTCAATCTTTCCAAGAACAAAACGACGCCAAATAATCAGGAATCTTCTAGGCCAAAGGAAGAATACACTTTTGACGAAAGTGATATCCTAGGAATATTTCAATGTCTGGTGAAAAGTGGTAAACTTCAGATTCCAGAGCCAAAAAGGCCTAATGAGGTGAATCTGACTGACAATCCCAAATACTGTATCTATCATAGATACATTAATCATCCTACCAGTGCTTGCTATGTCTTGAAAAAGAAGATCCAAGAGCTGATAAATGGTGGCGCTATCGCTTTAACCAATGATGACCATACGGTTACGACCAATATGGTTTCTCTTCAGTTCAGGGATTTTTCTCCACAATAAGTCCCAGATAGAATTATCCCAATTCCGAAGGCGACGATGAAGATCGTGAATATCCTGCCTGCCAGCGAAGAAAATATATGATTGCTGCCGCTCACATTGAAGAATGGTGAAATCATGTGGGTACATCCTGACTTAGTACTTGAATTAGAAAATGAAGGTAAAACTTTAAAATCCAAGAAAGGTAAAAAAGTCAAAACCTGCAACATGATTTCGCATGTTATTCCAAATCCTGATGACTTGGATCATCTATGGGATGGCCTTCCTCTAGAAGATAGACTAAAGGACTAAACATCTGTCCTCCAAGTCTAGCTCCTCCTACCAAGCTCAAGCTTACTCATCAGCAGTGGCTAGCCATAAATAGTGTTCCTTTATATCAGGCAGAACAAGTTTTTGCTGCTTATGAAAAAGCTCCAACAGGAATTTCTTTTCGTATCCCGAATCCTTCTCCTCCCTTAACTACAGAGATGTCTATGCTTCATTCTCCTGTAGTTGCAGAGGTTTCTTCCTCTTCCTGTGCTAAAACACCTGTCCAAAGCTCACTGCCTATCCACTTGTATAGTCAGCAATCTATCCTTCTCATGAGGAAGATGGGTTATGACTTTCAAAAGGCAGAAGGTTTGAATTATGATAAAGGAATACGTCTTCCTTTACAAATTCAAAATCAGAATTCTACTGCTGGATTGGGTTCTGAAGTTTCTCATAACAACCCTCACAAGAAGAAGGCTAAGGGAAGAAAGACTAAATCCTATAATATGGTACTTTCTTCTCCTAAGTCTGAAGAAGAAACTTTTGCTGGTACAAGATCTGAGAAAGAGTACCACAAAGATTATGAGGGATCCTCCAAAAAAGCAGAAGATGTAGTGGAAACTCTACCAGTTCAACCTTCTCCTGTTCCTGTTAAACCGTCTGTGGTTGAAAAGGAAAAACAGAAGGCAGTACGCTTTGATACCCCATTGAAGTCTGCTTCCAATCAGGGGGTGGTGATGAAGCCTTACAAGTTTGATATTCTAGCTCAGTTAGCCAATACTCCGGCTAGACTATCTATATTTGAACTGCTTCGCCTTTCCAGAGAAAGCAGAGAGACTTTGAGCGAAGCTTTACTTCAAGCAGATTCATGCTTGGCTCAACTCAAGAATCCTGATAATATACCAGTGTCATGTCCGCAATGTCATAGTGTGATGAAAGCAATTCCCAACATCACCTTTACACAAGAGGATATGCTATTGAAACACAACAAGCATGATAGGCCTCTGTGCTACACTGGATATATCGGATCCACTGAAATTGACAGGATTTACATTGATCCTGGGTCTTCAATTAGTATAATTCTTCAGAGTATGCTAAGACCCCTGAGGATTCCTACTAGTGAGCTAACTTACACTAGTACTACGATAGTTGGTTTTAACTTTGGTAAGAGCAAACCACTGGAGAAGATTCGTCTGTAGATTCAGATTGGTGATCTTCGAACTATGGTAACTTTCTATGTTATCAACTCGGACGTATCCTACAATATTCTTCTTGGAAGACCGTGGATTCATGAGCACAATATTGTGCCTTCAACTCTTCACCAATGTTTCAAATATGTGGACTCCCAAGGAGTTGTAAAAACTGAGTTTGCTGATATTAATCCGTTCAAGGGTGTCGAAGCCTACTTCTCTAATTCAAGGCTTTATAAACAAGAGCATATGAAAGATATATCAGACATGGCTGAAGATCAATTATTATCTGAGGATCAGTCTATTAATGAAGATCCGCCAGAGGAGCAACCTTTGAAGATCATAGTCAAGGGACGAATCCAATCCCAACCTGTCAATGATCAACCTTTGATAATCAAGGTTAAAGAAAGAACTCAAACTTCATCAGAGGGATCAATAAATATTCCTGCTAAGAGCCAAGTTCAACCTGTTATGATCAAGGTTAAAGGGCGTACTTCTTGTACGAATGATCCAGAATCACCATTGAGCGTCAATCTTGGCAAATCTACGCAGAAGACGGATGATGGTCCACTGTTGATTAATCCAAAGCGTAGCAATCAGATTGTAAATGATGTAAATATTGATCAATCTGTACTGTTTGATATCAATAAAGATTTCCTGTTCGAGTATATGGCTGTCAAGTTTATTGAGAGAATAACTTTATCTTCTGATAATCAAAGTCATCAATATAAAGACAACATAGAACCGGAAGAAACTTTATACATTGATCATAAGGATAATTCTTTTCCTCCCCATGTCGATGTCGTACCTTATGCTCAAAAGTTCTTGACATCTTCTCCCTATCTGTTTCCTGTAGCCGCTTCATCACAAGCTTGCGTAAACTTCAGACGTCACGAAGAATCCTATTTCGTGGTCCCATCTGATAAGAAAAACAAGCATCAAATTGTGTTTGGCCTGGCTAGAAATATCCCTGTTATTCAGACAGATAATCTGAAGGATAAAGATAAAGGAAGAATCCGAATTGACAAATATAGTCAGCAATCTATCAAAATCATCCAGAACATGGGGTATGATTTGAAGACTATGCAAGGTCTTAATCAAGGCAAGGGTAGACGACTACCATTATGCGGTAATCCGTTTTACCAGAAGACTCGTCATGGGTTGGGATATGATCCGTCCCACATGTTTAATGATGATATACAAGAAGAATTCTCTTCTAGCTCTTCACAATCATCAGATTCGGAAGAAATTCTATTCATCGAATCCGATATGTCTTATTCCTTATATTGTGAATCTGGGCAAATATTCTCAGTCAATATGGTTCAATCCGATGATGAATCAGAGCCATTTGAGAATGATCCTTGGGCTCAACAGATGGATACTCAATGGGAACTTCGTTTTGAACAACGACAGCCACCTACAGAAGATGAGGTTGTCCAGATTAATGTTGGAGACGGAGTTACGTCCAAACCAATATTCATCAGTAAGAATCTTTCTGAAGATGAAAAGGAAGAGCTGATTAAACTTATCAAAGATTACATTGACATCTTTGCATGGAGTTATGAGGATATGCCAGGGCTAGATCCTAAAGTTGCTACTCATAAACTCAATATTTTGCTTAATATTAAGCCTGTAAAACAATAGCAACGACGCTTTAGACCAGATATGATGGATGCAATTAAAGCATAAGTCAAAAAGCTGATTACATATGGCTTTGTTCGTGAAGAACAACACCCAGATTGGGTGGCCAATATTGTTTCTGTTATGAAGAAGAACGGAAAAGTCCGAGTTTGTATAGATTATCGAGATCTTAATATGGCTTGTCCAAAGGACGAATTTTCACTTCCTATCACTGATGTCATGATAGACAATACATGCAGTTTTGAACGTATGTCTTTCATGGACAGATTCTCAGGATACAATCAGATCAAGATGCATCCAGAAAATGAGAAGCATACATCTTTTCGAACACCCCTTGGGGTTTATTGCTATACGGTTATGCCGTTTGGTCTTAAAAATATCGGTGTCACATATCAACGGGCTATGAGCAATATCTTTCAAGAACATCTACGAAAAATAGTTGAATGCTACGTAGATGACATTGCTGTTAAAAGTCGGTCAAAGAATGATCATATTCAGGACTTGAAGACAGTATTTGAATTGATGCGCCAACATCAATTGAAAATGAACCCTACTAAGTCTTTCTTAGGGGTTTCTAGTGGCAAGTTTCTAGGATTTGTCATTACCTCTCAAGGGCCGTATCGCTTATATCCGAAGATTTATATCTAATCTTTCTGGAAGATGTCAACCTTTCTCCCGTCTATTAAAGAAAGGGGTATCTTTCGTCTGGGATGAAGCGTGTCAAAAAGCCTTCAATGACATTAAGCAATATCTTACAAACCCGCCTGTTCTGGTACCTCCGGTGATAGGAAAACCATTTTTGCTATATGTTCGAGCCTTGGATCATTCACTTGGCGCTCTTCTGGCACAGAAAAGTGATATGGGTCATGAACAAGCAATATATTATCTGAGCAGAATGATGGTAGGAGCTGAACACAGATATACTCCTGTGGAAAAGGAATGTCTAGCTTTGGTTGTTGCCGTCCAAAAGACAAGGCATTATGTCACTGGACAGACTATTCATGTCATTTCCAGAATAAATCCCATTCGGGTATTGATGAGAAAACCGAGCATTCTTAATTCCAGGTTAGCCACCTGGGCGATGTTGCTCACTCCTTATGACATGATTTATGTGCCTCAAAAATCAGAGAAGGGCCAAGCGTTAGCTGATTTCTTAGCTGCTCATCCTATACCTGAAACTTAGAAATTATATGAAGACATTCCAGACGAAGTAGTGGATTGTAACATGACTTTGAAGAATGATATATAGTAATTATATTTTGATGGAGCATCACGTGTGGGACCTAAAGGCAATATTATCTCTGGGGTAGGAATTGTCTTGGTTTCTCCTGACAAAATGGTCATATACCGTGCCTATTCTCTTAATGAGCCATTCTCTAACAATGTAGCAGAATATAATGCTCTATTGATTGGTCTCCAAGTAGCAAAACAATTGGATATTGAATTCTTAGAGGCTTATGGAGATTCTCAATTGATCGTTAATCAAGTTAGAGGGACTTATGAAGTCAGAAATCCTGATCTCATCCCCTATCATCAGGTGGTAGTCGAGTTTGTCCTATCATTCAAAGGATTCTTTATTGAATTTGTACTACGTTCTCAGAATGTGGAGGCTGATGCTCTTGTCAGTTTAGCTGCAGACTTGGCTGTCCCAATCCGAAGGCAAAATATAATTACTTTGTTGGACCGAGACTTGTTCTGTGTGAAGAGTAATCTGAATATTGAACAAAGTTATGTTATAAAGGCAAGTTCCCAGCAGAAAGATTGGAGAACTCCATTCATTGATTATGCAGTTCATGGGATTTTGCCTGAAGATCCTAAAGAAGCTGCATCAATTAAAAGACGATCGTTTCGATTCTATTATGATTCGTCTTTACATATGCTATATCGTCGTTCATATGACGGACTCTTGCTGCGCTGTCTCTCAGAAAGTGAAGCCAAACAAACACTGCGTGAGGCTCATGATGGTGTCTGTGGTGCTCATCAACCGGGTCCAAAGTTGCAAGATCGTATTCGAAGAATGGGGTATTATTGGCCTTCTATGATAGCAGATGCTGTAGACTATGCCAGAAGATGTAAAGCATGTCAGATTCATGCTGATTTTATTCATCAACCATCTAAATTTCTACATCCTACAGCAGCCTCTTGGCCCTTCGAAGCTTCGGGTATGGTTGTCATTGGTCCTATTAACCCTCCTTCTGTCAAAGGACATCGGTTTATACTAGCTATAACCGATTACTTTTCGAAGTGGGCAGAAGCAGTCCCCCTTGCAGAAGTGAAAACATCTAACGTGATCAGTTTCATCAAACACCATATCATTTATCGTTTCGGGATTCCTCGGCGGATAATTCATGACAATGGTCCACAATTTGCCAGTCAAGTATCGAATTCAGAATTTGGCTTCTACGGCTTATAATCCAACTGCTAATGGTTTAGCTGAAGCTTTCAATAAGACGATCATCAAACTTCTCAAAAAGTTTGTCTCTTCCAATAAACGTGGTTGGAATGAGAAACTTGGAGAATGTTTATGGGCTTATCGAACAATAGTCCGGACTCCTACTGGTTTTACACCATTCTCATTAGTTTATGGATGCGAAGCTGTTCTCCCATTGGAAATCCAGATCCCTTCTCTACGAATAGCCATTGCTAATGAGCTAACTACGAAGAATAATGATCGCTTACGACTCCAAGAACTTGAAGGATTGGATGAGAAGCGTCTTCAAGCACAACAACACATTGAACTATATCAAGCCCGCATATCTCGAACTTTTAATCGTAAAGTTAAGGAGAGGGTATTCAAAGTTGGCGAGCTTGTATTAGCTGTTCGGAGACCGATGGTAATGACTCATAAAAGTAAAAGAAAATTCCAAGCAAAATGGGAAGGCCCTTATGTAATTGAGTTCGTGTTTTCCAATGGCGCCTATCGGTTGTCAAAACCCAATGGAGATCTATTCATGCTGTCGATCAATGGCAAATTTCTTAAGAAATACTATGTATAAAAAGAGAAGACAGAACAAAAATAAAACTTCTTTTATTATTATTTTTGTTCAAGATAAAAGACTAAGGACGAGGGCCACTCCCTTCCTTATTGAATACATAGTCGGCCAACGCATAGAAGGCGTCGTTTCCTGAACTCATAAAAAATTTGCAGGCGGTCATCCTCAATGCTTCTTCTTCAGGAGTTTTTCCTGGCTCTACTAAGAAAGTGGAGATGTCTTGGGGCGGCTTGGGAGTAGAAGAACTGTTGTCTACTTCGGTCGGACCCGTCACTATTGGCTCAGCAGGGCATGTCTCAATGACGTCCTCAATGTTCCTGAAGACTTCATTCTTTTGCTGTACATCCTCGAAAGACATTCCCAATAGAGGAGTAGAAATAAGAATGAAATGATTACAGAGAATTCTCACCTATTTATAGAGGAGGATTACTAATGAACTGGTCTCTGAAATTGAAAACGACTTTTCATTTCCGAAAAGACTCGTTCATTCATGTTACCAGGTTCATCCATTTAATTATGGAATTGAATCGTCCTTTCTGTTCCCAAGAAATACGTTAATTCGTCCACCGTTTTAACGTATATGCTCACAACATCTGTCTTCTTATTCCCCAGCTACCAAGGTTTGGTTAAGCTGACTTCTTGTCTCAATTGATTAAAAAGTGAGATTTGTTATTTATCATATTTTTATAACCTCTGGATAAATGCTAAATCTACCTACTTATCTATCACTTCTATTTGACCTCTGCATAGATATTAATCTAATTTTCTTTTGAGTTCATATATGCTATTATGTCCATATTAGCTCTGATAGTATCATATACTCTAAAACAGAAAACAAGATTTCATTTATCTATCATGTCCATATTACATCCAGATAGATACAAATCATTGATCATAGAAGAATCATCATTTTCATTCCCATATCATCAAAAAGTCTATAACATTTCTTAGACTTTCTTACAAGTTATAATGGAAATCTCTTACATTCTAGGATTTTCATTCTATACACCAACGATAACCTAATAGAGATCTATTTCTTCTTTGATCCTCTTTGACGGGTTCGTTGTTGGTGGCAGTTTCTGACTGTCTGAGCTCCAGTGGCAACCAGAACAGCAGGAATCAAACTCTGGTCTTCTCTCTCAGACGAGAGGAGAACCCCAGAGTATGGCAGCCCGAAGGCGTGTTGCTGCCAATACAATTGGTGGATTAGTGGCGGCACCTCAAAGGAGATAGGAATGTATCCAGCATTGGGATACGATTCCTAGTTCTGCCACGAAAGGAACTCTACTATCCGATTTCTCGGGGTAGAGTTGACTCCACCATCCAACTCTCCGTGTATAAAGGCTCTTCCTACCAACAGAGGAAGACCCTTCTATCTCACGAAGAGTTCTGAGTCGTCTGATTTGCGCTCAAAAGCGCATGAGCTTCCTGATGTTGATGTCAGAAGAACGCTTCTCACAACGTCAAAATTGCCAATGTCGGTTCTGGAAAAGCTGCTCAGCCAAACTTCTGCAGAAAACAACAAAGAAGAAGTGTTTTAAAAACAGAAGTATTATCAGATGCGTATTAAACGCTAATTAAAAAAAACAGATCACAAGGCTTTTTACGCCAGTGCTTCAGCAAGGCTTTTTACGCCAGTGCTTCAGCAAGGCTTTTACGCCAGTGATTCAGCAAGGCTTTTACGCTAGCAATCAGCAAGGCCTTTTATGCCAGTGCTTCAACAAGGCTTTTACGTCGGTGCTTCAACAAGGCTTTTACGCCAGTGCTTCAACGAGTTTTTTCGCTCGTCAAGAATTTACGCTCATTCGAAAGTCAGATATTTGCTTACGATCGGACTTACCATTTGAGTCGAATGGTTTGGCACTAACGGTAGTTGAATCTGCGTCTAATGACTGGGCATACAAAAGAACACCGTGGGAAAGCTTCGCCATCCTCATTTGTTGGAGAACAACATCACAGAAAGTTATCTTCAGTGGAATGAGTACGAGAATATATGAAACATTCTCGGCTATTTATAAAGGCTGAAGAACTGTTGGGATGAGTCTATTTCGGGGGAAGATCCTATTTAAAGGCTCTCGTAACCACAAGATAGATGCCACGTGTTGGTTTGTTTCTTGGGAATTAACAACCACAGAAGCAGTCAAAATAAATGTTGAACAGTTGAGATTAACATCAGACTTTATTTATAAAAAGAGGGGGAGTGGACCCCTACATATAAGAGAGTCGCAATACATGGAGTTTCATTTTCCCTCTCCTTCGTTGGACTGACGAAGGGAGGCACCTAACTCACGCATGTTGTGAATCCCGGAGCGACGCATCAGATTTAAAAATGCTTCTGTATCTCCTAAGCCCTCATATGCAGTCGGAGGACCACCGTCGATGCGGCTGAAGACTGCTGGAGTTAATCTGAAGCACACTACAAAGTTGCGTGCTCGCTCAAAGTCAATCCTTGAGCCCGAAGCCTCTTCATTTTTAATCTCCTTCTTGGGCGCCATGTCACTATGGAGATGAATGACAAAAGTGAAGAATTTCTCCTCATTTATACGGTTAAATCAACTATCCATATTCCTCATTGGAAACTGTTCATTATAAATGCAAACTCGGGGAAGCGAAAAGGCATTCGAAAGTTTCGAAAAAAGAAATTCATTGTGACAATTAAGTGTTGACCGACACTATTGGAAATTACGCCGACTGTTGGACATCCCCGCTTTTACGCGGATGGCTGTTGCGTATCCCAAATTTTACGCTGGCAGATCAAATCTCAACTTTTACGCTTCTGTTCAAAGTGTTTCAAATTTTGGAGATATTTGAAAACTTTGAAGGGGGTTTTGTAGGAGCGTAAAAAGTGCTTCACAAGAAGGGTCAAAGTGATAGTCCAGTCTACTCAAATTGATCCCCTTTATGCCAAGGAGAGGCTAATCACTTTACGCCTAAGAAGGCTGATCATTTTACGCTCGGGTCTACACCCATAATTTTTATGCCAAGGACAGAGCAGCCACTTTTACGCTGGACAAAGCTGTCAAATCTCGCATTTAATGCAAACTCTAACATGAAGATATTAATGATGGCATTTACCACAGAATTTAATGGAATTTGTCTTATACAAAAACCATTGTTGTCGTTTATGGGAATCGAGCTACTTTACGCTCACTGTATGGTTTCTTTTACGCACGGAGTTTTACATGAGTTCTTACGCTCATAAAACAATATGTGCGTAAAGTCTATTTGAGCCATTTTACGCTCAAGGTTATTCAATAACCACTTTACGCGAGAAACCTATGACAGAGCTATTTTACGCTCATCTTACTGCTTTACGCCCAGAGGATGTTGGGCCTATTTTTACGCCCTATTCTTTCTGGCCAATTTGGAACGTGGTTTGCCTACATGGCCTTCATGCCACATATTTCGAAGAACGTGTGTACATGTATCCTATTCTTACTGAAATGATGGGATGCGTGTCAACGTATGCAAAGGATGACTTTGATCATGGGTGGCAGTTGTTAGCGTAAAGACAGATTTTGATGCTTTTTTACGCACAGAAGCCCTAGTCTATAAATAGACTCATTTTTTCTCAAGGACAAAAAAAGGACAGAGAGACAAGAGAGAATACAGAGATCAGAACTTCGAGATTTTGATTCTCCAGAGCATTCTTCTTCAACTTTTCTTTCAGAACAGAGTGAAGCAAAGCAGGAAAGCATTCGGCCTCGCCATCAGTGCCCAAGTGCGTCGATACCTTTCTGGTGACTTAGTTCTTCCAAGTTGTTCTATTTCAAGCAGTGATCTTCATCATCATCGTATGGTCCAAGGAACAAAGTGATCATTTACAGATCAGACTTCCATAGCAATACTTTCCCAGAATCAAATTTGTACTTCTTGTACTTTTTTTCGTTTTATTTTCAAAATCCAACCTTTGTTTGGCAATTTTGTTAAGTGAAACAACTGACATGTCCATATTTTTGTATCCCACATAACCCACAGTCTGGCCATATCACAGAGCTCTAGGTTGTACGTCGATTCCAGTAAGGAGTCCTCTGCAACCTTCTATTCGTTTTAATTTTTGATTCTAGAATAGAAATAATATTTCACCTATATCTCTTCATATTGTAGAAGCATGAAAAATATCAGAACGATAATCTATGCGGCTCAGAACAGAAGAACCCCATGCGGCTCATACAGGAGCAGTCCCATGCGGTTCAGAGAGACTCTTAGTCTCATGCGGCTCGGACAGGAGAGTCCATGCGGCTTGCATAGGGACAGCCCTGCGGTTCAAAGAGTCTCCCAGCCGCATGTGGTTCAAAAGTAACATGCGGCTCACGGAGATATGCGGCTCAATGCCACGTGTACCCACGAAGACCCCTTCACACAGCTGGCCATCGAACAGTCTGCCTATTTAATGCTCTGTCATGATTTGACAGCTGACGGCTCTGACATAAAGTATCATAATGGCCCTGCCATAATGACAGACTCTTGGAAAATAGGAGAAAATCTCTGACGCAATTCGAGATTGACACGTGGCTACTCCCATGCGGCTCCAGTGAAGAACAGCTTCATGCGGCTGGCAAGGATCGTCTTCCTGCGGCTCACCAAAAAGCCATCCCATGCGGCTCGCAGTTACTACCCTTATGCGGTTCACCAAGGAACCATCTCATGCGGCTCGCAAAAACTATACCTATGCGGTTCGTCGAGACGCTGTCTCATGCGGTTCATGGATGTCATGCGGCTTTGGCAGAGTCCATCATCAAGACACGTGGCAGAGATTCAATGACAGCTGGCAGCAAAGATGATTATGAGATGCAAAGATTTACCAGATCCCAATGACCATATCCTCATAATTAATGGGATCAGGTCATATCATTCATAATCAAACCAATGGGACACGTGGTGGGAGATCCAAGCTACACAATCAATCATGAAGATTTAAAGCAATCAGCATTAATTATTCAAAAGATTTAGTGCTACCCCCATTTATGGCCCAGATCCTTCACGCATAAAACGAATAGTCTAGATTGATTAAGCATCAGGCCGCTGCCACTTCGAGAATGGACAATCATCCAAACCCTAATGATGCCCCCACTATTATAAATAGCAAGGTGCCATTCCCTTGTGAGATATACATTATCAGAGACGCATACACAGAGAGCTTCCCCCCTAATAATCAGAGAGAAAATACACAGAGAGAGAGAGAAGCCAGAAGAGCAACACGAGGAGAGCAAGAAGCACATTTCTTCGTCAACGCCAACCATCTTCTTACAGGAGCCAAGGCTGCATACCGATCGTCCAAGGAGTAAGACAGGGCTGCTGTCGCCTTTCCGAGCCTCTATCGTCACCCCCCAGAATCTAAAATAAGCAATTGTACTTAGACTGTTGTACCTAGGTTTTCGTCCCTAGGCTTTCTTTGTACAAGCAAATTTGTAACGTGAAGTAAAAGTCCGGTCCTCCGATAATTGTTCTGTTCTTTTATATTTCATGGCAAACACGATGGCGACTCTGCTGGGGACAAACTTTTCCACGGCTGAGGAGTTGGTGACGCAGTCGAATGCAGCCAAACTTGGCTCTACTCAACAAAAGATGGTCGTCCGCTTCGACCAACAGGCGTTCGAAGAGATGCTCTCCGAAGGAAGCGCTGGCCCGATCCAGCAGCGCACCCGCACGACAAAGGCTCGCAGAGAGTGGAGGCCAAAATCATTTGCTTCTCCCCAAGCCCCCGACGGGATACCCTCTGTTGCTCAAGACGGCAAGAAGGACTCTTCTGCGGCCCCACTTCAGACCGTAGACAACTCTGCTGTCCCCAAGTCCGGCAGAAGAAAACACTATGATGCTGGACTTGCAGGGGCAAAGAGGAACTCTACGCGAACCGAGCCGCATAGGGGTACTAGCCGCATGAAAAAAGCTCATGCGGCCACATCCGCTATCTGTATGAAGAAAAATTATGCGGTCACATCTGTCAGCCACATGGCTTATGCGGCTACAGTCGCCAATCACATGGATGAAACACATGCGGCTATGGGAGTCAATCGCTTGCAGAAAACCCATGCGGCCACAATTACCAACTGCATGCGGCCAGCCTGCACGGTCGTGACTCCTAGCCGCTCAAAAATAACTCATCCAACAGCAGAAGACAACCGCATGCAGACAGCCTGAACGGTACCCAACTCTAGCCACATAGCGTCCGTTCCACGCTTCTCTCGATCAGTTTTCGACCGTCTCTCATACGGTCCTGACCCTGATGGTTCTCTGGATGATAAGCCAGACTCTGTGGCATTCAACTTGGACTCCTCCTATTACGCACCCGCAAGTGCTAAAAGAAGGAAGTCTAGGGCAGCGCGGGCTCATCAGGCCCAGTCAGCTATTCCACCTCTGACTATCGAGGCTTCCCGTTGACTATCACATGGGCCTCGGATGGGAAGTTGTATACAACCGCTCGAGTCTAGCCCCCGGCGGCAAACGGACAGAGTGGTTCTTCTGACTCGTGGAAGGCGATCCTCCACAAACGCAAGGAAAGAGGAGGAGTGTCGGCATACAAAGAGTCCTCGCTTGGACATCGCTGCACCCAAATCATCATCAACTGCTGTTGCAACAACGCAGCAATGACGGAAGATCGGCCATCCGTCTTCTAAAGACTACAGCATCCGAGTTCAGAAGATGAGGCACCTCCGGTAGTCTCCTGCAATTCCGCTCAGAAGGTCCCCGCCGAAAGGAGGGGAAAAAGACAAGCATCTCTAGTCCCAAGATATCAACCACTACAGCTAAGAAACTGTCTTCTAAATGGTTGTCCTCTACCGGTGTATTCCAACACACCCGTTCAAAGACGAAATCTACCGCGATGGGAAATTCATCATCTACATCACTAGGGGTTTGAGGGAACTGGGGGTAGCGCTCCTCCGAACATCCGCAACAATCCGATGTTTCAAGGAGCCAAGCCCGGACAAACAACTCTTCCATCAGGTGCAACAGACGCTGATGTCCCCGAGGACATCCGTAACTCTCAAGACGAAGCAAGCTCTGAAGCTGGGGATACCGTTCCCTCCGAGTCCGAGCCCGAAGAAAATATTCCCACCTATCCCGATGACTTCTCGGTGCATGGGTACGACTCGGAGGGCACGTCCTCCATCGTTTCTTCCATCACTCCTCACGTAAGGATGGTGTTTATATTTGTCAAATCCTCCAGTTTTGGTGGTCCCGATTCCTGGAAAACTATTCCTGCTCTATGTACGAGCAATGGAACACTCCCTCGGGGCTTTGCTGGCACAGAACAACGATGCAGGCCACGAACAGGCCATATATTACCTCAGTCGAATGATGATTGGGCCAGAGCACCGATACACCGCTGTGGAGAAGGAATGCCTCGCCCTAGTGTTCGCCATTCAAAAAATGTGGCATTATGTCACCGGACAAACGATACATGTGATCTCACGAGTCAACCCTCTCAGGGTCCTCATGACTAAACCAGGGGCACTCAGCTATCGACTCGCCACATGGGCAATATTGCTGTCCCCTTATCATATGATCTTCGTCCCCCAAAAGGCAGTCAAAGGTCAAGCCCTGGCAGACTTTTTAGCAGCCCACCGAGGCTCGAAGTCCTCCAGAATATATGAAGAGATCCCAAACGAGGTCGCTGACTCGCATGCAACCTCTCACGAGGCTATATGGCGAATGTTCTTTGACGGTGCTTCAAGGACCGGACCTAAAGGCAATATAGTCGTCGGAGTCGGGGTAGTGCTGATTTCCTCTTCCGGATTGGTGATTAACTGCGCTTATTCCCTCACCGAGCCCTGCTCTAATAATATGGCCGAGTACAACGCTCTGGTCATTGGCCTCCAACTTGCAAGAGAGCTGGGGGTAGAATACCTTGAAGCATACGGCGATTTCCAACTAATCGTCAATCAGATCCGGGGCTCGTACGAAGTCCGTCACGAAGATATGATTCCTTATCACCAAATAGCGATCGATATCATCTCATCATTTGAGGGGTTCTTCATCGAGCACGTCCCCAAACTCCAAAATATTGAAGCCGATGCCCTAGCCGGTCTGGCCGCTTCCCTAGCAGTCCCAAATTATGATCGCCAATCAGTGGATGTGATAGGCCATGAACTAGTCTATCCCAAGAACAATGTGCAATTCGTGGCGAGTTATTCCGCCCAGACGATCGATGATGCCCCAGACTGGAGACAACCATTCATCGACTTCGTCGTCTACGACATCCTGCCCGAGAACCCAAAGGAAGCTACTTCCATCAGACGATGTTCTCTCAGATTCTTCTACGATACAGAGACAAAAATGCTGTATCGCCGCTTCTACGACGGATTACTGCTTCGGTGTCTGTCAAATGCAGAAGCCAAAGAAGCCGTATGAGAAGCTCACGACGGTGTCTACGGGGCCCACCAGCCCGGCCCAAAACTGTAAGACCGCCTTCGCCGAATGGGCTACTATTGGCCCACGATGGTGGCAGATGCGATAGATTATGCTAGAAAATGCAAAGCCTGCCAAGTCCACGCGGACTTCATTCACCAACCATCCGAATTTCTACATCCGACAGTGGCATCCTGGCCATTCGAAGCATAAGGAATGGATATCATTGGTCCAATCACCCCACCTTCCTCTAGAGGACATCGCTTCATACTTGCGATCACTGATTACTTCTCCAAATGGGCGGAAGTCGTCCCACTCGCAGAAGTCAAGACTTCAAACATGATCAGCTTCCTGAAGCATCACGTCATCTACCACTTTGGACTGCCCCGAAGAATCATCCATGATAATGGTCCGCAGTTTGCAAGCCACGCATTCTATCGGTTTTGCGATAAACACCGTATTCAGAATATCGCTTCGACGCCGTACAACCCGACAGTAAACGTGTTAGCAGAGGTATTCAACAAAACAATCATCAAACTCCTCAAGAAGTTTGTCTCCTCCAACAAACGTGACTGGAACGAGAAGCTCGGCTAATGCTTATGGGCTTATCGCACCACGGTCCGAACAGCCACCGGGAATACACCATTCTCCCTGGTATATGGGAGTGAGACAGTCCTCCCCTTGGAGACCCAGATTCCCTCACTACGTGTCGCCCTCACACATCAATTGACAACCGACGACAACTACCAGCGTCGCCTACAGAAATTGGAGGCACTAGATGAAAAGTGCCTCTTAGCTCAGCAACGAATTGAGCTATACCAAGCACGCATCTCTGGAGCTTTCAACAAGAAGGTCAAAATCAGAACATTCCAGTGGGCGATCTCGTCTTGGCAGTCCGGAGGCCGATGGTCATGACTCACAAGACCGCCGACAAATTTCAGCTAAAGTGGAAAGGCCCATTTATCATTGAGACAGTATTCTCCAACGGTGCTTACCGCCTCGCAAAGCAAAATGGAAAATTGGTCATGTTGCCCGTCAACGGCAAGTTCCTGAAGAAATATTATAAACGATATTCTCTACAAGATCTTCGAGTCATGTACCCGCTAGTACCGCTGAACTCACACCCACAGCATTTCAGATTATCGAGTCTTGTACCGGCTGGTGCCGCTGAACTCACCTCTACATTTTCTTCAGATTATCGAGTCATGTACCCGCTGGTGCCACTGAACTCATACTTTCTCAATATTCTAAATTACCGAGTTATGTACCCACTAGTGCCTCTGAACTCACATTCCGGTCACACTTTCAGATGGTAAGTCACGTATTATTATACCTCTGAACTTTCTTCTTGGAAGAGATCCTCCCTCATGATCCACTACCCGTACTCCCAGTGCACAAAAAGGGTAATCGATCCGCAAATTTCCGAAACGACCATGTCCTCATTACCTCTGAGTTGTTTTAACTTCCACCAAAAACAAACCGCCCCCTCGCACAGAACTTCCACGTTCTCCTACCTCTGAGTCGTTCTGTGTACCCCCTCTTCATTGAGCCCACTCCTGCCATGTCCTCATTACCTCTGAGTGGGAAGGCTCCGTCGAAGAAACCTTTATGCTTGCCATGTCCATATTACCTCTGAGCAAGTATGTCGGTTCCCTTTCAACCTATTATCTGTACCCGCAACCGGAGTATGACAAGGATAATAGGTCCACAAATGTCCTATGTTGACCACAAATGTCTGCTGTTGACCACGAATATCTTTCGTGAAGTCTCCCCTGCCATGTCCTTATTACCTCTGAGCAGGAAGATTCCACGGTAAAACCCTCATGCTTGCCATGTCCTCATAACCTCTGAGCAAATATGTTGGTTTTTCTTTCACCCTATTATCTGTATCCCGAACCAGGATACGCCAAGGATAATAGGTCCACAAATATTCCTTGCTAAGCTTCTTAGCATAAACCCACCATCTCACCATGCCCCGGGAGCCCAGCTGCTCCACGGCATTCTTTTTGCCCAATACCGAGAGCATCCGTGACCACTTTGCCATGGTTGTTCCGGACATCATGACCAAACTTGTTATCCGTACCTAAAACTAAGGTACGCCTAGGGTAATAGGTCCACAAATAATCCTCCAGCAAGTCTAATTCCGCAAACGCCACAAGTACAAGAAAGAGAAGATGAGTTGAAACATGCTCATTTATTCGAAATTCTAAATACTACATCATTTGGGATCACATCCCTTACAAAAAAAAGAAAAAAAAGAAGCAAAAGAAAACAGAAAGCTGATCACTGCTCCGGGGCACATAACGCCCTAAGACGGTCCGTCAGCAAAGCAACCGACCGCTCAAACCTCTGGGAGGCTCGACGCTCTGCCTCGTGGGTCAGCACCGCCTCGTCCTCCAGATGAGCGTGAGCTTGCCAGTTGTCCTCAAATTTCTTAAAGGCCCGCTCCAGGTTAGCAGAAGAACGGGAAACCTTCTCGGCCTTCCGAACGATTGACTCATGTTCCGCCTGAGCAGCTTCCAGCTCCGACTCTAAGAAGGCCAATTCCCTCTGGAGTGAGAGGATCCGCTCCTTCGTATCAACGATTCCACGAGAAGCAAACTCTTCTCGAGCACGACAAGCCGGACTCCGACGACCCAGCCGGTCATACGAAGCGGAGAACTTATCAAGGTCTCCCCGTACAACTGGCCCAGCAGTATCTCGGGCAAGCTTAATCCTATCCCGAGCAGCAATGAGGAAGCCCCGCTCCCGCTCAGTCGCAGCAGGCAAGCCCGTCTGTCGTATCGCCAGTAGTTGGGTCACAAGCTGATCAGCTTCTGTCAGCTTAGGCTCCAGCAGTGCAGCCAACCCCACCCCGCTAGGAAGGGACTTCAAAGTTGCAACCTGACCCCGAGCGTACCGGAGAGATAGAGAAAAAGGGGTCCCTCGTTCCACTTCAGCATCTATGCCCCTTTTTAAATGGCGATAGAAGCTGTCAACCACGTCCTACGTCACCTCGTCCAGAGTCTCCGAGAAAGCCGGAGTCAGCGGGAGTGTGGCTGGCAGCACTGAGGAAGACACAACAGAATCTGCCGCCCCTGCCACAAGAGAAGCAAACTCCGCACGAAAGGACGCTTGAACAGCGGCCAACTCCTCTTCGGCAGCCTGCAGAATTTGAATACTCGGTAGGGTCGAGAGGTCAGTCTCCGGAGCCGTATAATCTGTGGAGGATGAGGCGGAGACCATCGCCAACTCCATTCCCATCTGCCTGGAGCTGGCGGGAGGCCCCTCGACATGAGACGGCAAGGAGAGGGAAAGATCCTTTCTCCTGGATCACGGCAGGCCGAGCCTTCCCCAAGAACATCCACGGCGGGAAGTAAAGGGTCAGGACCTGCAGGACCAAGGCAACCATGAATCGATTTGACCCGGAGGATATGTTGATAGAGCAAATAAGCCCCCTCACTAGTCAATATCTGGCTTATCTTACCAGTTGAGGAGTGTGGAGGTCGAGGTTCGCCTGCAGCCACCACAGCCTCTTCACCAACAGTCTCCGAGTCAGGTATAATAGACTCCTCCGTCCTTGCATCCTCGGGAGGAGATGCACCGAGATCGGCGTCGCCTTGCTGAAGTTCAGCGGTCACGGAGACAGTCCCAAGGAAACCTTCATCACCCTGGGCCGAGGCTTCGACAACCTGGGAGCTCCCAGCCGCCGCTGAGAGAGCCCCCGCAGAAAGGACCGCGGCACACACGTCGCTAATCAAAGCAGCAAGGGCCATATCAACTCCAGGGGCAGTAGACGGTTCAGGAAAGTCTGGTTCATCAGACGGCTACAAAGGAAGGTGATTAAGTCATATCTCCGAGAGAAAAGAAAATTACAACAAAGAGAGGGCCCTGACTTACCTCCGGAACATCGTCTACGTCCTCACCCTTCTCCGTAATAAGCAGCCTACGGGGTCCGACCGCCGCTCTCTTTACAGAAAAGCTACTCCTCCGCCAGTGGATTCATGCCTGCCTCGATTACGTGAGGGACCAGGCACGACGGGCGATAGTTCTACCTGCTCTACCTCCGGCACAGATGGCAATTGGTCCACCGTTTCATCAAATACAACCGACGGTGGATCCGTCATCATCTCACCTACCATGACGGGAGGATGACCCGCTATTGCCTCGTCACCCGAAGAAAGAGAGTCCTCGTTGTCCCGCTCGTTGTCTTCCTCAATGGTGTCGAAGGATTCGGAATCAAGCGTGGGAACTCTATTCGCCCCTCTCTTCTTTGCCCTCGGCGCCTGTGAGCACCCTGAATTTCGGGTTAATTTTTTTATTTTTTTCTGATTGATTTTAATTTTAATAAATATTTTATTTTGTTATTTTCCTTAAGTGTACTTTCCTATGCTTTTGATATTTGGAGTGTCAGGGATGTTCAACTCTGGAAATCTTCTTCACGAGTTTTGGAGTGGACACGATTACCTTCATGATGGTATATAGTGTCCCATCCAAACTTGTTCCCTTGTACTCTTTCTGCTTCACCGAACTTCGGGTCAATTTAGACCATTTGATTATTATTTATTTTCCCACCCTTTTCCTTGATCATTTTCAGCGCGTTACCATGACTTTTAATTTGGGAGCGCAAGACCAGTCAGTTTCTTGAAACCAACTTTCCATGCTTGATCTACTCGAGACGCTCGTCACCCATGACCTTCGTGTCCCACTCAGACATGTCATTTTGTGCTCCATTTGATTCGCACAACTTTCTCGACGCGTGACCCGATTTTATTTCACTCCACGACGTCACATTTATCTTCCAACTTGATTTGTGGGTCCCCTGTCGACCAAAACCTGTCCGCCCCAACTATGGACATGGCCTACTTTGAGCCCACTACCCGTCTGCCACTTGTGTCCCATTTATCGGAATCCCCATGTGCTACTTATTTGCCCATAATCATCAAAGTCTAATTTTAATTCTATTTTTGCACAATGTCCGGTTTTGACCCAATCCGGCTCCACCGAGTCCAGTCCAGCTCCATGATTTTCTCCATCATGACACCCTCATATTCTTGCTCAAAAATATCAAGTACTCTTTTACTTATTTTTCCATATTTAATAGAAAATTCTTTTGATGTTAAAATCCTTTGGAATGACCTATTTTTGCTAAATCAATACTAGCCCTTTGATCCCCTTCAATTAATCACAACCATTGATTTCCCCATCAATTTTTCCTAGCAGCCAACACCACACATGGTCGACCCTAACATTATGGATAGAATCTTTTTTTTCTCTCTCTTATCCTCTCATTCTCTCTCTACATTTAATTTCCACACAAAACAACTCCACAGCATACTCCCTCATCCCATGCAAACAACTCCTCCATGCAACCGACCTCTCCTCCTCGAGCCTTCCTGGACCTCACTCCCATGACCACCCTGGCCGGCCTCCACCGTGGCCGAGCACGGCCGGCCACCCACCAATCTCCCCTCTCTATCTCTCCTCCTCCTTCCATCACCACCATTTCTACCACCATCACCACCATTTCCGCCACCATCACCACCTTCTTCGAACCACCCGAGCCACCAGCCTGGCCGTGCACCGCTGGTCGACGGCCACCCCTACATCACCGTAGGCCGCGCGCAGCCCGCACGCGCCACTGGCAGCGCAGCGGCAGCAGCTCCACGCGCCAGGCGTGCGCGCAGCGAGCGAACGGCATCCACGCCGCCGGCCGTTGCACCGGCGTGGCCGACCCCTCCGTGGGTGGCCCCCCTCTGGGCGCACCCTAGACTCTCTTCCCATGGTGGCCACCGTCCTCCGGGACGCACCGTCGAGGCGATTCGTGCGTTTGAATGACGTCCCGTCGTGACGCGCGCGAGATTGAGTTCGTTTTGGCGCTCCGTCGCAGTGACTTCGTGCGTGATTTTTCGGAGATCCGACCGTTGGATCGGCAATTTCTTTGCTCTGTCGCAATCTCAGTATATCCACCTTCGCTCATGTCAATTTTCGTCCGTTGATTTTATCGTTTGATACATGAAAACCGGCCACCAAGTTGACCGTTTAAATTGTATTAAATTTGGACAGTTTCGCGGGGCCAACTTCGTCAGCTTGTATCTCCTCCACCGTAGCTCCGTTTGGCGTGCTACCAGTTCTGGTGCGAAGCTGGTATAACCCTCTTACTACCCTTCCAGTTTTGTTTCATTGTGAGCTTGTTTGATTGGTTGAATTCGAAGCCAAAGTTGGTCGTCCGAATTCGTAATTTCCAACTTGTAAAATTTCATTTTTGAACACGGGACTCCAGATTTCATTTATGACACCACCATTAGACTTGTGGCGTCGTTCTGGCATATTTTCATATAAAATTTGTTAGATTTGGAGAACGTGGATCCGGGCACGCATTTCGGTGCAAAACGGGTCCCACTTTCTGGGTCAACGGGACTTTTTGACGCCGGCTCATCGGAATCCAATTTTGGATATACCGTTGAGTTCGTATCGTCATTCTGGACTCGTTGACATATAATTTGCTAGGGTTTGGTGGACATTGGGTCTGGCACGCATTTCGGTGCAAGTCGGATACCAATATCCGGGTCAACGGGTCATTTTGAGATCGGCTCATCGAATGCAATTCCGGATATACCGTTGAGTTCGTATCATCATTCTGGACTCGTTGACAGGTAGTTTGCTAAGTTTTGAGAACTTTGGCTCCGGCACGCATTTCCGTGCAAACCGGAATTTCAAGTTCTGGTCAACGGGCCAAATTGAGATTGGGTCAACGGAATCCAATTCTGGAGATACCGTTGGGTTCGTATCGTCATTCTGGTTACGTGGACATATAATTTGTTATATTTTATAGACTTGTTTTCTTGCACATTTTCGGTGCAAAACGGCTCCGACACAGACACCGTTTTGATCCGAAATTACCTTTTTGCCCTTGTATCCAAATTGGACCGTTGGGTAGGCTATCCTAGCTAATTTAACCATTCTGGACACGTTGGCGATGTTCATTTCATCGTCCGACAATGTTTGTTGATAATTTCTCTAAGTTTAACCTTTTTATAATTAATTAATAATTAATTCATATAATGTTCGTATTTCGGGATTAGTACAACGAAACTGAGATCAGTCAATTCCAGTGATCTCACATCGCTGAAATTGACAAGTTGGATACGTGGATCACTATAATAAGATTATCAACCTTACCTATAATCTTCTTATCTCGATTTGCGTGCCGTAAGTTTCAACGTACAAATAACGAAGTACACTTTATATTAGACTAGAATTGACCCTGTTTGACCAGAGTTAACCAGTTGATCCAAAGTCAACTATAAGTTAACACTTGACCTAGTTGACTAGATTATTGACCGGAGTCGACCTAGAGTTGTTTTGACTTAGAAGAACCTAGAATAATGTAGATTGATTATAGAGATTCGTTTATTTTCAACTTGAACACCTTGTAACCTGTGTTGCTTTAAATAGGACTCTGTGGCTTCAGTGGGACCCCCTATACTTATCAGCTGTTCAGGTTATCGAGGCAAGTACATTCTCTGATCATTTCATATCCTGCTTAGAATTATATTCCTGCTTTAGATTACTATACTTGATGCTGTCACGACATTATCACGGATTAGTACTATATGGATCTTCTCATGCAATGTTATCCCCCTCGGGAGCATCGGGTACATTGTGTCATGTGCGTTTCACTTTCATCGTGTACTCCTGTGCTTTCATTACATGTGCACTCCTGTGAATCTTGTACTCTCATGTTTACGGAGCCCCATGTATACTATCATGTGCACCCTATATGGACCCCCCATGTGATATCATATGCAATAACATAACCTGTTTAGATCCTTGTGTATTGATTGGGGATACGGGGGAGTGCTAGTAGTCGTGTGAACAATTCCATTGTAGTGTAGATTCCTGTGCAACCTCGATATTGCAAATCTGTCCTGTTCACATGTGCTATCTCGTACTCTGACTCACTAGCCACTGTTAGTTCTCTATTTATAGTAGATATTTCTGTTACAGTTTTCTCTCTTGTTTACATACTATATTTTTTCAGATCCTGTATTTTACTCTACTGCATGTTTATATTTTCTAACCTGCTATGATCTGTTGAGATGTACTGTACTCGTTCCAGTCCTGACTGGACCTGTTGATAAATTTTACAAATAGCTTGGGAATTGCCTGCTAGCCTAGAGGAGACACAGTAGAGGTTGTTTAGGTAGTTATTTTATTTTGTCTGGAGCTGTATTTACTTTGTGGATTACTGTATTGAGTTTTGAGATGTATTTTTGGGTTTATGTATCTTAGGCACTTAGACTTCTATCTCCTGTATCTATTTTGGATTTCATGTTTTATCTATCTTTATCATGCTCTACCTTAGATGTGATTGAGTTTGTATCTGCTATGTCACCCCCATTCGGGGAGTATAAACTGTTTAGTCTTATACTGTTAGATGCATTGAGACCTAGAACAGCGTTCTACCGCCGACACTGCGGCGTAGGCTGGGCGTTGTTACGTTCTCGTGCCCTAACTCTAGGGTGCGGGTCGTGACACGTTTTTAGTGGTGGCCCATGCAGGTCGAGACTAAAAGTGTAGTGGTATTCGAACTTGAGTACCACTACAGCCTGCACTAGGGATATGATATATTTTTGAAGATACTCAATCACAGTTAGGAACCCTTGAGAGATTCCTGGGACGACCCTGGAGAATCTTATTTAACTTCGATTTGAAAACTCTTTTTCCATTGATTTGTTTTATCTTTATTTTCTGTTGTTGAATTTGATTTTAATGGATTATTGTTGAATTTGAGTTTGTATTTATTAATTTTGATGGATGATTGTCGAATTTTGAATTTTGATAATAGCTGTTGCATTCGAGTTTGTATTTTGATGGATTTTGTTCATTTTTGAATTTTCATGTTCGTTAATAAATTTGATTTGATTTTTGAGTATTCATTATTGATTAATTTAATTTTGGCAAGATAAAATTATATGGGCTAGGTCATCTATGTTATGGAATCTAGTCTTCTATAGTCACATTAGCCAGCATGGTGAGGACATATAGTCTGACTCTGGATATATTTCTCGGGTGTGGGAATTTAAGATTTTCGCAGCCAAGCATGCGGCACCGCAAAAATGTTAAATACCATGATTCTAGAGATATGTGCATAAGTCAAGGGCTCTGTGATTATCGTAGCCTTGCTTACTAGTATGACGAGGATTTAGAGTACCATGATTCTGGATAGACGCATATGATTATCGGATTGCACCTTAAATATTTTTGAACATATTTTCTCTACTTTTGTTCAGTCATTCAAAAAAAAGGAGAAAAGAATTATCATTTGTTTGTTTTGTCTAGTTCCTCTTATTTAACTCAGGAGTAAGTTAGTTGGCTTTATAAACCTTTGTGTAACTTCTTGCTATAAGTTTTTCCTAATACAATGAATCGATAATTTTGCTAGACTTTATCTGAATTTGATATTTTAACTCTGAATTTCAAAACGGTTCCTTCTTTAAACAGATAAGCAGAACAGATTTTCTCGTTATTTCTTTCTTGCTATTATCCTTGTATTAAATAATAATGATAATAAAACTGTCTTGATTTTGTCAATCGCCTGCTTGCAATCTTGGTAGGAATCTAAATGTTAGTCTTAACGTAGAATTAATTTTTATTGGGACATGAGAATATGTATATGAATATATATAGCAGACACTTTGCCTAACACGTATGCATGCTACACTTGATTTTTTCCACATATCTAGATAATATTAATATGTTATTAATGTTAATTTTCAAAATCCCATGTTTCTGGCCTTCTGCTTTTCCAGTTTAAATTCGTGATTTAGATATAAATTTCATGTTATTAGTTATGTTTACATCACTGCACATGTATGCTATACTTATAGTTTCAATTAAAAAAAAATTTGTTGAGTTTTGTGTCAAATTTAAGACTGTGTACATATTAACCTTAATGCTGAGTTTCCAAATGTTAGTTCAGTTTGTTGTTTTAATTTTTTTTATGTAATATTTAGAGCTGTGTACATTGTTGTCGTAGGGATATAACGTTAGGTTTCATATCCTTACATGATATGTTGTGATAAACATTGAGTTTGTTTTATTGTTCAAATTTCTCTAAAATTCTGAAAACTAGTTACATGTTAACATTTTTGTACATTGATTTCAAATGTTAGTTCAATTTCAGATTTAATATGTAATATTGAACTGTATGCGTAGATAAATGTATTGGTAATATGTTAGGATTTCATTTCTATCATGTTAGGATGTATTGGGAGCATTAAGATTAGTTGCGATGTTTCAAACTCCTAAATTTTGAAATTTCATTATGTTAATATTACACTTGTTAAAATGTTAGCTCATTTCAGATTTGTATGTAAATGTTGAACTAAAACCTGGTTTAACTTTTTAATACTAAGCTATAACCCTGTACAAGGACACACACACTAACATAGTATATATTGTCATTTAACCTTACCCTTCCCCTCTATGTTATGATTGTATATCTAGATAGATATATATATAGAGCTTAGGCATGCATGTTATAATATATATAAATACATAGCTAAGTCTCTACCTTTTTATATATATATGGTTAGCTATGCATGTTATGATTAAATAAGTTGCGTGTTGTGGATTGTTTAACCAATATGCCATGATTAACGTAACTTGATAGCCGTTGTTTTAAAACCCAAATTCTCATATACACTTTCATGTATACTCACGTACACACACGCCTACTATCTAACCGTATGAACATGTCCCCATACACATGATGCTAGTTTTTCCTCTCTAACGCTCTCTCTGTATATATATTGTGATTGGATTTCAGTACAAGTGACTTTCAATTCTTCAACTTGTGATTTTGATTTTCTTGGGATAGTACTTTTTTTTCAGATGATTGGTAGTTACCTTCCTTTATTTTTTTATGAGTACCAGTTTTCATATGGGGTGGTAGACAACCTTATAGTTTTGATGGTTGTTGTTTCTGTATCTTTCTATTTTAGCACCCTGGATTGCTTGTGTGTTTGGATACCCGATGACCGCCTTGGTTAGTATGACTAGTATACCTAGATGAGACATTCACTACCACCGTATGTCATGACCCTGTATGCCGTACTTTTTTGATGGTATGTTTCATTTAAGTTCTGGGACTTTTATTGTGGGGGTTTGACCTAGAGGGAGTATGGACATTTTAATTTCGAGGACGAAATTTTTATAAGGTGGGTAGGATGTGAGCACCCTGAATTTTGGGTTGATTTTTTATTTTTTTCTGATTGATTTTAATTTCAATAAATATTTTATTCTGTTATTTTCCTTAAGTGTACTTTTCCATGCCTTTGATATTTGGAGTGTCAGGGATGTTCAACTCTGGAAATCTTCTTCACGAGTTTTGTAGTGGACACGATTACCTTCATGACGGTATATAATGTCCCATCCAAACTTGTTTCCTTGTACTCTTTCTGCTTCGCCGAACTTCGGGTCAATTTAGACCATTTGATTATTATTTATTTTCCCACCCTTTTCCTTGATCATTTTCAGCGCGTTACCATGACTTTTAATTTGGGAGCGCAAGACCAGTCAGTTTCTTGAAACCAACTTCTCATGCTTGATCTACTCGAGACGCTCGTCACCCATGACCTTCGTGTCCTACTCAGACACGTCATTTTGTGCTCCATTTGATTCGCACAACTTTTCCGACGCGTGACCCGATTTTATTTCTCTCCACGACGTCACATTTATCTTCCAACTTGATTTGTGGGTCCCCTGTCGACCAAAACCTGTCCGCCCCAACAATGGACATGGCCCACTTTGAGCCCACTACCCGTCCGCCACTTGTGTTCCATTTATCGAAATCCCCATGTGCTACTTATTTGCCCATGATCATCAATGTCTAATTTTAATTCTATTTTTGCACAATGTCCGGTTTTGACCCAATCCGGCTCCACCGAGTCCAGTCCAGCTCCATGATTTTCTCCATCATGACACCCTCATATTTCTTGCTCAAAAATATCAAGTACTCTTTTACTTATTTTTCCATATTTAATAGAAAATTCTTTTGATGTTAAAATCCTTTGGAATGACCTATTTTTGCTAAATCAATACTAGCCCTTTGATCCCCTTCAATTAATCACAACCATTGATTTCCCCATCAATTTTTCCTAGCAGCCAACACCACACATGGCCGGCCCTAATATTATGGATAGAATCTTTTCTCTCTCTCTCTTATCCTCTCATTCTCTCTCTACATTTAATTTCCACACAAAATAACTCCACAGCATACTCCCTCATCCCATGCAAACAACTCCTCCATGCAACCGACCTCTCCTCCCCGAGCCTCCCTGGACCACACTCCCACGACCACCCTGGCCGGCCTCCGCCGTGGCCGAGCACGGCCGGCCACCCACCAATCTTCCTTCTCCATCTCTCCTCCTCCTTCCATCACCACCATTTCCACCACCATCACCACCATTTCTGCCACCATCACCACCTTCTTCGAACCACCCGAGCCACCAGCCTGGCCGTGCGCCGCTGGTCGACAGCCACCCCCACCTCACCGTAGGTCGCGCGCAGCCCGCACGCGCCACTGGCAGTGCAGCGGCAGCAGCTCCATGCGCCAGGCGCGCGCGCGCGCGAACGGCACCACGCCGCCGCCGGCCGTTGCACCGGCGTGGCCGACCCCTCCGTGGGTGGCCCCCCTCTGGGCGCACCCTAGACTCTCTTCCCATGGCGGCCACCGTCCTCCGGAACGCACCGTCGAGGCGATTCGTGTGTTTTGAATGACGTCCCGTCGTGACGCGCGCGGGATTGAGTTCGTTTTGGCGCTCCGTCGCAGCGACTTCGTGCACGCTTTTTCAGAGATCCGACCGTTGGATCGGCAATTTCTTCGCTCCGTCGCAATCTCAGTATATCCACCTTCGCTCACGTCAGTTTTCGTCCGTTGATTTTATCGTTTGATACATGAAAACCGGCCACCAAGTTGACCATTTAAATTGTATTAAATTTGGACAGTTTCGCGGGGCCAACTTCGTCAGCTTGTATCTCCTCCACCGTAGCTCTGTTTGGCATGCTACCAGTTCTGGTGCGAAGCTGGTATAACCCTCTTACTACCCCTCCAGTTTCGTTTCATTGTGAGCTTGTTTGATTGGTGGAATTCGACGCCAAAGTTGGTCGTCCGAATTCGTAATTTCCAACTTGTAAAATTCTATTTTTGAACACGGGACTCCAGATTTCATTTCTGACACCACCATTAGACTTGTGGCGTCGTTCTGGCATGTTTTCATATAAAATTTGTTAGATTTGGAGAACGTGGGTCCGGGCACGCATTTCGGTGCAAAACGGGTCCCACTTTCTGGGTCAACGGGATTTTTTGACGTCGGCTCATCGGAATCCAATTCCGGATATACCGTTGAGTTCGTATCGTCATTCTGGACTCGTTGACATATAATTTGCTAGGTTTTGGTGGACATTGGGTCTGGCACGCATTTCGGTGCAAGTCGGATACCAATATCCGGGTCAACGGGTCATTTTGAGATCGGCTCATCGGAATCCAATTCCGGATATACCGTTGAGTTCGTATCATCATTCTGGACTCGTTGACAGGTAGTTTGCTAAGTTTTGAGAACTTTGGCTCCGACACGCATTTCCGTGCAAATCGGAATTCCAAGTTCTGGTCAACGGGCCAAATTGAGATCGGGTCAACGGAATCCAATTCTGGAGATACCGTTGGGTTCGTATCGTCATTCTAGTTACGTGGACATATAATTTGTTATATTTAATAGACTTGTTTTCTTGCACGTTTTTCGGTGCAAAACGGCTCCGACACGGACACCGTTTTGACCCGAAATTACCTTTTTGTCCTTGTATCCAAATTGGACCGTTGGGTAGGCTATCCTAGCTAATTTAACCATTCTGGACACGTTGGCGATGTTCATTTCATCGTCCGACAATGTTTGTTGATAATTTCTCTGAGTTTAACCTTTTTATAATTAATTAATAATTAATTCATATAATGTTCGTATTTCGGGATTAGTACAACGAAACTGAGATCAGTCAATTCCAGTGATCTCACATCGCTGAAATTGACAAGTTGGATACGTGGATCACTATAATAAGATTATCAACCTTACCGATAATCTTCTTATCTCGATTTGCGTGCCGTAAGTTTCGACGTACAAATAACGAAGTACATTTTATATTAGACTAGAATTGACCCTGTTTGACCAGAGTTGACCAGTTGATCCAAAGTCAACTATAAGTCAACACTTGACCTAGTTGACTAGATTATTGACCGGAGTCGACCTAGAGTTGTTTTGACTTAGAAGAACCTAGAATAATGTAGATTGATTATAGAGATTCGTTTATTTTCAACTTGAACACCTTGTAACCTGTGTTGCTTTAAATAGGACTCTGTGGCTTCAGTGGGACCCCCTATACTTATCAGCTGTTCAGGTTATCGAGGCGAGTACATTCTCTGATCATTTCATATCCTGCTTAGAATTATATTCCTGCTTTAGATTACTATACTTGATGCTGTCACGACATTATCACGGATTAGTACTATATGGATCTTCTCATGCGATGTTATCCCCCTCGGGAGCATCGGGTACATTGTGTCATGTGCGTTTTACTTTCATCGTGTACTCCTGTGCTTTCATTACGTGTGCACTCCTGTGAATCTTGTACTCTCATGTTCACGGAGCCCCATGAATACTATCATGTGCACCCTATATGGGCCCCCATGTGATATCCTGTGCAATAACATAACCTGTTTAGATCCTTGTATATTGATTGGGGATACGGGGGAGTGCTAGAAGTCGTGTGAACAATTCCATTGTAGTGTAGATTCCTGTGCAATCTCGATATCCTGTGCAAATCTATCCTGTTCACATGTGCTATCTCGTACTCTGACTCACTAGCCACTGTTAGTTCTCTATTTATAGTAGATATTTCTGTTACAGTTTTCTCTCTTGTTTACATACTGTATTTCTTCAGATCCTGTATTTTACTCTACTGCATGTTTATATTTTCTAACCTGCTATGATCTGTTGAGATATACTGTACTCGTTCCAGTCCTGACTGGACCTGTTGATAAATTTTACAGATAGCTTGGGGATTGTCTGCTAGCCTAGAGGAGACACAGTAGAGGTTGTTTAGGTAGTTATTTCATTTTGTCTGGAGCTGTATTTACTTTGTGGATTACTGTATTGAGTTTTGAGATGTATTTCTGGGTTTATGTATCTTAGGCACTTAGACTTCTATCTCCTGTATCTATTTTGGATTTCATGTTTTATCTATCTTTATCATGCTCTACCTTAGATGTGATTGAGTTTGTATCTGCTATGTCACCCCCATTCGGGGAGTATAAACTGTTTAGTCTTATACTGTTAGATGCATTGAGACCTAGAACAGCGTTCTACCGCCGACACTGCGGCGTAGGCTGGGCGTTGTTACGTTCTCGTGCCCTAACTCTAGGGTGCGGGTCGTGACAGCGCCATAGCCTTCTCCGCCAGGCGAGTGCCCACAATGAAGCTAGTCCTTGAGTCAAAATCGAGGGGAGGAGGATTTGCCGTCACATGATAAAGGGCCGCTATATGCAGGATTTCCCCTATCACGTTTGCGGCAGGGACCAAGAAGCTAGTCCGAGTATGACAAGTGTCATAGTAGCTCCATGCCCTAATACCGTCGAGAATGCTACCTTCAAATCCCAGGTGAGAACTGGGGCGCCCGAGGAATAGCTGACTGTACCCAAATTGACGGGCAAACCTACTAGGCAAGTAGGGCTCCAAGTACACGGTGTTGCGATTCCGGTAAACTAAATGCGCCGGGCGAATGTTACGCAGCCAGAAACGCATCTTTTCCGGTACGAAATGAGGAGGTCCGAGGCCATCAACATGAACACTCCTCACCTCTTGATCAGTGAAACGGGGAACGGACACGAAGAAATTATACCCGTCCACCCTCGCCAGCATCCTCCGACACGCCGGCATGGTACTACATTCCCAAGGCTGATGGTGATACCTGAAAAGAAAAGCGTCGTCATCTGTAACGCCATCTCCCGTCCCAGGTCTCATCAAAGACTGATAATGCAGCAACAGCCATCCCAGCAAGTAATGATAAGGCAGTTCTATACGTTCAAAGTCCATTGCCACGTCACGAACAATGACCTTGAACGAGAAGGCGTGGAGACCATGCTGAATACTGCACACCATGGCAGGAAGAAGAGCCAGCCTGACCCCAAAGGCCAACTTCTCGGCAGGAAGAATAAAGTGGCGACTGATCCTCTCAATAGAACCTGTCCCTCCTGAGACCACGCAATTACGCAGCCATACCATTAAAAATCCGGCCAAGAGTGCCTTCTCTGACAGCCGCCGGGTACCATAATAAAAGTAACTGAAGGAGTCAATTTGGCTCCCGAACCTGTCACCTTTGGACTTCGACCTCCTAGCGGTCGACACCAAGTCCTCTACTTCCCTAGGAGTTAGACGATCTCGGGAAGTAACCCGGCCAGCCGCACTGAATTTAAAAAGGTACGAGACCCAAGATTTAGTATGGGGAGAGTCCCCTTTCGAGCTGTCATTTTTCTGGATAGCCGTTCGGTGACAGGTGCTATGATGGCACAATAGTTCTTAATACACGGCGACGAAACCGGGGAATTGTCGGTCCAAATCTTGGAGCTCTTCATTCGTCGGAGTGTACACTTCGAAGGGTTCATCTCCCCAGGGGAGCTTGGAGACAGCATACATCTCGTGAAGAGCGAGCCCCAATTCCCCAACAGGGGTGAAGAAAGTCCCTGTCCGATGATTGTACATCTCCAGAAGGGCCATGAACAGTGGCTTATTAACGGGCAACCCGTGGCTGGTACCCCGGATGGCGTCATAAAGGTTGACTTCCCGTAAAAATTCTTCGTATTTCCGTAGGATCCATGAGGTCAGGTTAGCCCACGGGGGAATGGGGTGTAACCAGCTCGGCAGTACCAACCTGCCAACAGGATAGGACCCTTTGTGAGCAAGCTGGCTCAGGAAGGTATCAGCCTGAGAGAATGAAAATTTAGGACCGGGGGTGTTGATGAAGGTACCCGGAACTAACCCCATCACAGACCGACTGGCCGGATCTTTGATCGCGCGCACTGACCCAGTGGTTTTGTTGTAACGGATGCTACCAACAAACATCTCCGGTCGTGTTGGAGTGAGGGTGTCCGACATCTGCCTGTCCAGAACGATCATATTGAACCACGCAAAAGGGAAATGGCACTTCATAATGGGGATGTGAATCGGTGTCCCGTCCAGGTCAAAATCCCAACTCTCAGAAACATCCAACACTCGGGAGTTTTCTATGATCAACGCATCCCCAAAGAGGAAGACCGGTTTCAGATACTTCCCCTCAGACGTCCCGGAGCTCATCATGTCACCGAGGAATTGGAAAGATTGAACCCTAATAGCATTCAGTCGCTCCAAAGGTTCATCAACAAGTAGCTGTTCGGACACTTGACGAACTAAATCATCCCGATGCACGTCCGAGGCGAACTGACGCGAGCCAACCATAAGTTCTCCCGCAGGATTTACTGGCAGATTCACTGAAGAAAAAAACAAAAGAAACAAGTCAAAAAGATAGCTGAAACACAAAACTACATGATGCTTATGCGGCTCAGTATAGCCTCATGCGGCCCAGTTTAAAAGAGTTCATACAGGTCAGTCCAAATGAGCTTATGCGGCTCAATTTGAAAGAGCCCATGCGGTTCAGTTCGAATAAGCTTATGCGGTTCGGCTCGAAAGGAACTTATGCGGCTCAGTACGGATGAGCTTATGCGGTTCGAAAGGAGCATATGCGGATATGGTCCGATTCGAATAAGCTTATATAATTCGGCTCGAAAAAGCTTATGCGGTCCAGCGAGGATGAGCTTATGCGGTCCAGTTCAAATATGCTTATGCGCTCAGTTTGAAAGAGCTCATGCAGTCCAGATGGGCTTATGCGGCCCTGATGATGAAGTAGTTATGCAAACAACTTTCATGCGGCTCAGGCCTGGGTCATATCCCATGCGGTCCGAATATGAGTCGGACACACAGCATACTTGGGAATATAGGCTCGCGCATAAAATATGCGGCGTAGCCATGGCAGTTCATATTGATGGTCCTACCAGCAATAGGCGGGTGAACGTCGGAGTAAAAAACAGGCACGCCAGCCATCGGAGGAGCCGCCACGTTCGCCGCCGCAGTCGATGAAGACGCGGCCTTCTTGCCCTTTACCGCCGCAGAAGATGATGCGGCCTTCTTGCCCGTAGAAGCAGCAGTCTTCTTGGGAGCCATTGTCGATCGCTGATAGGAGAAGACGAAGAGGAAGTCTGCAACGAAGAGTTCGAGCAAAAGAGAGAAGGTAAAGAAACCCTCAAAGAATAAACTTACTCCTACTTATAGGTGAAGGAGGCTCGAAAGAACAAAACAAACGCCTCGATCTACGTGCCGCCTAAAAGAATAAACCGCTTCGGTCAAAACAAAACTGACCCTTGGGAACCTCCCCCAAGAGGCGGCGAATCAAGGGCATTTAATGCAGAAGATTTGCACACGTGGCTAAGACACGTGGCAAAAAGCTTATGCGGTCTCACAGCTCATACGGCCAGATAAATCCATACGGCTGTACCATCTATACGGTCAACAAAGGCCATGCTTCTTATTCAAAGTATTTCAATTTTGCAAATTGAAAACTTCGAAGGGGGTCTTGTAGAAGCATGGAAAATATCAGAACGATAATCTATGCGGCTCAGAACAGGAGAAGCCCATACGGCTCATACAGGAGCAGTCCCATGCGGTTCAGAGAGACTCTTAGTCTCATACGGCTCTGACAGGAGAGTCCATGCGGCTTGCATAGGGATAGCCCTGCGGTTCAAAGAGTCCCCCAGCCGCATGTGGTTCAAAAGTAACATGCGGCACACGGCGATATGCGGCTCAATGCCACGTGTACCCACGAAGACCCCTTCACACAGCTGGCCATCGAGCAGTCTGCCTATTTAATGCTCTGTCATGATTTGACAGCTGACGGCTCTGACATAAAGTATCATAATGGCCCAGCCATAATGACAGACTCTTGGAAAATAGGAGAAAATCTCTGACGCGATTCGAGATTGACACGTGGCTACTCCCATGCGGCTCCAGTAAAGAACAGCTTCATGCGGCTGGCAAGGATCGTCTTCCTGCGGCTCACCAAAAAGCCATCCCATGCGGCTTACCCTTATGCGGTTCACCAAGGAACCATCTCATGCGGCTCGCAAAAACTATACCTATGCGGTTCGCCGAGACGCTGTCTCATGCGGTTCATGGATGTCATGCGGCTTTGGCAGAGTCCATCATCAAGACACGTGGCAGAGATTCAATGACAGCTGGCAGCAAAGATGGTTATGAGATACAAAGATTTACCAGATCCCAATGACCATATCCTCATAATTAATGGGATCAGGTCATATCATTCATAATCAAACCAATGGGACACGTGGTGGGAGATCCAAGCTACACAATCAATTATGAAGATTTAAAGCAATCAGCATTAATTATTCAAAAGATTTAGTGCTACCCCCATTTATGGCCCAGATCCTTCACGCCTAAAACGAATGGTCTAGATTGATTAAGCATCAGGCCGCCGCCACTTCGAGAATGGGCAATCATCCAAACCCTAATGATGCCCCCACTATTATAAATAGTAAGGTGCCATTCCCTTGTGAGATATACATTATCAGAGACGCATACACAGAGAGCTTCCCCCCTAATAATCAGAGAGAAAATACACAGAGAGAGAGAGAAGCCGGAAGAGCAACACGAGGAGAGCAAGAAGAGAATTTCTTCGTCAACGCCAACCATCTTCTCACAGGAGCCAAGGCTGCATACCGATCGTCCAAGGAGTAAGGCAGGGCTGCCGTCGCCTTCCCGAGCCTCTATCGTCACCCCCCAGAATCTAAAATAAACAATTGTACTTAGACTGCTATACCTAGGTTTTCGTCCCTAGGCTTTCTTTGTACAAGCGAGTTTGTAACGTGAAGTAAAAGTCCGGTCCTCCGATAATTGTTCTGTTCTTTTATATTTCATGGCAAACACATATAATCACGAACTTCTCTCCACTTTCTCACCGAGTTTGCCCTGTGAACATTCATGTGATAATCGTCATAGGATTCGATTGTTTATCCCTTCATTATCTCGAGGGCTCACCCTACGGTAGGGTACAACTCATCTTCTTTACCACCGTCTTTCTTGTTATTACTTCTCTCCAGCTCGAGTTTTATTCTCCAGGATTGTAGTCCATTGCTGATTCCGTTTAGTCAGTTTCTCTTCTAGTATAGCCCTGAGTTGCACTCCCAGAGGTTGGGATATCCCCGGATATGCATGATTGAGAGTTAGAGTTGCCATTCACCTTCTTCCATATCCTCTACTTCTTCTCTTCCTGGAATTGAATATTTTTTTGGCCATTTGCATCTACCCCTCAGCATTCATTCCCCTAAACAGAACAAGTGGCTGCTCTCCCATGTCTCCATTTGTTCTGCATTGTTCGATCAACTGTAAATCTCCCGAGCACATCTTCTATTTCACTTTCTGGTTGCTAACTCTGCTCCTCTCCGATCTGACCCTTTTATCGAGAACAGAATTCAGCATCGGTATCTCTACATGTTGGTTCAGTTGTCCATGAGCAACTGTGATCTTCATAATAGCAGGGAAGCTCTAAAAATATAGTGGATAGAGTTTGCTACTTGACCTGATCTGGTAAAAATGTTCAGGGTTTTTGCTTATGCGCTTAAATGATAAGTTGATAGGCTCTTGTCCCCTTAAGTCGGAGTGCATCTTAGACTGAGAAATAAAAATAGATAAGTGGTTGCAGTACATCTTAAATAACCCTTTCATTTCTGTACCAATTATTTTAAGATGCAGGGTGCTAAAAGCTTGGGTTATCTGCAGCCATATATTTGATACTAATCTTATATATGAGTTACCAGTGGCCCTGGTACCTGGATATATTTGTCATGTTAAACAAATGTTCAGGCTAATATCACGAGTTCCCAAAAAATCAAGAGTGCTACAAGAAGAAGATAAGGGCCTAATCTTTAAAAGATGACTCAATTCTTATAGAGATTCAGAAGACAAGCAAACAAAGAAAAATGGAGACATGAGAGAACTAAAGAAGGGAACTAGGAAGCACGTGCACTACAAAAATATAGGTAGTGTGATGTCAGATGTGTATTAGACACATCGGATACACCATTGACACTCCAAAATACAGACAAACCAAAATAAGTGCTGCCAGCACCATGCCAATTTTGTATTGCCATGTCGTATCCATGTATGTACAACATAGTCAAGGGGGGAACAATCATACATAGATACCGCCCTTCAGTTGGCAGACACAACAAGGCAAATCGTTCCACAACTTTAGCAACAAAAATATATATAGTTATTCAGATGCATGAGATTTTTTTATGTTTGCTTTTTGATACCGACTAAGTTATAGTTCTTTCGTATCAGATCTATGAAATGGTGAACCTTGCTGATAAACTTCTTCCACCACTGCCCCAAGGAGCTATTTCTCTTCCAATCTGCTCTAATATTCTTTTAAAAGGATCAGCTTCAAAAGAACCACCTCCTAGGCAAGAGGATGCTAATGGAACAATTAATGATATTTCAGCTCATGAAAAAATATTACAAGATCAACCTGAAGTTCAACAACAGTTTGGGGGTGGATCTACTTCCTGTTTTGACTCAGGTTTTTACGTATAGAGGCATTTATTCTGTATTTTAACATTTCTTCTCTCTTTGTTTCCACCTTTGTACATTATAACAAATATTATGCTTTAACACCACATTTGTGCAATGCCCAGATATATAGCTCAAGTGTGAGTGACCTCGTTCGTCGTACATGTTTATCAGTTATTGGGAAGTTGATGTACTTCAGCTCGGCTAATATGATTCAGTCTTTGCTTAACGTGACAAATATATCCAGGTAGGTCTATGTTCAGATTATATATACTCAGTGTAGTGATCCAGTGAATGATTTCACCTACTTGGTAAACTGTCTCATATTAACTTCTGCTCATAATTATTTGCATGTTTGGCAGGGGATACAATATTGGAATCCGGTTGATTGATGAGTTTCTTGCCAAGTCCAACGTATCCAGATGTGTCAATTTTAAGGAGACAGCTGATGTGATAGCTAAGGTGCTTTTCAGATTATTAATTTGTTTTCTCTATGTTATACATAGGATTAGGTTAATCAATATTCAAAATGAGTCAAGTTTGGGATTTATAGGTTTTGTCCCTGCGTAAACGAGTCAGGTAGTGACTCAAGCTTCATTTCCATCCGTAAACTGCTCTTCTATAAGAACACTTGGTGAAACCTCTTTGGTCTTAAAGTACAAAAACAATTGCAAGCACTCATGGAGAGACTGAGTACAAAACAGAACCACATTACATCAGATGTGTTGAGCCCAACACTTTTTTCCAGCCAGACATTGTTTAAAGCTTCAATATTTTTCACCAGTTACAATGTGGGGTGAGGAAGTCTTCTAGAATTCTCATGTACGATAACAATATGTTTTGGCACCATTCTTGATAATATTGCATCTTTGCTTACCCAGTCTCCCTTCTAATGGTAGGGGTCCTGGAAGCAATCATGATTGGTTGTGCAGGTTATCCTAGTAAGAGGACATTCAATGAGTTCCTTGACCATTTCAGGATGTTAGCACCAGATCTTCCAGACATGTTTGTAATTTATGGATACAGTTGTCTGCAACTTATGTATCGTATCTCAGTTTCCTTTTAGGTTAGCTCATTATCAATAGGTACGATATAGATTTACCTGTGACTTGTTCATCTTTACCATCAATTATCAAATGCATAGACTATAGTCTCATCCTTCTATTTTCTATAATTGTCTGATATTTCATGTTCACCTTTGCACGGTATATAATGCATCTAGTAAACAGGAATACAACCATTTTATTTATTTATTTTCTATTCCTTTCATGACATCTTATCGAATAGAGAATCTTGTACTTACAAAATAACACTACCTATAAAATTTGTGTACTGACAGTGCAATATATTCCCTAGAGGATGTGGATTTTGCAAGCAAGGAAAGGTTTGTAATATTTTCTCTGAGCTTTATTTTTCTCGATGGCAAAGTGAGATAGGAACTTACATATCTTGTCGACTGCAGATTACTATCGGTTGATATATACAATGCGATGTAGTCTCTGGTGGTGGACGCGACATTGAGA
This sequence comes from Iris pallida, assembly GCA_029216955.1. NCBI lineage: Eukaryota > Viridiplantae > Streptophyta > Magnoliopsida > Asparagales > Iridaceae > Iris > Iris pallida. Next base: position 37,852,208 of record JANAVB010042420.1, read on the forward strand.
GAGTGGATATATTGGTTGATGGTGGCCAGACTTGGAAAGCTCTTAGATATCCGAAGATCAACATGTCCATCACTGATTATGATATTGATAAGCGGGTGTGGGTTCTATTTCAAGTTGTACATACTGGACAAAGCATGTACAAAAGTGCAGGCTCTTAGATATCAGTAGATTAACTAAATTTTGTAAAAAAAAATTACCTTTTAAAATTTAGTCTAGATTTTATATATTATTTATATTCTAAATTTTGTATACTTTTGATGACATTTTATAAAGATGAACCTTTGGTATATGTAATTAGTTGTTTTATGTAAACTTTGATAGTTTGGGTTAATTTAATGGAGCTCCTGGATTTTAATTGAAGTGTGTGAAAAAAAATTATACACCTTTTTATATCTTTCAATGGTCATTTTAGGAATCATCATATTTGTGCTTCAGACTAAAATTTGGAATACAAAATTGAAATTAAAAAATATACATGAACGTTCATAAAGCATTTCAAACTTAGGCGTCGGAACAACGCAAAAGCGTTGCAAATTATATTTAGGAACGGACATAAAATGTTTTAGAAACATTTCACAGGTGTTCCAAAAATAATTTAGGAACAAATTATGTGTGTTCCAAAATCTAATTTTAGGAACATTTGGTAACCGTTCCAAACTAAATTTAGGAACACTTCATAATTGTTCCAAAAATTGCAACGCCACTTTTAGGAACGGTTATAATATGTTCCTGAAAATATTAGGAACATAAAAAACTGTTCCTAAATGTCTTTTTTGGTATAGTGATGCCAAGGGTAACAAGTCCACAAACAGTCCTCCAATTGGGACAACTACTACAAGCAAAGAATAGAGCGAATGTATTCCGTTCATTCAAAATCAGTTACATTCACACGACTACATCTCATAAGCAAGCCAGAAAAGTTCTCTATCATTTCATTCAGACAAGAAAGAAGAAGATTACATTGATGTCCAAAAGAAGCAAAACACAAACTGCAGCTAAAGACAGACAGAAATATCAAGACAAAAGACAGACATTTATGAGAGCCTACGAATCCTAATTGCGGGGGCGCATATACCAATCCCTCAACCATTTTTCATATGAAGGATCTACTTGAGCAAGATCCTCGTCCGGAGCAGGAGGGTCAGAACTCCCAATACTACCGCCGTCAGACTGGGGCTCCTCCTTTACAACAACTTCAATAGGCGCCAGCTCTCCTTTCTGTTCCTCCGTTTTTGGTATTACCTCCTCCTTAACGAGCGATGACTCTTGTTTGAAAGGAGGCAACAGCTCTTCCTTCACAATGATCTCAGTCTTCGGCAGGGATGCTGCAAGAATCAAAGATAAAAAAGAAACAAAGTTAGAAGATGGCCAGAGCTTCATGCGGCCCAGTCCAGACGAGCTTATGCGGCTCGGTTTAGCACAGCCTTATGCGGCCCAGTCCAGATAAGCTTATGCGGCCCAGTTTGAAGAGGGTTTCATGCGGTTCGATTCAGAAGAACTTATGCGGCTCTGTTCGAAGGGTCAATATACGGTTCAGTTTGTGAAATGCCTGTACGGCTACTAGACAAACTCCCATGCGGCTCGGACATAGGGTATACCCCCATGCGGCTCGGACGTAGGACATGCATGCGGCCCATACAATTTGAACAGTTCGATGAAGACGAGGGACGCATTAAAGGCTTGTGCATAAAGCATGCAACAGAGCCGTCTTTGTTAGGGTTTTGAAGTATACGATATTTCCAAACCCTTACCAGCAATGATGGGGTGAACGTCGGGGTGAACTTCAGGCGCCGTGGTTGTTGAAGAAGCCACTCCCTTACCCTTCGTCGTGGCTTTGGAAGACTTGGGGGCCATTGTTAATTGATGAGCGGAGAAGGAAGATGAAGACAGCAACTTAGGGCAAGAAGAGTTGAAGACGAGAGAAAGTAAAAAAGTCTCCCCGTTCCACAAACCCCCTTATTTATAGGCAGAAGGAGGGGCGCTCATGAACCGACGGACGCTTCGATCTGCGTGCTGCATAAAGACAGAATCAACTCTTCTGACATCGAGTTAAATCTAAATATTTAAAAAAGCTGACCCTTGGGATCCCGTCCCAAAAGACGGCTTTAAATCAAAGCAAATCAATGGCAATAAATGAAGCGCATTTGTGGCAGAGAGACGTAGCAGAGAGCCTATGCGGCCAAACAGTTCATGCGGCTAGGAAGTCCATGCGGCTGAGAAGTCCATGCGTCTAAGAAGTCTATGCGGTCGAAACACCCTATACGGCCAGAAGAGTTTACATAGCCATGCTTCTTATTCAAAGTATTTCAATTTTACAAATTGAAAACTTTGAAGGGTTTCTTGTAGAAGCATGGAAAATGACAAGAAAAAGCTCATGCAGCTCAGACAGAAGGAGCCTTATGCGGCTCATAAATCCATTAGAAAACGCATGCGGCTCAAAGTCCTTTAGAGCCTCATGCGTCTCGGATAGCTCCATGCGGCTCAGAAAAGAGCCACGTGGTCCTAAGTAGTTCTTCTCTACAGCTGGCCACAAAGCAATTGCCGCATTAACTGCCCGGACGGCAGCTCTGACAATAACGGCCCTGACAAGTGACAGCTCTGACATAAAGTCGAAATAATGACTCTGACATGATGGCGTGTTCCTAGGAAAACGAAGAAAATCTTTGTTACAGCTGGTACGATCCACCGACCTCGAAGCTCCCTATGCGGCTGCCACGTTCATGCGGCTGCTATGCTCATGCGGCTGTCTCTCTCATGTGGCTTCCATCTTTATGCGGCTGCCACTCCTGTGCGGCTGCCACTCCTATGCGGCTGCCACCTTCATACGGCTTCCATCTTCATATGGTCGCCTCCTTCATACGGATGCCATCTTCATATGGTTGTCCACCCTCATGCGGCCACCACCTTCATGCGGCTGCTACCTTCATACGGCTAGGATTGTGAAGGGGCCACCTGTATGCGACTCAATTAGAGGTCGCACTCATATGGCTCTGTTAGACAAGACACGTGGCGATACTCATGACAGTTGAGACACGTGGCTGTCTTATTGTCATGCCCCAGAACCAAAATACTGGAGAGCGAGGGCAGACATAGCCAGCTATGTATATGAAATGGATTCCATCTCGCTATACGGTCACGGCTGTCTAGATATATGAGGGTTTACTACAAGCCAACAGTCTCCTATGGTCATGAACAAGCCTAGTGTCTCAATCACAAGCAAGTAAGTAAAGTCACAAGATGTATGATCATTAAATATACAATAATAAGGCGTCCCAAATATTATATATTCAGCTAATCATGAAGCTAGTCATTACAAAATATGAGGACTAGCTAGAGTTTAGTCATACATGATCAACCCTAGGATCTGTCAATCATGTTACAGTCCGTAGGCAGACAATAAGTAAGTGCAATCGAGCTAAACAGGTGCTCGTCGGCTAAACGCCTCAAAAGAATATTTTTACAATAGAGTGGGAGAGCCAAAAATAACCCACTCGTTGCCCTGGTTACGTCTGGTGTTCACCATCGGGCTGGAAAAGTGGTAGATCCTCTGGAGCTGCTCCGAAATCTGGCCATACAAAACCAGCTGGATCAGATCCCAGAAAGAGCAAGTGCCACAAAGGAAGCTTCACTTAGGAACTAAAACCAGCAATCAGCACAAGGGTATAAATAAAAGTAAGAACTGGAATTAAAAAAATACATCAGGATGATATACGACGAGATAACCATGGAACCATTCAGATAACCAGGTTACAATCCTTAAACCAAACAAGGACCGGGATTGTAACCCTTCGTCTGAACCGAACATGGTTTCTCCCCATTTATCGGCAAGATAAATATAAGAAAAGCAGGACATGTAACAATCTTATACAGGATCAAGGCTAGACAGATTATTCCCCATTCAATCAATCACGGCCAAGCAATACGTACGGCTTGATACTTTAACTAACTAGGGTTATCACAGGCCTAGTTACTAGCAAGATGCAGTGAGATCCTTCCACAGCCACAAGCCCTGCAGACCATCCAGGTTACCCGAGTTGAAAGATTAGGGTTGAATTCAGGTGGGTACATCGTCCAGGAAACGCATGTACCCTTAGGTAGCTTAAAGGGTGCAACACATGACAGTGTGCTGGAAATGTGCCCTACTCGACGGCAGGCTACAGATCCCAAGGCGCGCCCAGGTAACGGAATTTCCTGTAGCTGGGAGATCTCTTTATGACTAGTGTATTAATCTAGTTATTAGCCTTAGTTCATTTCAATAGGTACTCCTGACCGTGGTACTCAGGAGTCCCCTCCTAGACATGATGCAAGACAGGACTGGATTATTTGTACAAGCATAATCGCCCACGGTGTCCGAATTAATTATACAGGTCATGTCATGTCAGGTAGCCGTCGCAACAGCTTATCAAGATATATCATGTCAGGTTATCATGTCAAGTTCACTGGTCAAGAGTGCACCACGACGGGCCACTATCAGGTCGTGCTAGTTCCTTGCCACACCATGTAATGTACAATTGTCATTTTAATCATGTCAATCAAATCGTGATTTATCAAGTTCAGGACAAAAGGCGTAAGGATACAAAATAGGCATAAAAATATACCATAGAAGTTCCAAGGCATGGGCAAAATTAATAATAAAATTACAGTACAGAGCTATAGAAGAGTCATGCGGTTCAGGAATATGCGGCCAGGAATAATCTCATGCAGCTGGGAGGAGAACAGCCCATGCGGCAGAATAGGGTCAGGCGCATGCGGCTGATAAAGGAAAGCCTATGCGGCTAAGGATATCAGTCCTCATGCGGCCAGCGGGATAAGAGGGCGCATGCGACCATGCGGCTGAGATGAATAGGGTCCATACGGCTGAGATGAATAGGGTCCATGCGGCTGAGATGAATAGGGTCCATACGGCTGAGATAAATAGGGTCCATACGGCTGAGAGCAAGTGGCTTGCATGCGGCTCAAGAAGAAGTTCTCATACGGCTGGGTCAAGTAAAGTCCCATACGGCCAGCGGGAAGATAGGGCGCATGAGACTAAGGGTAACATTTCATGGGGCTCAAGAAGTTCAGAATATTATGCGGATGGGGATTGAGCGAGTTATGCGGCTAGATTAGTTCGACCCTCATGCGGCTCAAGTACTTTCAGCCATGCGGCTCAAGAGAACACTTGTCGCATGAAATATTCATGCGGTCAAGTCAAGCACAGTTCATCTTCTCTAAGATTTCGTGAAAAAGAACACCATGAGAGCCCAGTTCTCAAGCTTCATAACTCCATCATCCGGAGCCCAAATCCGAACTTCCAAAGGTCAAAACGGGTCAGAATGAAATGCTCTACAACATAGAACCATCAAAACTCAGAAATGACAAGGTTAAGTAGATCAAAACCCAGAAAATCCAAAAATAAAATAAACTTAGATCTACAAGAATCTAGCCACGGAAAGTGGAAATCACTACCAAAATTTATCGATTTAGCGACGGCCGAATCCGTCGCTAAGACGACGGTAATTACAATTAGCAACCGATTGCCGACGGATATTGGCCAAAAACATCCGTCGGCAATCAGCTCGTCGCTAATAACCATCCGTCGCTAAGTTGTCGTCACATGACGGAATAGCGACGGATAGTCGACGTCACAATACGAAGACTTAGCGACACGTTCCCGACGGATTTCCGTCCATTTCAACTATTAAGTACTTAACTGTGTAGGAAATAGCGACATAACTTTCCGTCGGTAACCCGTCGTAACGGCGTATCAGATCGTATCGTTGCGTCGCTAATCCGTCGATAACGTCGATATTAAGTGACGGATTAGCGACGGTCTGCTGACGGAAAAACCGTCGACCAGCTTCTGGAAATTCATGTCATTTCCAGCAACTTGGCGACGGATAAGTCGTCGCTATGCCGTCGTAACGTATCGACCGCATAGCGACGGATTAACCGTCGATCTTGTTCTGGAAATTCTTGTTATTTCCAGAATACGGGCGACGAATATGTCGTCGCTATTCCGTTGAACAATAAATCAGCTCGTCGGATGGTCCGTCGACCATCCGTCGCTACCTGGGAATAATTTTCAAATATCCAGTTAGCGACAGAATAACCGTCGAAAAGTCGTCGGAAACTGGAAACATCCGTCGCAAGACGGTCACAAGTCCGTCGCTAACTGAGAATATTTTGAAAAAAAATTACTGCTTTTTAGCTGTTCGTAAAAATTTGCATAAACCAAACCAATATATAATGCACACCAATTATCCAACAATCACATAGACCAAATATATTATGCACACCAATTATCCAAGAATCACATAGACCAAAATATGCACATACGAATTTAATGCACACCAATTATCCAAGAATCATATAGACCAAACCAAATTAATATAAAATAGACATCAGTTATCCGGAAGAGTAACCTAATATCCATCGTTATAATCCGATCATTGCACAAATATTCCAAAATTTTCACAAATATTCCAAAACACATAGGAAAGAGTTGGCCAGTTACAGTAACCTAATATCCAATCCTGACGACCGATCATAGCACAAATATTCCAAAATTTTCACAAATATTCCAAAACACATAGAAAAATCGACTTTGGCCTCAACAAAGACCACAAGTCAGACGATGAATCCTCACAGCCAGGGATGATAGTTGCGTTGAGGCATGTACCATTCTATCAGCCACTTTGTATACGAAGGCTCAATCTGGTTGAGGTCTTCTGTAGGGATAGGAGGGTCGGTCCCGATGCTACTACTCTCTGACGGTGGCTCCTCCTTAGCTTCAAGCTTGGGAGCAATCTCTTCCCTGATGGTCATCGGTTCTTCCTTGACAGTCACCGGCTCTTGTTTGACGACGGAGACTTCCTCCGTGTCGACCTCCAAGGGTTTCTTGCCTCGACCCCTTCCTCGACTAGCAGCACCACCTCGACGAGTCCTAGGAGCCATCTTTTTGACAACAGAAATTTTCATATAGGGTAAAGAAATTGACTCAAGTTATAAAAGTTGTGACGTTGGTTTTTTGCGTTCATCATCATTAGAGGGAGCAGCACTCGAAAAGTTGTGACGTTGGTAGCATGAGAGAGTAAAAATCTGTATCACAAGACTAACAGAATTACTATGTAATCATGTACTCACCAATAACCGGATGTAACTGGAGTCGTTGGTACTATCGTGCAGTAATTTGTGGATCCACAGAGATGCTAGATGTACTTAGTATCTAGTGTATCAGATTAGTATCGGTCTATTGGTTTGGTATAGGACGTATCATATTGGTATCATCCTATATCCGATATGTACATGTATCGGTCGAATAGCTAGGATTCATATTGGTCTTATCGATTTGGTATCGGTCATATCCGATAGGTATCGGCCGTGCTGGATTAGTATAGACTATTTCGGATTAGTATCGTGGAAGGTTTAGTAACAACTGTACTTGAATTTTTCTCTTCTCGAGCTAGAATACCATTGCAAGAGAATCACCAGATCGTGATTGGCCAGTTACAGTAACATACATACTTCATTTTCCATCAGGAAAAGCGAGATTGAAAAGAAAGTATGTATATTCTGTAACTGGCCATCTACGCTCTCGTGACTCTCTTGCAATGGTAATCTAGCTCTAGAAGAGAGAAATCCAAGTACACTTGTTACTAAACCTTCAACGATACTAATCCGAAATGGTATATAATAATCCAACACGGCCGATACCTATCGGATATGACCGATACCAAATCGATAAGGCCAATATGACTTAATGGCTATACGGCCGATACATATCGGATAGGACGATACCAATTCGCTAAGGCCAATACCAACCGATATGGTCCATACCAAAACGATAGATCGATACTAATCCGACACGGTCAATACTTATAAGTACCTACGGTCCAGGAGGTTGATCCGCTAGTACATCCATGTACGAACAACGAAGTAACGATCTATTTCAATTTGGATGTGAAAATCTGTATCGTAAGACAAACTAAACATAATCAGTTCTATTTCACATGCTTAATTGTCAAGTATGGGAACGAATAGCTCAGAACACAACCCAAAATTTATTCTAGATAAACTCACATAATGTTTACAGTCTTGGTCTCAACTGTCTTCGATTCTATGATCCCATGTCTTAGGTTAAATAAATCACTAACCTCATCACGGTGAGTCTTGGTGTAGCACTCAAATGTGGGGCACCCGTAAATTTGTCGAGGTTTTAAATCATCGACATTGAGTTTTAAACCCTCACGTAGCTTTTCTGCTTCACTTCTAGGGTCGAGCAGCATCTTCTTGCAAGCTTCGGTCTCCAGATACTTAGTGTCAAGATTCTGGACGCTTTCGTAGAGCATGTCAACGCATCCTAGCGTCAATTTACTCGGCAGGAAATTGACGCTAGGATGCGTTGACATGCTCTACGAAAGCGTCCAAAATCTTGACACTAAGTATCTGGAGACCGAAGCTTGCAAGAAGATGCTGCTCGACCCTAGAAGTGAAGCAGAAAGGCTACGTGAGGGTTTAAAACTCAAAGTCGATGATTTAAAACCTCGACGAATTTACGGATGCCCCATATTTGAGTGCTACACCAAGACTCACCGTCTGTATAGTTCGGTTATTGGCGCTCGATGTCCCTGTGGTAAGGCAATGGATGAGGATATTGCGTGGGAGGGGGTTGCAAATGGAGGCAACAAGGATGGCGTGTTTGTGAAAGGAGGGAAAGGATACATAATCACAGACGATTTGCATGTAAGGCCATTCTATTCCATGGAGTCTGCGTTGTCTATTTTCCGAAAGCATGGGATCATAGAATCGAAGACAGTTGAGACCAAGACTGTAAATATTGGTCGCGATGAGGTTAGTGATTTATGTAACCAAATGTAGTAATCTTGTAATTTAAAGTTGGAAGAACATGCAAGTAGCCTTATATATAGTTGCTGCCTCACCAGTCGAATGACTTAATTGCCAAGTATCGGAACGAGTGGCTCAGAACACAACCAAAGATTCATTCTAGCATACATTAGTGAGTTCATCTTGATTCTGTTACGTCCTTCAGATACTATATACGATAAGAAAATAGATGATTCACACTAATGTATGCTAGAATGAATCTTGGCTTGTGTTCTGAGTCATCCGTTCTGATCAAGCATCTTCCTTCTCCTCTCCTCCACCATGGCTCTGACCAATCTGCTCCTCCCTACTTCCCTTCTTCTTATTTAACTCTCTCAGCCACATATGACATCCAGCTCAAGTGTAGAGTCGGGGGAGAAGAAGTGGGCAGGAAGATGAGGGAGAAGCAGCACAGCCGGCGGCATGACCCGGAGGAAGTACATAGGTTTTCTTCAACAGCCGTAGGAGGACTATTTCTTCTACGGCTATTGAAGAAAACCTCTGTACTTCCTCCGGGTCATGCTGCAGGCTGTGCTGCTTCCCTCTCATCTTCCTGCCCACTTCTTCTCCCCCGACTCTACACTTGAGCTGGATGTCATATGTGGCTGAGAGAGTCAAATAAAAAGAAGAGAAGTAGGGAGGAGCAGATTGGTTCAGAGCCATGGTGGAGGAGAGGAGAAGGAAGATGCTTGATCAGAACGGATGGCTCAGAACACAAGTCAAGATTCATTCTAGCATACATTAGTGTGAATCATCTATGTTCTTATCGTATATAGTATCTGAAGGACGTAACAGAATCAAGATGAACTCACTAATGTAATACTAAGACATCATCTACTACTATATAAGATATAGTGATAGGTTGTCGTATCATCATTGCCGAGGGATGAGGGTCGGAGGACAGGCAACTTTATCTACGGCTACATAGTTTCTGCCTCGCCAGTCGAATGGCTGCAGGGACTAATGCAAATGGAGCTGAAAAAATATGCATAAACCAAACCAATATATAATGCACACCAATTATCCAATAATCATATAGACCAAATATGTACATATGAATTTAATGCACGCCAATTATCCAAGAATCATATAGACCAAACCAAATTAATATAAAATAGACATCAATTATCCTGAAGAACGTAACAGAATCAAGATGAACTCACATAATGTAATACTAAGACATCATCTACTACTATGTAAGATATAGTGATAGGTTGTCGTATCATCATTGCCGAGGGATGAGGGTCGGAGGACAGGCAACTTTATCGACGGCTACATAGTTTCTGCCTCGCCAGTCGAATGGCTGCAGGGACTATGTCCTGATCACCATGTCGTACCGTAGATCAAATGCAAATGGAGCTGGAGCCAAAATACAGAAACCAAAATACAGAATCAAATCCCTGGGACGGATGGCTTAGAACACAACCAACCGGAGAGGATACTCTGAGAGATCCATCTGAGTAGGACGTATACTCTGAGAGATCACCTTTACAAGAATGATATCAGTAGTGGGATTGAGTGCTGGAGGGGATACTATCAGAGTATACGTCCTACTCAGATGGGTCTCTCACCGTTACTATTTTTTCTAACAGCATGGTGGATGTGCTCCGTCAACAGAATCTGGCTCCGAGCCAAAACTTTGCCCCGGAGCTCAAGTGGACATCCTTCGTGTAGAGCTCGAGTGAGAGGTTCCTGACAGCAAGGTGGTCTCCTTTGTCAAAGTATCCGTGCTCGTCCCACAACCAATGTGGGATGAGCACGAATACTTTGACAAATGAGACCACCATGCTGTCAGGAACCTCTCACTCGAGCTCTACACGAAGGATGTCTACTTGAGCTCCGGGGCAAAGTTTTGGTTCGGAGCAAGATTCTGTTGACGGAGCACATCCACCATGTTGTCAGAAAAAATTAGTAACGGTGGGAGACCAATCTGAGTAGGACGTATACTCTGATAATATCTCCTCCAGCACTCAATCTCACTACTGATATCATTCTTGTAATAGTGATCTCTCAGAGTATACGTCATACTGAGATGGATCTAATATTCTCTCTTGTTGGTTGTCGTATCATCATTGCCGAGGGATGAGGGTCGGAGGACAGTACAAATAGTCTAATACAAAAACAACTCAATAAGTAGTCCAATACAAATAGTCTAATACAAAAATAACCCAATACCAATAGTCCAATACAAATAAGTACTAATAGCTAATGAGAACCACGCTGCTCACGCAAACGCTCAGTGATACGTTCACGCATCCACCTCGAAAAAGCGAGATTTTTGGCGTGAGGAGAGATGTCGTCCCTTGCAAGGACTGCATCAAGAGAACTCTCGGTCTCACTAGCTACCGGTACTGGATGAATAGAACTCCCGGTCTCACTAGCAACCGGTGCCACTTCCTCCTCAACTGTAGGAGGAGCCACCTCAGCATTCACTGTTTTCTTCAAACGACGTGCCGCTCCTCGGGTCATGGGTGCCATCTGGTAAGATCGATAGTCACAAATAATATAATTGTAACATAAGCAAGCTAACTAAAGGAACCATCATATAATTTGAGTACATTTTTGAAAGCCAATAAAGTATAAAAAATTCGATTTTTTGCCAAGCGTGAGAACGGATGGCTCAGAAGACAACCCAAGATTCATTCAAGCATACATTAGTGTGAATCATCTATGTTCTGTACATATGGTGTAGTATATGTTCTTATCGTATCTAGTATCTGAAGAACGTAACAGAATCAAGATGAACTCACATAATGTAATACTAAGACATCATCTACTACTATATAAGATATAGTGATAGGTTGTCGTATCATCATTGCCGAGGGATGAGGGTCGGAAGACAGTCAACTTTATCTACGGCTACATAGTTTCTGCCTCGCCAGTCGAATGGCTGCAGAGACTATGTCCTGATCACCATTTCGTACCGTAGATCAAATGGAGCTGGAACTGGAGCCAAAATACAGTACTACTTCACCATGTCGTACCATTTTACTCTCTCTCTCTCTCCTCCCCCCTCCGGCGCTCTCACTCTCTCCGGCGCTCTCACACTACTAATTCCTATGTGTTTTAAGTGTGAGAACGGATGGCTCAGAACACAACCCAAGATTCATTCTAGCATACATTAGTGTGAATCATCTATATTCTGTATACATATCGTGTAGTATATGTTAATCTTATCGTATCTAGTATCTGAAGGACGTACGTAACAGAATCAAGATGAACTCACTAATGTAATACTAAGACATCATCTACTACAATATAAGATATAGTGATGGGTTATCGTATCATCATTGCCGAGGGATGAGGGTCGGAGGACAGGCAACTTTATCTACGGCAACATAGTTTCTGCCTCGCCAGTCGAATGGCTGCAGAGAATATCCGTCACCATGTCGTACCGTAGATTAATGCAATTAATGGAGCTGGAAATATCCGTCGCTAACCGATAACTAGTCCGTCGCTAACTGAGATTGTCACATACACATATGTATATCACAGCTAGATGTATAGATATATACATCTATATAGAAGCACACAACTGATAGAACTCGCACTGTCCTTGAGACAGTGAACATATACATCATGAATCCAAACCCCATATATATTCACATTTACTAATCCAAACACCACCAAACTAATGGAACACCCAATATGGATAACACATTATTTAGCCAATATATAAACTCAGATGAATTTGAGAAGCAAAGCCACCCGCCGCCCCCGACCAAAGCCCGCCGCCCCAAGCCTGCCGCCCAGTAGTTCGGTTGCATATATATATGAAGAGTGCTTATGGGTGTGCGTCGGTTGCAAATAGCCCCGACGCCGCCGCCCCAAGCCAGCCGCCTAGCTCCCAACCCAAGCCAGCCGCCCAGCCCCCGACGCCGTCGCCCCAAGCCAGCCGCCCAGCCCCCAACCCAAGCCAGCCGCCCAGCCCCCGACGCCCCCGCCCCAAGCCAGCCGCCCAGCCCCCGACGCCGCCGCCCCAAGCCCACTGCCCAGCCCCCAACCCAAGCCAGCCGCCCAGCCCCCGACGCCCCCGCCCCAAGCCAGACGCCCAGCCCCCGACGCCCCCGCCCCAAGCCAGACGCCCAGCCCCCGACGCCCCCCGCCCCAAGCCAGCCGCCCCAACCCCGACGCCCCCGTCCAGCCTCCGACGCCCCCGACCCAAGCCAGCCGCCCAGCCCCCGATGCCCCAACCCCAAGCCCACCGTCCAGTCCGCCGCCCCAAGCTCACCCGTCTCCCAGACCTCGACCCAAGCCAGCCGCCCAGCCCCCGACGCCCCAACCCCAAGCCAGCCTCCCAGACCCCGACGCCTCCGCCCCAAGCCCACCGTCCAGCCCCCGACCCAAGCCAGCCGCCAAGCCACGGACGGCCCAGTCCCGATCGCGCCGCCCAGACCCTATAACCGAGAGAGAGAGAGAGAGATCGAGAGAGAGAGAGAGGGAGGGTTACCTTCGGGAGAGAGAGGAGAGTACGCCGACGCCGACGACGACACCGACGCCGATCACCGAAACCGACACCGGCGAGAGAGAGAGAGAGAGAGAGAGAGAGAGAGAGGAGAGAGAGTAAATTTGGGGGGAATGCCAAAAGTTCCCCCCGTATTTTTATTTAAGTCTGGAACGCTAATTTAGCGACGGAATGGCGACTACGAAATATCCGTCGCCCTCTAGTCGCTATTATTGATTATCTGACTGAATATCCGTCGCTATGTAGTCGAAGATATGTCCTGCCAATTATATACACAATTCCCGCCAAATAAACGACTACGTGGCGACAACCGAATATCCGTCGCTATATCACCGACACACTAGCGACGGATGTGCAACCTTTCCTGTCCCTAAAATTAAAATAAAAAATGGCAAATGTTTGTGGTCGGTAATCAATCGCTGAGCGGCCATGAACCCGTCGCTAATACCGACGAAATAATTCCGTCGCTAAATTGCCGTCGCTAAATGAGCGTATTTAGGTAGTGAATGCCAAGTACTAAAGTAAGTTAAAATGCTGTAAAGAAGAGAATGAAGCAATAAAATAGGAGTTCCTCCATGAAGCAAGTTGCACTTGCCTAGACCCCTCTCTCTCTGGTAGGTGAAGAAGTAAAGGGAAGAAGAGTAAAGGTTAATGAAGAGAGAGAAAGAAGAATGGGTAATAAATATCAAGGGTGGTGGTAGGTAGGGGGTTCACCCTTGGTTCACAATAAACCAATAGCAATCCCATCCGAACCAAGCCAACCCGAACCAAGAATAAACCAAGCCAAGAAGGAAGCTAAGCAAGGAATCATGCATTACAAGATAAAATACGTACACGTATTCCAAAAATACGTAATACGGACCACAGGCATTACACTTATCCCCTCAGAATTATGGCTGCTCATAAATCATAACAACCAAATTTAGTGCAATCACCATAATTATACGGATCAAATCAGATTTGTTGTAATTAAGCAAATTGAACACGTGGCGGGAGATCAGAGCTTGTCATGACAAATCATGAAGATTTATTGCAATCAGCATAAATTTCCCATACGGATTTGGCGCAATCAAGAATTAACTGCCCAGATGTAATGCAATCAAGATTAATGGTCCAGATGATTGGCCGCCGACTTTTCAAGGGAGGAATCATTACAAACCCTAATGATCACACCCCCACTTCTATAAATAGCAAGGTGCCATTCCCTTGTAAACTGTGGAGAACTGGAGAATTGGAAAGAAAAAGAGAAGGAGAATTCCAGAGAGAAAGAGACTCTCTCCACCCGGCTGGACACACAAAGAGACAAAGGCACGCACAGAGGATTCTTTCCACGCGTTCCGAAAGTATTTCTTCATCAGAGCCAAGGCTACGTCCGATCATCCAAGGAGTAAGACAGAGCTGTCGTCGCTTTCCCGAGCCTCTACCGTCACCTCCCAGAATAAAAAAAATAAACAATCGTACTTAGATTGATGTACCTAGGTTTTCGTCCCTAGGCTTTCTTTGTACGAGCGAGTTTGTATTGTGAGTCTAAGTTCAGTCTTCATATATAATTGTTCTGTACTTTTACAATCAATGGCAAATAACGGTCACGGCTGTCTAGATACATGAGGGTTTAACTACAAGCCAACAGTCTCCTATGGTCATGAACCAGCCTATTGTCTCAATCTCAAGCAATCAATGATAGTTACAAGATGTCATAGCACCAAATATATAATAGCAAGGCGTCCCATACATTATATATTAGATGATCATGAAGCTAGTCATACAAAATGTCAAGACTAGCAAGAGTTCAGTCATACAAGATCAACCCTAGGATCTGTCAATCATGATACAGCCCGTAGGCGGACAGTAAATAAAGGTGCATTATGGGCTAATACGTGCTCGCCGGCTAAACGCCTCAAAAGAATAATTTTTACAATAAAGTGGGAGGACAAAAAGAAACCCACTCGTTGCCAGGGTTACGCCTGGTGGTCACCATCTGGCTGGAAGACAGGTGGATCCTCTGGTGCTGCTCCGATATCTGGCCACACAAAACCAGCTGGGTCAGATCCCAGAAAGAGCAAGTGCCACAAAGGAGGCTTCGCTTAGGAACTAAACCAGCATATCACAATAGAATATTAAAGGTAATAAATAAAAAAATAATAATAATAGAGATAACAACAGTAAACTGAGTACGAGAAAACCATTCAAGTACCCAGGCCACAACCCTTAAACCAAACAAGGACCGGGGTTGCATCCCTTCACCTGAATAGAAACCCGTCTCAAATACTATTGGTACAGTGAAGACAATAAACGAAGAGGGGACATAGAACTGCTCCGGGAGCCAGGTTACAACCCTTAAACCAAACAAGGACCGGGGTTGTAACCCTTCGCCTGAACAGAACTGGACCCCCGATCTTTATCGCTAAGGCCAGTATAAATAATCATGGTATTAAGGTAAGGTAAAACATGACGAACATGGCATGGGATTACAATAAGACAATAAACGAAGAGAGGACACAGAATTGCTCCGAGAGCCAGGTTACAACCCTTAAACCAAATAAGGATCGGGGTTGTAATCCTTCGCCTGAACAGAACTGGACCCCCGATCGTTATTGTTAAGGCAAGCATCAATAAGCATGTCATGTCACAATCTTGCACAGGATCAGGATAAGACTAAGCTGGAATAAACTCCATCCAATCAATCACGGCCAATCAAGAGTACGGTTTGATACTTTTAACTAACTAGGGTTATCACAGGCCTAGTTATTAGCAAGATGCAATAAGATTATCCCAACAGCCACAAGCCCCGCAGACCATCAGGTTATCTAGGTCGAATGTCCATTTATGAAGAAAGCAACACTTGACTGTGTGCTAGAAATATGCCCTACTCGTCGGTAGGCTACAAGTCCACTTAATGCGCCCAGGATTGTCTGTAGCTGGAAATCTCTTCATGTCTACTGAATTATTCTAGTTTATTAGCCTTAGTCAATTACTGTAGGTATCCCTGACCGTGGTACTCAGGGATCCCTATCCTAGACATGATGCAAGACAGTACTGGTTTATTTGTACAAACGCAATCGTCCACGGTGTCCAGGTCATTCAATTCTGTCATGACATGCTAGCCGTCGCAACAGCATTTGAGATATATATCATGTCAAATTCACTGTCAAGAGTGCGCTACGACGGACCACTATCATGTCATGTCATTCATCAAAAGTACACCACAACGGGACACCATCGTGTCATAGAACATATTTAAAATTAATATTAACCTGGTATAAGCATATATACAATAACTAAATATAAACAGGGTACAAGAGTTGTGGAAGAATCATGCGGCTCAGGGAAGACGGGGCATAACTTCCACATACGAACCCAAAATGAGGTGTCCCAGAGATATTCGGAAAGGCAAGACAAAGATCTAAAACTTTCATGTTTTAGTTTTTCGAAATTCTGGCTAGAAAATAGTTAAACTAGGCAAAAACAGTCATTCTGTCAATTTTTTACGCCAAAAATTCAATTTTTCGTAAAATACGCAAAGGGGAGGGTTCCAGCATAAAATTTCATATTCTGGGTACCATCCAGCGTAAAATACGCAATTTCAGGATTCCTTGCGTAAAATCTTACATTATGGATGCCATACAGCGTAAAATACGCAATTTCAGGGTTCCCTGCGTAAAATCTTATATTGGATGATATCCAGCGTAAAATACGCAATTTCAGGGTTCCCTGCGTAAAATTTTACTCAGCCGACATAAAAATTTAGAAAACTTATTTGGCCATAAAAACTTCATTTTAACTCGAAATAGGGTGAATCAAAAACCAAATTCATACGAAATTTCGTGCTCTTGCTCATGGAACTATTAGTTTCAAAATAACAAGTTTAGTTAGATCAAAACAAAGAAAAACTCCATGAACTCATGAAATCCCAAGTTACAACGTAGATCTAGAAGAATCTATCCAATAAAATTAAAAACTCCAAGTTCTAAAGAGAATTATAATCATGTAAAGAAGAGAATGGAACAATAAAACCTGAGATCCATCATAAAGCAAGTTGCACTTCTAGGGCTCTTGGGTGTAGGTAGAGAGTAATGGTAAGGAAGAAGAAGAGTGAATGAGGAGAGAGAAAGAGTGTTGGGTTAATAAATGGGGATGGTGGTGGTAGGTAAGGGTTCTCCCCTTGGTTCATGATGAACCAATAAGCAACCTAAGCCAAACCAAGCCAACCCAAACAAGCCGAACCAAGGAGCTCAAATGTGTGGCACTTGTGTTTTCTGATTTGGATACGTTCGTGTCCACTTGTGTGGACACGAATTCAACCCCCCTGACACGTCAACATGTAGAGAACACTCCTACACACCTGTCCATGGATCTCATTGAGAATTGATTCATTGTGAGTTCGAATTGGTTCTTACTGATACGTGTTCCTATTTTCCTGATTTTTTTCCCATTTTGAGTTTGTGTGTTTTAACTGAATTCAATTGGTTTAAATACGAAATTGAATATGTTATAAATACATAGATAGGATGTGTAGATAACTGGGGATTTAAATGGTTGGTGTTGTTTCAAATTTCATTATTTAAAGACTGAAAAGTATAGGCCATAGCTGAAACTGAGTTTGACCTATGTTGTAAAACCTGAGATTTTGCACTGTAAACCTATGGTTTTCATAAGTTTAAACCTGAGATTGAAAATGTTAATGTTGATTGTTATGTTGATTTCCAGTTATTAATGTTGTGTATGATTTGGTTTTCAAAGCAATTGGGTTTCAAAGGAGCTCAAATGTTTTGGTTTTGTTTAGGAAAGTGAAATTTATGCAACTGAGATGTTGCATTAGTGGAATACTTGAGTTAAATCCTGAAACTGAAGATGTGTATTAATATGTTGACTTGTTATGATAATTTGATATAAACCTGAGAAATGGTACTGAACTTGGTCGTGTGTAAACTGAGATTTTCATAGGCTAAATTATGTCAAAGTTCATTTGGTTCTAAAACCTGAGATTGATCCTAAATTCCTGAGAACACCCTACTGTCTTTTGAACATATTACACTGTCATTGACACCCTCTAAACACATGAACCTATACACTACCAAAACTGAATTGGATACACACTTGCCACTGTTTTATTTTTCTGAGAACCTAGACAAACATATGCACTTATATAAAAAACCTGAGACACATAAATCTGAGAACAAGTCTTCACACATGTGTTACACACACATTCATCCTTACATATATCACACACACATTTCTCATTGACACATCACACCCTATATACATGTTCCTCTGAATCCCAATGCATGCTTGTGCACACTTCACACACACATATGCAATATTTCCCCCATCCCTCTCTATGTCTATATATATGCATATATAATATAAACCTAGTGTGAAATACAATATAATAGTGTACCTATATATATATATATATATATATTTATAATATATATATATATATATATATATATATATATATATATGTATGCCATTTTATATATGGGCCTAAGTATTGTCTGATAATATATGCATGTGTTGGGCTATGCACAATTGAATGCATAAATGCAAGCATGTTGGACTTGAATGTATAACATATCCAAGTAGTTAATGCATCATGATACTTTATGTCCTAACCATTGATGAACATATGCAAGTTAAATAATGATGAAATGCATGGTTATACGAATATATGTAATGTAGGAATACATGTTGGTAATGTAGAATATTGACATGTATGTATAATGTATCTAATTTTTTAACCCATGTCTATACTATATATGTGTAGACAAGCATGAGATTATGAAATATAGGCCATGTATATATATGCTAGTATATAGGAATGCATGTAGGTAGGCAATGATATAAAATATAATGTAGTGTACAATGCATGCGATAGTGTAAGTTAATGAGTAGTATATATGCAAGTTATAAATACAATGTTGGATAATATGAGAATGTAATGTCAAC
Source organism: Iris pallida (assembly GCA_029216955.1). Lineage (NCBI taxonomy): Eukaryota > Viridiplantae > Streptophyta > Magnoliopsida > Asparagales > Iridaceae > Iris > Iris pallida. The sequence goes on from JANAVB010042420.1 coordinate 37,871,487, forward strand.
ATGTATAATATGTATTATGTGTTCTCTATGACTTGTGATGGTGTGTGTGATTGCTAGACTAGGCTTGGTTAGGCCTAGTGAGACTTATTAGACTTGTTGGGCTAGGACTTGACATAGTTGACCTAATTTGACTAGTCTAGTTGACTAGATTTGACCGAAAGTTGACTTTGGTCTAGTTTGACCTAGACAGCATGCAGATGCATTGTAGATTTCAATTATCATCCCCTGTATACATCTGACTTGTGTTGCTCTAACTAGGAGTCAGGTACCTCATCTCGGATATTACTTTTAATTCAGACATTCAGATACCAGGCGAGTACATTCTCTGATCATTTCATAACTTGCTTAGAATTATATTCCTGCTCTAGTTTACCTTATTTGATGTCGTCACAATATTATCACGGATTGGTACTATATGGATCCTTTCATGCGATGTTATCCCCCTCGGGAGCATCGGATACATCATGTCGTGTGTTTCATGTACATCATGTATTTCTCGCTCTCATATTATTCATGTTTCTCATATGCTTCATGCTCGTTCATGCATGCTCGTGTACTCTCATGTGCTCTCATGATCGGTCATGTTTCCCATGTATCTTATGTATAACCATACTTCATGTACACTCATTTATGAGCCTTCATGTGAATTTTATGTGCACCCATTTATGGGCCCCCATGTGAACTTATGTGCACTCATGTATGAGCTCTCATGTATACTTCATGTGCACCCATTTATGGGCTTCATGTGAAAACCATATACGTAACATAACTTGTCTGGATCCTTGTGTATTGTTTGGGGTATGGGGGAGTATAAATAGTCATGTGAACAATTCCAAAGTGGTATAGCCAGGTACGCCTCTTTAGTATAGCCATGTGCAAATTCAGCCGTTCACATGTCGACTTTGTACTCTAAATCACTAGTCACTGGTAGCTCTCCACTTATAGTAGATATTTCTATTACAGTTCTCTTCCTATTTATATCATGTACTTTCTTTCAGTTTCATGTATCATACTCTCTTGCATGTCTATATTTTCTAACCTGTTATGATCTGCGTGAGATGTATTGTGCTCGCTCCCATCCTGACTGGACCTGTTGAAAATTTTAGAGAGGATGATGATGAACCCTGCACCCCTTACTTTGGAGCTTGCCTAGATGACACTCGCGACCTGGACCCCTGGGGAGGTTCAGGCTGCTGCTGAGGATGATACCCTTGCATAGTATAGATAGCTTAGACTGTTTCTTTTCATGTTTAGCTGTTGTCCTTGTTTTTAGAGTTGTATATTTTAGAGATATTGAGACTTGTTATTTCATTTCTGTTGTACCTCAAGTTGAGGATTTTCTTATCTATTTTATCGTGCCATATTCTATCTTTAGTTGTGATTGAGTTGTAACTTCTGTGATTAGCCTCCAGTGGGAGATTATCCTATATTGTGTTAGTTATAGTTCATGACCTAGAACAGCGTTCTACTGCCGACACTGCGGCGTAGGCTGGGCACTGTTACGTACTCGTACCCTCACGGTGGGTGTGGGTCGTGACACGTTTTTAGTGGTGGCCCATGCAGGTCGAGTTGTGTAGTGGTATTCGAACTAGAGTACCACTACAGCTTGCAGTAGGATTAGGATTATTTTTGAGGTACTCAATCACATTAGAAAAAACTCTTAACTGGATTCCTGTCATCTAAATTCCTGTTGAAGATTGCTTCCTTGAATAACTGTCCTCCCTTGAATTATTGTTTCTATCTCAGTATTGATTCCTTGTTTGATCTGTCTCCAGGATGGTGATCGAGACAACGATCGCATCGCTCTGACCCAGCAGACGCTGGCGAGGCCTACCACCCCTAGCCCGATTATGGACGCTGGGACCACAGTACCCCCCTATTTCTGCTCATATAGGAGCTTCTGCAGCTTTTAGGAGTGCACCTCCACCTGTCCGGTCTTCCCCCGTCATTCCAGATATGTGCCAGCAGCAGTTACCTTCAGGGACAGTAGATGCGGCTCAGATATTTACCTTTTTCCAGCGATTCTTGGAGTCTCAGCAGCAGATGCAGCAAAGCCAGTCTGCTGATATCCGACAGAGCATACAAGATACTCACCAATTGGTCAGGACGACAGTAGAGCTGGTGGCTGCTCAGCCACAGGGACAGATGTAGCCGTATCAGCCGAGCACTCCAGATATCCAATCCTTTAAGAATATAGGACCCCGAGACTTCAAGGGTACAGAAGGCATCATATACGCTGACGATTGGATAGAGCAAATTGAGGAGATATTTCGATTGGCACAGATTCCAGCAGGATTACAGATCGAGACAGTCGCCAGTCAGATGCAGGACTTAGCCCGTACCTGGTACCAGACGGACCCGAGGGTTGGTACAGCCGGTCAGACCTGGGCAGCATTCAAGAAACTATTCAAGGAGAAATTTTTTCCCGATACAGCACTCCGTGCTTTGGAGGCACAGTTCAAGAGTTTGGTTCAGGAGAACCAGACCGTTGACGAGTACGTAGGAGAGTTCTACCGTTTGAGCAGATTCATCGAGGATCTTACCGAGGCCGGAAAGGCGAGAAGGTTCTGCAGGGGTTTGATCAGGGAAATCAGGTCATATACCAAGAGCGACCGCGACGCCACTTTCGAGCAGATTCTGGTAGGAGCCATGACAGCGGAGGACGATCATGGACTGAAGGAGAGAGGATACGAGATACTCAAGCTAGTGGCAGTGCGGGCCCGGCTAAGAGGCCCCACCTATAGATTCAGCAGTATCAGCAGCAGATGCCCGTTTGCATATTCAGCAGCAGTATCCGCAGCAGATGCCACCCCTACAGTTTCAGCAGCAGTAACAGCAGCCGAGGGCCTACCTTCAGCAGCGGCAGTTTCAGGACCGTGTACCCTTTCAGCAGGTACAGAAGCCACAAGGCAGCAGCCGGCCCCGGAACAGTAGCTTGTCATTATTTGCCCCTTCTGTAAGAGACCAGGGCACGGTTGGGGTGAATGCCTGAAGAGGCTGGGCAGATATTTACTTTGCGGAGGATCGATCATCGGCTGAGAGTGTCCTGAGTCATCGGGACAGACAGTTCAGGAAGCAAGAGCTAGGGCTCCGGTAGGCCAGCAGAAAGGATTACCCTTACCGACTCAGCAGCAGAGATACATGCAGCATCAGCGGCAGGCCAGGGGAGGCCAGTAGGAGCAGCTTTCGCCAGGACAGTCGAAGATGCTCAGGCCGTTGGAGATCTAGTTGCAGGTTCCGTTCTTTTGATTCTATTTCCGCAATTGCCTCTTATAGCTATCTTAAAATTCGATTCCCTCTGTTCCTTGTTGGTTGATCAATTCTGTCCTGTTGTTCTTGTGTTATGTTTGATTTTCTTCTGAGAAGAATCATATGGACTAGGTCATCCAGTTATGAATCTAGAATCTTGATAGTCGTGTTAGCTGGCATAGTGAGGACTTATAGTCAGATTTAGGACGTATTTCTCGGGTGGGAATTTAAGATTTTTGCTGTCAAGCATGCGGCAACGCAAAAATTTTAAATACCATGATTCTAGAGGTATGTGCCTTAGTCGAGGACTCTGTGATTATCGTAGCCTGCTCACTAGCACGACGAAGATTCTGAGTATCATGATTTTGGACAGACGTATATGATTATCTGACGGTATATTTGAGACTTTGATTGGGGTGTTTGACCTAGAAGGACTACTACCATCTTAAATTTCGAGGACAAAATTTTTCTAAGGAGGGTAGACTTGTAACACCCAGTTTCTAAAATGAGGGTAATTTTGAATTTTGTATTTTAATTTATTTAATTATGATATTTAAAATAATAATTATAATTTGGTATTTTAATCATTTTAAAACTATTTAAATCATGACTTGTGATTGGTATGCAGCTAGTGAAATCGTAGAGACTGTCTGTCCTAGAGCCTAGCCATGGATTAGGGTATTTTTTTATCATTTTTGTTTGAGGGTATTTTGTCATTTTTGAATTATTGAATTTAATATATATTACTGAATTTAAAATGATTATTTAGAATGGTGTGATTTAAATATTATTTAATTGATTGTCTTGTGTGTGTTTAGTCCTAACCTAGATTGGACCTAACCTAGATTAGTCATAGCTAGTCTAGTTAGCCATGGTTAGAAATAGTTAGTATTGGTTAGTTGAGTTAAGTCATGATTAGTTAAATAAAATAGGTTGCATTTAAGTCAAGTGTGAAGCCTAGTTGTAGGCCCTTGATTGGACTTGATGGAATGAGAGCCCTTAGATTGTTCCCCAAAACCCTAAACCTAGCATTGGTGGCCGGCCCCCCTAGGGAACAACACCCTATAAAATCCCTCCCAAAATAGTAGCCTCCTTGTTCATCCCTTTATTTTTTCAAGAACAAGGTTAGCCTCCATTGAAACTTCTTCTATTTTATTCAATATTAATCTTTTTCATCCAAACTTCTTCCATGGTGTTCTAATTTGGGTTTCTTACTGTTCATGGAGGTTAACTACAGTTTGGACACAATTTGGAGCCATTGGCTAGCTTGAGGAGATCTATTTTTGGAGTTTTTCTTTGACGACAACACCTATAGGTAAATCCCTATTCCTCCACCAAATTTTGATTTCTTTATATGGTTAGGAAGCCCTAGGTGTCCTCTTGCTGTAGGTGTAGGTTTTGTACCCTTTCGTGTCCCTTACGTGTCTGTATCGGACACGTGTCTATGTGTACTACTAGGGGTTTGATGAAATGCTTGAATGAAATAAATATTTTTAATTTTAAAAACTAATTACATGATTTTGAAGCCCTTGATATGTAGATTAATTATGTTGAATACTGAGCATGTTTTAGAGCCGTGTCCATGTCCAAAATGGACATGAACACGCTGTACGATGCTGTGGTCGAGTGCCCTGCTGCTCGATCACGTTTTCTCCGTGTCTGTGTCAATTGGACACGTGCAATTTGACACACAGCTAGGGGACATGAATGACATGTCATTCCCCAAGTTTCTGTCAATTGATAACGTGTCGGACATGATATTCGACGTGCACTGATCTTGTACAAAGACACAGTGTGCGAAAATCCTCCACTGATATACGTTTCGCACGTGGACACGCGACTTCGTGGACACGACTCAGGCACCTAGACACCTACCCTGACACCCCACCTAGCTACTGACGTGCACGAGACCCAAGGTTGTGTGTGTCGTGTCCTAGCCCGACTTGCACACGTGCACGAGGAATAGGTTATACTGTGTTCCTGGCACTTGTGTTTTCTGATTTGGACACATTCGTGTCCACTTGCGTGGACACGAATGCAACCCCCCCGACACGTCAACATGTAGAGAACACTCCTACACACCTGTCCATGGATCTCATTGAGAATTGATTTCATTGTGAGTTCGAATTGGTTCTTACTGATACGTGTTCCTATTTTCCTAATTTTTTTCTTCCCATTTGAGTTGTGTGTTTTAACTGAATTCAATTGGTTTAAATACGAAATTGAATATGTTATAAATACATAGATAGGATGTGTAGATAACTGGGGATTTAAATGGTTGATGTTGTTTCAAATTTTATTATTTAAAGACTGAAAAGTATAGGCCATAGCTGAAACTGAGTTTGACCTATGTTGTAAAACCTGAGATTTTGCACTGTAAACCTATGGTTTTCATAAGTTTAAACCTGAGATTGAAAATGTTAATGTTGATTGTTATTGATTTCCAGTTATTAATGTTGTGTATGATTTGGTTTTCAAAGCAATTGGGTTTCAAAGGAGCTCAAATGTTTTTGGTTTTGTTTAGGAAAGTGAAATTTATGCAACTGAGATGTTGCATTAGTGGAATACTTGAGTTAAATCCTGAAACTGAAGATGTGGATTAATATGTTGACTTGTTATGATGATTTGATATAGACCTGAGAAATGGGAATAAACTTGGTCGTGTGTAAACTGAGATTTTCATAGGCTAAATTATGTCAAGTTCATTTGGTTCTAAAATCTGAGATTGATCCTAAATTCCCGAGAACACCCTACTGTCTTTTGAACATATTACACTGTCATTGACACCCTCTAAACACATGAACCTATACACTACCAAAACTGAATTGGATAAACACTTGCCACTGTTTTATTTTTCTGAGAACCTAGACAAACATCTGTATTATAAAAAACCTGAGACACATAAATCTAAGAACAAGTCTTCACACATGTGTTACACACACATTCATCCTTACGTATATCACACACACATTTCTCATTGACACATCACACCCTATATACATGTTCCTCTGAATCCCAAATGCATGCTTGTGCACACTTCACACACACACATATGCAATGTTTCCCCCATCCTCTCTATGTCTATATATATGCATATATAATATATAACCTAGTATGAAATGCAATGTAATATAGTGTACCTATATTATATATATATGTATGCCATGTTATATATAGGCCTAAGTATTGTATGATAATATATGCATGTGTAGGGCTATGCACAATTGAATGCATGAATGCAAGCATGTTGGACTTGAATGTATAACATATCCAAGTAGTTAATGCATCATGATACTTTATGTCCTAACCATTGATGAACATATGCAAGTTAAATAATGATGAAATGCATGGTTATACGAATATATGTAATGTAGGAATACAAGTTGGTAATGTAGAATATTGACATGTATGTATAATGTATCTAATTAATTTTTAACCCATGTCTATACATATATATGTGTAGGCAAGCATGAGATTATGAAATATAGCCATGTATATATATGCTAGTATATAGGAATGCATGTAGGTAGGCAATGATATGAAATATAATGTAGTGTACAATGCATGTGATAGTATAAGCTAATGAGTAGTATATATACAAGTTAAATGCAATGTTGGATAATATGAGAATGTAATGTCAACATGTATATATGTAATATGTGTTCTCTATGACTTGTGATGGTGTGTGTGATTGCTAGACTAGGCTTGGTTAGCCTAGTGAGACTTATTAGACTTGTTGGGCTAGGACTTGACCTAGTTGACCTAGTTTGACGAGTCTAGTTGACTAGAGTTGACCGAGAGTTGACTTTGGTCTAGTTTGACCTAGACAGCATGCAGATGCATTATAGATTTCAATTATCATCCCTGTATACATCTTGACTTGTGTTGCTCTAACTAGGAGTCAGTACCTCATCTCGGACAGTACTTTTACTTCAGACATTCAGATACCAGGCGAGTACATTCTCTGATCATTTCATAACTTGCTTAGAATTATATTCCTGCTCTAGTTTACCTTATTTGATGCCGTCACGATATTATTACGGATTGGTACTATATGGATCCTTTATGCGATGTTATCCCCCTCGGGAGCATCGGATACATCATGTCGTGTGTTTCATGTACATCATGTATTCCTCGCTCTCATGTTATTCATGTTTGTCATGTGCTTCATGCTCGTTCATGCATGTTCGTGTACTCTCATGTGCTCTCATGATCGGTCATGTTTCCCATGTATCTCATATATAACTATACTTATGTGCACTCATTTATGAGCCTTCATGTGAATTTCATGTGCACCCATTTATGGGCCCCCATGTGAACTCACTACTACAAAAATTGTTAACAATGACACTTTATAGATGACACGCATATCAAAATGTCATTAATGATAATTTTAATGTCGTCTCATTTAATGATCGTCGTTAATAACTTTATATATGACGTTGAAAAAATATAACGTCATGAAAAGTACTCTAAGATGACAACTGATTTTATACATACTTCGTGTGTGAAAAAAAAATGTGAGACTAACAATAATGTAATGATATTAGAAGTCATATTTAATTTAAATAATAACAAAGACCAAGTGAGTGTCATAAAATATTGACTAAAAAAATGACATACTAACAAGTGTTTGTCATGTATTATCTAGACTAACAATGCATGGATAGGGTCATATTACTCTCAATGCCTGCACTTCTCTATGTTTTCTCGACCAAAGAGAAACCCTCCCCTTTTCTTCTTTCCGCGCCTCTTCCCCTTCTCATTTTTGATCATCGCCCCTCTCTCCCATTCACCTCCTCCTTCTTATCCTCATCTCCTTCTCGTCGATGAGTCCCGCAGAGCGGACAACATTGACAGTTCGTCTTCTCGTCGACGATCAGTGTGGACGATCGTCCATCGTCAGCCAACAGCAGCGAAGATCGTCCATCGTTATCAACAAAGCTTCCTTCGTAGGTGACAAGGCCTCCACCGCTGGTTGGTGACATGGTTTTGCCCTAATTTATGCCCTAAATTTCTATCTTGGTAGGTTTTCCCCTAATTTTTGTCCTAAATTTCTATCATTATTGATTTTTCCATATTTTTGCTCTAACTTCTATCATTGTAGGTTAGGGTTTTCTAGTTTTTGCCCTAATTTCTATAATTATAGGTTGTAGAAATTAGGACATAAATTAATGGACATGCATACACTAGTTTATTCCAATTGTAGGATAAGTTTGTGTTAAATCCATATGTAAATTTGTGTTTAATTTTTTTTTTTTTTGCTTTGGTGCTCATCGCATTATGCTCTATAATTGCGGATGTGCTTATGATTTTTTTGAGACGCATTAGCATTATTTGATGGTGGTATCATTTGGCAGCGTGTTCCAGTAACAGACAAGTCAGGACGTGTACATACAAGGGTTATGTCTGTTGCTATTATTCCTCAGGCCGATGAGGTGAAGTTCATTACATATTGTTATGTTAAAAGTGATTATCTTATTTCTTCTTTCTTAGAGACGCATTAGCATTATAGTTTGTAGCTTCATATCCTCATGATACCATTATTTATAATGTTTTTGTACATTACTTTGTAATGTTTGTTTTTTGCTAATTTTTTCAATGATTCCTATTCAACCTTTATAAGAATACAGATGCAAACTATTACACTTTTAGAATTCCTTTCTTTAGAACACCACTAACAGTGTCGATGAAAATGAAGAGAGATATACTATAGGCTATAGAGACTATCCTATAGTTATTATATTTTTCTCTCTCAAGAAAATTAATCATATTTCAGCATTAGCTATCGATAAATTTTCTTGATATTCATTGGGAAAAAAGTTTAACCCATAGATATATAATGTTATACATAGCATGGAAGCATATCAAGAGCAGAACACACAACCTATTACAATGATATAATAACACGATTACACAAATATGGACATAATATGGATGATGATGCGATACAAATATTTTAAGATAGGAACACATGTAGTCCCCTATGTTACACGAATACAGAAAAGTTATAAGTTATATGAACATGATATGTGTACGGACACCATTAATTTTCTGTGTCCATGATAGATACGTATATATATATATATATATATATATATATATATATATATATATATATATATATATATATATATATATTATACGAATTATTTTGATTTTATTTGCTGATAAATTTAGGGTTGACAAATATAGAGCATAGCTAAGTGCAACAGAGCTTGCAATTTTCTTATAGTCTACTTATTAAACATTACTTGTATGCATTGTTCACATTTATATTAGCCTAGTCAAAATTTCAAGGTTTTATTAATACATACTTTTTTTTTAATTCCTCTAGTTCGACTGCAGCAATTTTGTAAGTCTGAAATAGATGCATTATGCTTGCACCTGCTGGTAAATTTGACGTGGACATCGATCTTCCCTATCTATATTATATGAAAAAAGTACTATTCTTGCTCTTTTTTTAACTTCTTAACATGGTTAAAGTCAAAAGTAAGCATAATCAAACTAAATATATTGGGCCTGCGCCACTTGCAATGATAAAATGTGCTTCACACGCCATGGCCACAAAATTCCAGGAACACATTAATGGAAAAGCTCTACAGGTGAGCTAAGTGACGCTTTGCATATCTATCAATGGTTTTGTTTCACATGCAAAGTTGGTTATTGTTATAGGTTCACTATATTCTAGCACAAGTAGTACTCCTATCTTGGTTATTGTTATAGGTTCACTATATTCTTTAAAGTTTCACTTATGACTCATTAATGAATCTTCATGTATGTGGATGATGTAGCTCAGTTGTCATGATGCCTCTCTTACAATAACGCCTATATTTGATCCTTCCAGTCTGTTATAATTACTTCTGGAACTCTAAGCCCAATTGATCTGTATCATGGGCTATTAAATTTTATCATGTCATCAGCCGCAGTTTTACAATGTCATTGCCAGGATATTGTATATGTCCCATGGTTCTGACTCGTGGAAGGTATGGCCTGCAACTCAATTGTCAAGTAGCTTAGTGATCTCGATACAGTTGTATAATTACAATCATTTTGGTGAGTTACTCTACTTAAAAATGCTTTCACATGTACCTTCTTGCAATGTCATGCATATGTCATAATTTTAGTTAATTTCTCGAGTTCATACAAAATAGATGCACTTCCCCATGTAATTGTTATTACTTGTTGGATTGGTTTATTAATTTGCTTTACTTACATTATGTAATCCTATCTCCATTTTTCAGTGACCAGTACCTATCAGTACAAAGTTTGATATGCATAGTGATCCTGGTGTAGCGAGGAAGTATGGACGTCTCCAGTTGGAAATAGTTGTTGCTATTCCAGATGGCATTACATGTTTCTTCGCGAGCTACCCCTATATGGATGGTATTGTTAACAGTTGGAATGAAATGGGTATTCTACAGGTAATTGTTGCCATCTTCACACACATAAGATGATAGGATTCCTTGTGAAGCAATTTGAAGTGAAAATTCTACAGTCTTTCACATATATGGAAAAGGAATTTTGTAAATGACAAATTGAAGTTGATAGAAATTTATTCCAAGGAAAATTTGATACTAATAGAAGTTTCTGAATATGAGAATGTATAATCATCTATGTTGCACGAATACTTATTTGTGGATCATACCCATGCCTGTGTGAAGATGGCAACAATTATGATGCAATTTGAATTCCTTGTGAAGCTAATGCCTATGAGGTGTTTGACAGAAAGCTTCAATAAGATGCCTCATTTGTGTGTTACAAGGAGAGCATCTTGTAAACGTTCCCTTAATAAGATGTCTAAGCACATGGCACTTCCTGCAATCTTAGCTCTTTACGGAACTCAGCTTCTATGGCATGCATTTTTTTATAATCTATAAATGTTAGTTGAAGAAACACTGGGATTTGTTTATAACATCCTAGAAGCGAAGCTAGCTGTAGATAATGCAGAATAGAATCCAAATTTCAGATATCTATTTCGAGATAAGGGAAATAGAGTTTGCTAGAGATCATCTTCTGGTTTGCTTTCATATGTTCTAATGTGTTGTATGCTTTCTAATTGCTGCTACGCAGCTGCTTCTACATTTCTTTCCTAATGTATATATGCAGCTCTGTTACTTTTCTGTTTGATGCTTTTTTTTCCTTCCAATTGTTAGCTGATTATTGAGTGTTGCATCTATTTTAAGTTGTGCTTCATGAATAGAACCTTTTGATAGGAACTTGGTTGTAATTTTCACTAAATTCTTAATGTTTTTGTGTTTGTATGTTAAATAATCTGATTTTTCTCAATTTTTTTTACTGACAGATTCAACACCCCCATGGACTAAGTAACAATTGGGATCAATTCACCAAAGATTACTTTCTCAACCACCAGACTCTCGTATCAGTGTTTCTCCTTATTCGCCAAGAATAAGGACTTATCTTTCAAGTATATCATAGTACCTATTTAGCTCCCTAGAGCTTGTGAGAGGATAGAAACTAACTGGTGTCATTGGGAAATGCTTCTCTGGGTGGTTATCTAGTGTCCTACCATTTCAGTTAACATGCGAAATGTTTATTGAAGATCTGGTTCATTGATGATGTTCTACATACCTTAAGGCTTTGTGGAGAAATCTATGCCATGCATATCCTTTTATTTTTTGAAAATTTATAAACTTAGTTGAGGAAACATTCAAATTGTTCCTTGGACTTCCTAAACTTATGTTGTTCTTTTTATAGTATCATTTTTCATAAAAAAGGAGTAAGTACTATTGTATCATCGCTTGAATGGTTTATTGTTATATCAAATTTTGTTTTGATTGTCTTGAATTTAATAAGTATCCCTTTCTCTACTTTTTGTTTCTTCCATACTCAAATCTCGTAGTTGTTCCAGACGTTTTGATGCAAATCTGGTAGAGATTCTGTTGTAGTGGAGACTCCAGATCGTCACTACTATCATGTATAAAAATTACAATCTTTTATCGTTGAAACAATATTTGTTTTATGGCTTTTTCATCCATGGCTATTAACAAGCACCTAATCTCTTTTTATCATCAAACTCGTCTGCATCTTGATTTGCAGCTCACCTTTTTTACAACCAGAAAAGTAGAACCATATGAGGAACTGACGTGGGTAAGGAAAATTAATATTTTCCTCCATTTGGTACTAAAGTTTCGTTGTTGAATACTTCTTTCATTGTATCACACAACTTAAATAATGTCGTATAACAGTTTGTTTTAAATCTTGATTGCAAGTAATTCAGCTTCAAAGGAATCATATGGTCTGTGTAGTAGCGTTTTGACTCCTAGCTCAAATTTGTATTGGTATACATTATCGTACATAATTTATCATGATAAACCCCTTGTGCTCACAGATGGGTTGATTGCCTAAGGGCATACTTTTAGGTTGTAATCTTGCTTCTTAATGTGCTTTTATAGAGGTTTGCATAATTAAAAGTTCTCCTCAAGGCTTATCAAGTTCAAAGTAGCAGGGAATATGTTACAGTATGTCCTATCTGTGTCCATATCCCCGTCTAACATATATTCGACATAATACTTCCTCGAGACTCATGTCAGAAGCAGCCATGGTAAGCAATCCCAAACCAAGCCTTAGTTTTAGAACTTTTCAGAACATCATATCATATTTTGTTTTACATAAAAATTGTGAACATCAATTATTTGTCTTATGTTGTCTGCTTTTGTATTCCATAGTCAAGTCATAGTTGTTTATTGATTTCATAGTAGTATTGTATTCCTTAATCAAATTGTTGAGTTTCATGTTGCTCGAAAATGTTTGTAGGCTGTAGAGCTACAATCTGTGGCCTGGATCCTATATGTAATGAATCGAGTTCATGGATGGAACTCACAAATATTGATAAAGTGCTTCGAGGTCCTACTCAGCCATTTTATCAGGTAAGTGATACTGTTGATGAGCAACTTGATTGGTAGGATGAAGCAATTTTGGTTTGGAAATCAAATGACTCCTACTTTTTGACCTAATTAGACTCCTTGGGTTAAAACCACACAAAAAACATGTAAAAATATTACACAACCATGTAGAAGCTTGATTATCTTGAATATGCACTTCCTCCTTAATTCTATATGGTTTTGGTGTACGTCAACACTTTTTAAGATATGTTTTGCTCAAAGGGAGATGGAGTGAAAAAGTCTAACATGGAAGTGTGTCAAGGTAAGTTCTCATTTAGGTTTCTTTAGCAAAAAATGTGGTAAGTTGGTTGTTGAGATTGTTCTATATATTAATGTAACATTGGTTGTATTGGTATAACATGATATACTAGCTAGTTAATTTTATGCTTATTTTTGTAGTTTGCTGGAGAAAGGATTCCGCTGTAGAGAAGTTGATGAATGAGACGAGAGCTGGTCAAATTTATCCCGGATATTGTTGATGAAGACCGTATGTAAAAAATGACGCATAATAAAATTTCCGAAGTATTGTAAATTTATGTTGTGAACGTTTGAGACTGAAATAATATTGTGTAGTTCAATGTTGGCATTTTGAATAATTATGAAATGGAAAAAAAAATTGTTGGTGTTAAGTGTTTATTTTTCTTCTTCCGTATATTGTACACAAAATATAAATTGTGGAATACGGATGAAAAAATTGGAGCTATAAAAATAACGAAATTTAATGATGAATAAAAGTCATCTTTTGTAAATAAAGATGACGCATAAAAGTCATCATTTACAAATAAAGATGACATGTATTGAGGTGTCATAGATTTCTTATGATAAATGTAATTCTTTTAAAATAAAGATGACGTATAGAAGTCATCTTTTGTACATAAAAATGACGCGTCAAAGTCATCTTTTGTAAATAAAGATGATGCATAGAAGTCATCTTTTGTAAATAAAGAAGACGTATGAAAGTCATCTTTTATAAATAAAAATGACATGTGTTTAATTGTCATTAATTTTTTATGATAAAAGTCATCAAATGTAAATTAAGATAACACACAGAAGTCATCTTTTCTAAATAAAGATGACACATAAAGTCATCTTTTATAAATAAAGATGACATACGTTAAGCTGTCATTGATTTCTAATGATAAAGATGACCCCTTCATAGATGACGGCCAAACAAATGTCATCAATTAACATATTTAGCCGTCATTGTTATCTATTTTTGTAGTAGTGACTTCATGTGCACTCATGTATGAGCTCTCATGTATACTTCATGTGCACCCATTTATGGGCTTCATGTGAAAATCATGTACGTAACATAACTTGTATGGATCTTTGTGTATTGATTGGAGTATGGGGGAGTATAAATAGTCATGTGAACAATTCCAAAGTAGTATAGCCATGTACGCCTCTTTAGTATAGCCATGTACAAATCCAGCCGCTCACATGTCGACTTTGTACTCTAAATCACTAGTCACTGGTAGCTCTCCACTTATAGTAGATATTTCTATTACAGTTCTCTTCCTGTTTACATCATGTACTTTCTTTCAGTTTCATGTATCGTACTCTTGTATGTCTATATTTCTAACCTGTTATGATCTGCGTGAGATGTATTATGCTCGCTTCCGTCCTGACTGGACCTGTTGAAAATTTTATAGAGGATGAGGAAACCCTGCACCCCTTACTTTGGAGCTTGCCTAGATGACACTCGAGACCTGGACCCCTGGGGAGGTTCAGGCAGCTGCTGAGGATGATACCCTTGCATAGTGTAGATAGCTTAGACTGTTTCTTTTCATGTTTAGCGGTTGTCCTTGTTTTCAGAGTTGTATATTTTAGAGATGTTGAGACTTGTTATTTCATTTCTGTTGTACCTCAAGTTGAGGATTTTCTTATCTATTTTATCGTGCCATATTCTATCTCTAGTTGTGATTGAGTTGTACCTTCTGTGATTGAGTTGGCTAAGTCGGGCTGGGCATATACACCAAGGATTGTGTCAACCTTAGCAAATTCGAGTGCAGGATTCGTAATATTTCGAGCTAGAATGAGTTGAACTCGATTGAGTAAAGTGAGATGACTATCGATAGGGGTGCTATCGAACGACGATATCGTCGTGCGATATAGATGAGCGTGCTTGGAAATTGAGAATGGTTCGAACGAAAAACTTGATGAAGTCGATTTTGATTCGAATGATAGTTTTGAGGATTTGTTGAATGACTTCATTCCTGAGTGGTGTATGCGATAGTCTCAGGAGTGTCGATCGATCGATTGAGGATGCGGGATGTCAATGAGTCTATCAACAAGCATCGCGTTATACAAAGCCTTAGATTGAGTGTCGTTGAACAAGTTGTATCTTAAAGATTTGGATGAGTTGATTCGAATAGCTTAGAATTGACGTGCACGGAACGTGCACGAGATTGAGATTGCGTAAGTATGAAACATGGAAATGATAGAGTTGGCAAATCAAATCGAGGAAAAGTTGAGGTGTGCGAATGGATGATTTGATCGAGGAAATAGATAAGAATCGTATACAAAAAGTTAGCACGACAAGAGGATAGCGTGCATGAAAAGTTTGATTCGAATGTGTGAAAATGACTCTGAGGATTGGAATGGATGTCGTTCGATGAATTGAGTTAGCAAAGGGACGATGCGAAAAAGAAGTACGTTGATCGACGACTTAAGATAGACGGATGAATATACGAATTTGGTTTGAGGAAATTGATGTTGTGGATGATTCGAATGATAATGATCGAAATTGATTTTGAATGTCGAGGAGATTATCCAGTCGGACGATGGCATCATTCGCACGACTCAAAATTGGTTGCAAAAGAAGATCGTCAGGTTACGCATATCGTCGATGGTATTGAGGCGTATCAAAGATCGATATACGATAACTCGGGGGTACTCTGACTCGGCGAATGACGATCGTGCAAGTGTTATTGTTCGGTTGGATGCAATACTTAGGATTTTGATTGAGAAGAATGTTGGATGAAAATGATTGTGTCTTGATGGTTATTCGGATAACCACAATGTCGACATTCTTGTCTTGTGCGAGCGTAACTCTAGCCTCGCACAAGCGTCGCGTCGGATTTGGGGTGATCGTTTCGCGTGAGCGCTGACATGGTGATTCATGTCGCGGGAATGATCGAACTCAAAAAATTAGGACGCGGTAACTTTGATTGTCTCGACTTGTCGGCTTGATGCGAAGGTGAATTTGAGGATTTGTAGGACTTGCGATTGATGAATGAAATAAACTTGTGGATTGAGTAGGTCCAATCGCACATCGAGAATGAAATAGTCTAGACACAAAATAAGAGTTACGTCCCGATGAGAATGACTATCCCGCGGGAGCGTGCATGGTGATTCATGCCCACCGTGGATAATCTGAATCGCGTGAGATCGGGGCGCAACATATGGTTAAGCTAGACGACCTCATGATCAAATACGTAAATTGGGATGAATGACTTAGGGAATATGAAATATGAATTATGGTTTACGATAAATTATGTCGTAGAGTGCTTGACTTGGAAGGATCGATAGGCGGAGTATGTCGAACGTGTTTGAAGAGATAGACTATGTGAAATGGCTTGCTGGTCGAGCGATATTGATGTGTCGAAGATTTGGTTGAGTGAACTTACGATATGATGGCTTTGCTGGATAACTCAGACCCGTGCGACGAATGTTGGGTTGTGTGTAGGTATTCGATGCTCGAAGTTTACAAATCGGAGTGATGCAAGCTTGGGTAGAAAACCCCGTACTATCAATTTGGTTTGACCTTAGGATGGGGTCAGTATTGATATTGTTGTTTGGGAACTATGATTCCAATACTGACGGAAAGACATAGCCTAGCGGTTAGGCAGACGTCCGAGTACGAAGTGGTAGGATTTGTGGAGGCACCTCTCGCGAGTCTCGGTTGACATGCACGTATATCAGGGACGCCCGAATATGTGCACGATCCGATTCGAGTGGTGACGGAGGATTCTCTATCACGAGGCTTGGCTGAAATGCATGTATTTTGGGGACGCCTAAAATATGTGCACGATCCAACTAAGTGATACGTTGAATCAAGTGAGACTTGAGAACGGAAAGTGTCGAGGATTTTGAGATCGTGAGTTTAGAAGAAGAGGATTGTGGGTAGCACGAGCGTGGCTCGGATTTGAAAAACGTATAGGCGTAGTGTGTGTGAGAGTTCTTGAATGTTGCGTAAAAAGATAAGTCAATAAGTAAGTACTCAGTCAGTTTCGAGGACAAACTTTTTCTGAGTGGTGTATGATGTAGTGCCCCGTCCCGCTCAGTAATCGGAGGATTCGTAACGCCGACGACATTCGGACTTAGCCTTGCAACGGCTGCTCGAAGACATCGTTCGATCGAGGCGACCGCTCGCTCAGGTGGGGTAGTTTCGGTGAACTAGCCTCATCATTGCCTTCACATAATAAATCGCATATTTTCAACTTGCACAAGTAGGCTTAATAATAAAAGAGATGAATCCACATAGCTAAAGGAAGTAATCCCGACGGGTCGAATTGAGATAGAATATAGAAAGGTCCAACGGTCGGCTTAGAGTTGGTGCACGGCGTGCTTTGAAAATGACACTCGGTCCTTCGTCTCGTGGCTTGGGAGAAAGAAAAGTTGGTCTTCGCCACAAGCTAAGAGTTAGCCAAATTCATAGGCGCCGCACGCATAAATGCTTCATAAAGCATGCACGGTCTCTTCGCCAAGGCGTGGCATAGCCTCTGCTCACCGACGGGTTAAGTTGTATTGTACGACTTGTGGCATAAGTATAGGCACCTCAAATAACTGGTTGTTCAAAGTCGAACGCGTGCACGACATGTTCCCACGACGTAAAGCTTGACGCAGCCTTTACTTGTCATATTTTGCAAAGTAAGTTAAGCAAGTTACGTTAAGCTATCAGGAGTAGTAGCAGGCACGGCCCTATAAGTTCTACAGCTGGATATAACCACATAGTCTCACGATTGTAAGGCCCGTTATATAGAGTATGACTTGGGCGGTGGTGTCACATAGTGTTTCAAGTTGGTTTAAGACACGATGTCACGGACTTAGTGTTTAAGGCACGGGCCACGGATAATAATTTACTGAGTTTGGAAAGTGTTTCAATAGTTGTTCTTGAGTTGAGTGAAATGATAGGGCAAAAAGAAGAATGCTCGTGACTGGGTTGTCGAGGCAAGAAAGACGAATGCTCACGACTGGGTCGTCGAGGCAAGAAAGAAGAATGCTCGCGACTGGATCGTCGAGGCAAGGTCTCAGATGTGAGAAGTATTGAACTTAGCCCTGAAAGAGATGGTAACACTAGAGGTAGAATGACTGTGTGAGACGTCAGTTTGAGTCGAGTCTTGCATGGTCATGGACAACTCGTCGACAAGGTAAATTTGTTTCCTCGGACGATAACCTGGGACCACAGCAGGACTGTGAAACCCGTAAATTTTAGTTTTTATTTAAATAATTTATTTACTAAATTATTATAATAATCATTATTAATTGTTAATTTAGGAAAATTATTTTTAGAAAAATTATTATTTCTGGAATTTTAGTGTTTGGTCAAACCCGTAAAATTTTATTATAATTTGTTTGCTAAATTAATTATTATTATCATTTTAGGAAAACCATATTTCAGAAAATTATTATATCCTGGAATTTTGAATGTTGGTCCTGACCCGTCCCGAAACCACATATATAAATATTATTTTAAATAATTATAATGGATTTTATTTTGGCTTGACCCGAACCCGTTCCCGAGTTCCGAACCCGATTCAGATCCATTTCCGAAATCGATCTCGATTTCGTATAAAATTATAAGTTATATATTATTTATATATCATAAATCTTTCATAAAGGAATGAATTCCTTTCCAGAACTTTTTATTTCTTAAACTTTCTTAATTAACTCCAACTCTCATTCTCTCACTCTCATTTCTTTCCAGCAAAGGAAAACTCTTTGCTTTCCTTCCCAAACGTTAGGCCGACCAAACGGCCACTTGGCCGAGCCCTTCCCTTTCCCAAACGTCTGGTGACTCCTCGGCTTCCGTAACCCCAGGTGTTCACCCTATATAAACCCTTCTCTTATTCTCCTCACCAAACCCTCTTTTTTCCAACAACCCAGCCCTAGCCGATTCCGGTCGAGCTTTCCTCGGCGTCCCTCTGCCCGCCGGATCTCGGCCACCCGACCGCCGATCTCCTCCGCCAGCCCCGGCGACCATCCGCGCTAGCCACCCGCCGTCGGACCCCCTGCGCGGCCCCTTCCGGCCGACCCCACGCAGCCTTCCCGCCGCCGTGCTTCCCCGAGCCACCCGTGGCCGCCCCTTTGCGAGTCGTGCGATGTTCACCTTTCCGAGCGCCCCGATCTGCTGTCCGCAACATCCTGTGGGTTCTGATCGGCTGTTTCTGTGGACGCAACCCGCTGTCTGCGTGTTCTGGAGTTTTTCGAGTTCGCATGGATTTTCTTCTTCCCTAATTTTCACCTGAGAGCTCTAGCTGAGCATCCGAGGTATATTTTCGGTGTTCCTGTGTCCCTCCCATTTCGTGTCGATGATGACACAGTCTTGATCCCGATATGGGACTTGATTGTTACGTATTTTAGTTCTGATTTCTGAATCAGAATTAGTTCGTTGGGTTTCCGATTTAATTTTGAACTTTATGATGTGAATTTTTGGTTTAGTATTCGGGTTCCTATTCGGGATTTGGATCTGATGTTTTCGACTTTGAATTGGAATAGTCGGGTTTGCTTCTGAATTCGAGTTCAATATTTTTGAATTCTCGGATTGAATTCTGTTGGAACTCAAATATAGGTGGCTTTTCTCTGTAGATTTCTTTATGGTATACATTTATGGTTTGAGATGGATTTTAGTTGGGTTGGCATTATTCCTGGTTTGGGATATGTTGGTTGTATTTTTCCCAGTATTGGGTTATCCCAAATACAGAGGGAATGCTGCCCAAATTTTCAGAAAAATATTTTAAAAGGGTTTTCTATAAAATTTCTAAATTCTAAACTGGTTTTTGTTGACTTGAATTTCGATTACTTTTCCGAGCGACGACCTTATTGGTCAATGGGCTCTTAGTGAAATGCAAACGAAACCGGCATTGTTCCGGACGTTGAGGCATTAGCTAGTACGCGACGTAATACTTTGGACCAAGTCTGGGACCCTATTTTATATTATATTTAATAATAATTTATTATTTAGAATTAGTTACTGGCCAAATCATATTTTGGTGCAGGGCCTCGGCCTGCTGAATGGATCGCTTCTCGACGTTCAGGGTTCACCACTAAATATTTATTTTATTCCATTAATTATGTAAATAATTGTAAGGGCATAAGCCCAGCTCTTTATTTTCTGTAACTCTGTAATAGTGTAGAGTAGCTTTTAAATTCTGGTTTTGTTGGTTTGTCGATAACGCGTAAAATATCAAAAAGACAATTTTGGATATGAAAATTAATATCATTTTCTCACATTAAATAACTAGAAAAATTATAAGTTTGTTATTTAAACAAATTCACGTTCTTCTCATTTAAAGAAAAAAATATTAGTTTTATATAATATTTCAAAATACTAAGTTTTGCCAAATAATCAGAAAATGCAATTTTGAATAAATGTTAAATTGATTTTTCCTTCGTAAATTAATAACTAATAAATCACATTGATAAACGTGTTCTGGTAGAATTTGTAAATAACATAAAACTGGATTAGGACCAATTCTAGAGATTGTAACTAGCACACCTAGATATGGTTTGACTTTGGTGCTAAGTCAGGATTTCTCAACTGTAGGATTTCGAGGACATCTGATCTCCATCGGTATCAACATCCTTTTTTCCAGTCAAAAAAAACCAAGGCAAGTACGGTTATGTTTAATTGGCAATTTATTTAGTAATTGTTATCTTGCATGCTTAAACCACATTGCTACACGGAACTCTCTTCTAGAGTTCAAATATTGATTGTTATTGATTGTGGGGATATTGGGGGAGTAGTGTAGTGTCCATGACCAATACCCCTAATATTGCATATTGATTGTGCGAGCTTACCCTCTTACACACGGGATAAGCCGTATCGTATCCCTAGGATTCTAATGTACAACCCAAGCCGGTCATAGTCGTTACCTATTCAAATCATATTGTTTTCAATTGTTAAAAAATTACTGGAAAATATTGTTCAAGTATTTTAAATTGTTTAAAATTACAAATTTCCATTATTATTTGAATTGTTAGATATTATAATTATACTTGCTCCCTCCTGACTGGAGACCCAACATTTTTAGGAAGCATTGATGATCCTGAGCTGTATCCTGTGGTGTTATCCGAGTCCCAATTGGAAGACGATGATCTCGAGGCTGATAAGCCAGATGCTTAAATGTTACTTCTTTTCTAGTTTAGGGAAAGTTGTGTTGAAGATAGTTAATTCAATTTGATTATCTGTTGTATCTTTCTTGTATTGAACAATTTTCTTTTAAATATTCAAATTATTAAAGTTGTGACATATTTAGATTCTGATGTTGAGTTACCTACAATTGGATATAGCTTACTGTCGCCGTCTCAACAACGGTGCAGGTGGACATGATCGATTCGACCCAACAATTTGGGATTGGGTCGTGACAATGACCGTTCCGGCCTAGGAAACTGGAGGTGAATGTGAGCGGGATAGCTGAGCCTGGGGCAAAGTATTCGGGGACGCTCATTGGGGCTAGCTGCCCGCTTTGACCGGTCTATCCTATACTCAGCTAAAAGGGAGTCCACAATGGCTTTGGGAGCCAGTGACCGATTCATATAGATGAGTCGGCATGGCAGAAAATTCGCATGTGTGCCTTTGGATTGAGTTAAGTTGAATGTGTGTGTACAGTTAGTTAAACAATGTTTGGACCTAAGATTTGGCTGCAACAAAGATGCCGTGCTTCGGCATGAGATGTGGCATCTAGTCTTGAGTTGTCGACATATAAGTTGCATAGTTTGTATGTGAGTTGTCTTGAGTTTAAGTCAGAAAATGCTGCAAGGCAAAGTTGGTCGAGCGACACTTAACCCACAAGTTTGATTGGGTCAGTTGATAATTTAGAAGCGAAGGGCCGTAAGGCAACAAGGGCCATCAAGACGGCGATATAATTGAGTCTCAATTGAGTTGCGAGGCACGTCCTCAACAAGGACTTATAGCACGGTCACACGAGAATGGAGTCTTATCGCGTAGTTGCGTCTCTGATTTTGGGTCGTAAGACAAACACGACTTGATAGGTTAACGTTGTTGATACAAGCACGGAATGTTCTAGAGACACAGAATAGGCTAAGGCGTCTGTCCTAAAACTGATCCTAAGGCAAGAGTAGAAAGACAATTGATAAGAAGGGACTATGTTGCACAAAGTAAATCAAACGTGTTGGTTTTGTATGGGTGGGCGAGGAGCTCATTCCACCAGTATAGTTGAGTACTGATACCCACATAGTTTTTATGTGCAGGCACAGGTAGAAGCTCGTGGCACGGAGCTCGCTTGGATGCGTCGAGGCACGGAGTTCCTTGGCGATTCGAAGCGTTCGACCACATGTATTCAAGACTTATACAGGACATAATGTATGGACGTCGCCTTCCGAAGCATCCGCTGGCTCAAGACATATATTGAGAGATGAGAGAGAGCTGAGTAACTTGTAATGTGAGCTTGAGTGAGCTTGAGATACTTGTAATCTTGGCCTTGCGTCCCATTGTAATCTTTGTTTCAATATCAATAAAGAGCTTCTTTGAATAACTTGTGTTTTTCTTTAAAATTTATGCTGCTATTATTCAATGTCTCTGCATGGGAATTTTGTGCGACGACCACGTCGCAGCCACTAAAATCGGTCGTTATGGAATCCGCCTTGCACGAGCGCAATCTAGGCTCGTGCGGCATCACGCCTTAGCGAGGACGATCGCTCCTACGGGAGCGGGACATGACAGTTTGAAAGACGGACGTCCCTTCACTTTCAGATTAGTGAAGTCTTTCTTGTGGTGAGAAGCTGCATGCTTCCCCTTGGAGTCTCTCGTCTGCACCAGATTGGCCTCGGCCAATTGTTTGGACAAAGCGTCCATCTTCTGTTGAGAACGCATCTCATCCTCAACGTGGATTTCTTACAAGATATCTTCCAGACTGATCTCGAGTTTCTTCCGATGCATTCTTGCATAGAACGTATTCCATCCAGCAGGAAGTTTCGAGATGATCCCTCCAACGACAAACTTGTCGACGAGGAGCATCTTTTTATCATCCAGTTTCTGACGAAGTTTCAGAAACTCCTTCACTTGAGGAATCATCGCCTTCTCGTCTTCAAAGAGCCATTTGTGATATTTTTCGAAAAAATATCTTGCTCCTGTTTTTGTCTTCCTCATACAGCTTTTCCACAGACTCCCATATTTCTCTGGCACTATCCTTCTTTGAGTAGGATTCTGCCAGGGAATCCTCCATAGCATTTAGGATCAGAAGCCTACAAATGCTATTCTTCCTTCTCCATTTGGCCAGAAGTTTAGTAGCCGCAGTTATAGCGACAACAGACCCAGTATCTGGAACAGTAGGTTCCTCTTCAAAGAGCACGTGATCAACGTCTCGGAGTTGAAGGGTGAGAAAGACCTTCTCTTCCAGACTTGATAATGCTCTCCATCAAACTTTTCCAACTCGCAGTAGTCAGTTTGGAGGAGTGAAGCCTTAATGTTTTCCATCGTACTAATCTTGCTTTGAGATTGTTAGTCCCGAGGCGTGGATATAGATGGAAAACAGGAGTTCAGCAAGCCTACACAGTAGGTGCCACAAATGAGAAGTTTAGCAAGCCTATACAGTAGGTGCCACAAATGAGGAGTTTAGCAAGCCTACACAGTAGGTGCCACAAATGAGATAGATCTCAAGAACAAAGTTATGCCTCCCTACTCAGTAGGTGCCTTAAAACCTGAAGAACGAGTTACAAAGAAGAAGAAGAAGAAGAAGAAGAAGAAGAAGATGAGGATTAAATCTGCTAGGGTGTAAAAACACCGTTGTTCAAAGCAAGATTCGCCTCTATACGATCCGCTTCCAGGAATCTGCAAGTTCAAGAGAACTTCTGGAACGCTCGTCAGTCAATATTTATGACTTGAACGGGCTTCCTGAACTTTACAGACTCCCTTAACTCTCTTCTTTGGTGCATCTTGGAAAGGAGGCAAGGGGGCTCTATTTATAGAGTGGAGTGAGACCTCACCATCTCTCATATCCAGTGTGGGACTAAAACCCAATACTCTAAAATAGAGTTTGATGTTTTACATCATCCCACAATCAACATAGTCGAGTGCTAGCCCACGCCTTCCTCCCGAACACTCCCGTGCATGCACGAGACAACCTGGAGTCCGTGTCGAGTCCGAGCCCGCACAACAAAAATCAACTTACGTCCTTGTTGGAATTAATCATTTTTCTCTTAGTAAAATTACCCACATGGTTTCCTCCTTAGGGTCACCACCCCACGTGCATATCCCACAACACATACTCATATGTTGAGATAACTCATGGTGCTTTTCCAATGTGGGACTAAACTTTACAAAGCATGTTGAGAGCAAGATCTCTTCATGCCAAGGAGCAAGAGCACCAACACATAGGACACACAAATAGTTCTATTTTCAATTTTCTCTATGAGAAAATGATGATCCACTTCAACATAGTTTGGTTTGGTCTAGTGCACTGCGTTCTACGATATACCGATTGCTTCCTTGTTGTCACAATAGGGTTTCATAGGATGACTTCTTGGTATTAAGAGTTATTTCATGAGTAACTTCAACCAAATTTTGCTTCTTGCTTCTCCAAGTCAACCAGATTTTCCCAAACAAAAGTACATGATTATCTTCCTTTTCTCTAGAGAAGAGAAATGATAGGAGGAAGAAGAGAGTTCAAAAGATTGGTACTTTTCATGAGATAAATTTATTTTATGCTACAATTTAGATTAGTTTAGTTCGAAATAAACTTTGGATTAGTTTATGGTTAGGTCAGGGAGAGATTGGTATTGATATTTGAGTTGTAAAATTTATTTCTGACTTGTGGCTCATGGAGAATGTTAATATATATTTTATTTGTCACATGTTATATATTAATTATACAATATTTACTTTCTATATCTCTACTATTTAATGCGGCTCAGAAACGACTCAAAAGTAAACTGTATAAGCCGTATGTATATCATCATTCAAATAAATTTTAAAAAAGTAATAAAAATAATTAAATAACTAAGTAAATACTACACTAATTATTTTAAAAAATAATTGAACAAAATAATTAAATAACTAAGTAAACGACTCAAAAGAAACTGTCATAACTGATATATGCTCATACTATTCTTCAATAAGAAATTTGAAAATGTCCGAGCTCTCTAGCCTAGTGGTATTAGAACGGACATCCGGAGGGGCCGGCAAGGTTCGAGCCTCCCAATTGTGTGTGCGTGTGATTCAAAAAAAAAATAAGAAATTTGAAAATAAAAATAGATTAGAAGTCACCTGCTAAAGGGTTTAATGGTTCATAAAGAACAAAACCTTTTTGGGAATAACATGGAACCATTTAAACACAACCTAAGTACTAACATCGTCAATGCTTGGCCATAGCAACTTTTCCTTCATCAAGGCAACTGAAAGTGATCATGTAAGGAAAATACGGTACGACCAAATTCTTCTCTTATTTGAATATTTCTCATAAGAGGATTACATATTTATTTAAAGACCAAATGAAAAGGGAAAAAAAGGCAATTGTTAAAGGCCACCCCCATTTTACTAAGGGCCACCAACTTAAATTTTTTTAAAAATTACAAGTTTGCCATTTTCAAAACACTAAGGGCCACTAAGTTTTTCTTTCTTCTTCCTTTGTCTTCTTCCTCTTTTCTCAATTCCCAAACCACTTCTCTCAATCCCCACCTCCATTATTGTCCACACCTCCTCCATAGTTGTCCCCACCTCCACCATTGGTGTCCCCTCCTCCATTGTTGTTGTCCCCACCTCCTCCATTGTTGGTGTCCCCACCTCCATTATTGTCCCCACCTCCTCCTAACCTGCAGGCCTGTAGTGTGCCATCTGAACAAGAATAAACAAGTAAATGTACATATCTTTTCATCTATCCTCCTGTAAACTAGAAATCGTATCAGCTATAAGTTCTCTTGTTAGCGATCTAAATACAATCTCAACGCAATCTACCATAGAAACACACCAGAAACCATCAATCTTGCCAGACCTAGTAGCGAGAAAGCCAAATAACCAATACTGTAGTTAGCTTTCTACTGCAGTCTTTGTAAGTTCCAGTTGGATTCCATTCCAAGCAACCAGAAGAATAAGCATTAGCTAGGGACACTCGAACAAAATTGTATGAGAGAGGCGAGCCACCTGCTTATCTATGGTAAAAGAATATTAGGAGACACATAGTGGATGAAACTGAGATCGGCTTTCTTTTTTATGCATAAGAAAAGTATCCCCGCTCTGCATGAACCAAGTTATAAACAGGTTAGGAGCAAACCTCAACCTGGGACATCTTTTCCATAGCCCAGGTTTTATAAGAATAGTTGCTGTTAATTTTCAAGGTACTTTAACCATCAGAGCATGGCTACAGTGACTGCAGGCCAAGCCTGCAGTTCCCAATTGACAGAAGCTCAGGAAGGAGCTCATTTGCCAAAAAAATGGATGGCTACAGTAACTGCAGGCCAAGCCTGCAGTCCTAAGGACATTGAGGACTGCAGGCCTAGCTTGTAGCCTTGTAGGTCTGTAGTATGCCATCTGAACAAGAATAAAACAAGTAAATGTACAACACTCCTTTGTCACCGACAAGCCTATGTTAGACTACACAGGTGAGGGGAATTTCCACTCACCATTCAAGTTTAGACTCTTTATTTGGTTATTTGTTATACACATGAGACAAAATACGAAAGTTGGGTTAGCTACTGAGCTTCATGTTAATGATTTACACTGGTAAAGTGTAGTTTATTCAAGGGGTCCATTAAGAAAATTGCCATGTAGATTACTATTTCGATTTGGTTCACATTGAGTTATATTACACATGAGACAAAATAGGAAAGTTACTATTTCGATTTGGTTCACATTGAGTTTTATTCAAGGGGAAGGGGAAGGGGGGTCGTAAAGGGGGAGGGGACTTCGTTGAGGAGGGGGGAAGGGGGGGCTGTCAGAGGGGGAGGGAATTTCGTAGAGAGGGGGGGAGGGGGGGCTGTCGGAGGGGGGAATTTCGTGGAGGAGGAAATGAACAAGTAGGGGGGTTGGGTTTTGGGTTTTGTTTTTTGTTTTGTTTTTTGTTTTTTATAGCCCTTAGTAAAATGATTCATTTTAGGTTGCCCTTAGTAAAATATAAGTTTAGGATGGTTGCCCTTAGTAGGTTGGTGGCCCTTAGTAAAAAGGGGGTGGCCTTTAACATTTGCCAAAAAAATCCTTCAAACAGGGAATAATGATACATTAAACATATTTTCTAATAGAAAGTCTAGAAAATAGGAACTAATATTCAAAAATAAACAAGTCAACTAATCAAATTGATTAGTTGAGATCTCGGTTGTAGAAAAAGGTCGATATCCTGATTTTAACACTCCTGAAGCTGAGTGATAAACATCAAACATCCTTAGCTTGTCAAACATCATCTCAAACGGTTGTCTTCGTGAGCTTTTAGGGGGCGTTTGGTTCAAGTTTTTGTGGCTTGGGAATGGGTTTTAAATTCCTTACCCATGTTTGGTATGTTTAGGATTGAGAATGAGGAGGGAATAGGAGGGGCTTAGGGGAAAAGCTATTCCCATTGACTTGGAAAAGCTATTCCCAAGCCCCCTTTGGGAATAGATTTGCTTTCCTAGGAATGATGCTTGGCTATTTTATTTGGACGGTTATACCTTCTTTTTATTTTCAAATTTTCAACTTCTATCCCAAACATGTAAATCATCATGAAATTAATGAAAGGGTATTAAAGGAAAACTAAATAAATTAATATTTTATCCATTTTTTAACCAAATATGGAGATAAAATTTTTAAAATTTTTGAACTACCTATTTCCAACCTAACCAAAACATGGGTATGGAAATGTTGAATTCATTTTCCATGAGAAAGGA
Source organism: Iris pallida (assembly GCA_029216955.1). NCBI lineage: Eukaryota > Viridiplantae > Streptophyta > Magnoliopsida > Asparagales > Iridaceae > Iris > Iris pallida. Next base: position 37,899,674 of record JANAVB010042420.1, read on the forward strand.
ATTGAAAATCTATTCCTAGAAATACAAAAACTTGATCCAAACGAGCATCAATTGAAAACCTATTCTTGTAGTTTGTTTATATGAGCTAATATAGGACACACAAATAGTTCCATTTTCAATTTTCTCAATGAGGAAATGATGATCCACTTCAACATGTTTGGTTTGGTCATGGTGCACTGCATTATACGATATATCAGTTGCTGTCTTGTTGTCACAATAGGGTTTCATAGGCTGACTTCTTGGTATTAGGAGTTATTCCAAGAGCAACTTAACCAAATATTGCTTCTTGTTTCTCCAAGTCATCTAGTTCGAAATAAACTCTGGATATTTAACTTTTTTGAATATTTTTTAAATTGACATTTTTAACCATAGGGTTTTATGGAAAAACTTTGATACAGAAGGCTGTATCAAAAATTGATACAGTCTTCTGTATGACAGGTGCTCCCCCATTTCTTGGTAACTGTGTAAGCAAATATATATAGGGGGCCTACCTGTCAAACAGAAGGCTGTATCAAAGTTCAGCTCGGATTTCATAGGCAGACTTCTTGGTTGCTTAAGTTCAATTTTTTAAAAATAACATTTTAACAATAGATTGATATTTAACTTTTTTGAATATTTTTTGTAAGCACATCGAAATTACAAGTGAGTAAATAATATGTACTAGAGAAAGAAAGAATAAAACAAATTTCTCTTTCCAACACATAAATAAGCACTCTAACATGCAGGAATCCTAAAATAGGAAAGACGAGAGTACTGTTGGTGAGCTCGGCAGTCCAAATGTATTTTCTTGAGACCCAAACGAAAAGCGCTCTCTCTCTCTCTCTTGACCCAGATGGAAAAGAAGAGCCCTCGTGAGGGAAAAGAATGGAGAAGAGCCTTCTCTTTGTAGCTCTCCTTCCCGAAAATTTTTGAAATATTTTTTTATTATTTATTTGATAAATCAATATTGTTATATATAATAAATAATTTTAACTAGGTTACTTTTGCTTTAGAAAATGTCATAATAGTTTATGTTATTCATGGAATTTATAATTAGTAGGAAATTAATTGTGTATATAGTATATACCTACTTGTACACATATATGTATATATAAATAATATATATTATAGGCCTTTAAGCTTATATCCATAGGAGTATAGAAAATATTGTTTGGGGCCTTAAGGCCATATAGTAAATTATTTGATTAGGGCCTTCGAGCCTATAAAAAAATTGTAAGGTTAACATTAGATTGATCAATCATCTATTTTCAATATTTTCTAATGTCCAGAGTCTCAATCCTTAATAATAATGGAGCCCATATTCTTTCTTCATGTGTTATTTTAAGTCACCAGCCATCAGAACAAGCCACTTTCTATATCATTCCAAAACCATTTAAAACAAATGTCCTTTACCACATTGACTTGCCATCCCCCCAAACCAAAATTCCCAGGAGTGAACCAAAGGCCACGCCAACATGTTTACTACCCGTACATATATAGTATATGTAGAGTTCCCAAATTAGAGCCTGAAGCAGGCATTCTTTCGTTGAGCCCAAACACTCTACCCCAGCGTTAGACTCCATTCCAGCCCATGTAAGGCACACAAACTGCTGTATAATACAGAACCTCCCTACAAACAAAACCCTAATACGTAATGGTGATAGCCGCCTTGCTTCTCCAATCCTGGCACGCTCCTGGAGCCGGGCTTCCGCTTCCCCCACCGACTAAGAGCTGGTGAGCTACTATCTCAAGCGCAGGCTCTCCGGCCGCCCCCCCGTCGATGCCATCGCCGACGTCGACGTCTACCGGTCTGAGCCCTGGGACCTCCCGGACATGTCCCAGCTCCGGAGGAGGGACATAGAGGGGTACTTCTTCAGCACGCTCGATCGGAAGTACTCGAACCGGTCTCGCACCAACCGGGCCACCAGGGAGGGGTATTGGGAGACTACGGGAAAGGACCGGGCCGTGCGGCACCGCTCCGCGGTGGTCGGGGTGAAGAAGATGCTGGGGTTCCACGTCGGCCGTGCGCCCAAGGGGCAGAGGACCAACACCTACCACGCGCACGAACACTTCATTACTGTTCCTGTTGTCCTTAGCACCGGACGTCGACGCAAGCCAAGACCTCAACGCTGATTGTCCATGGATAACGTGATAGTATTGTCCCATATCTGTCGACCGACAAGCAGACTCGTGCGATTGACAATTCACCACCTCGACCCTCTGGTAATCCTTCTTTATTTCCTTCGATTATTTTGGCAACATCAGCATCTATATTAGATACTATTCACGGGCTATATTCATAAGAACACTCGTTCATGTACAGAGAATTCTTAGAGCTAATGTACTAATGTCTATGCATGGAATAGACAATAATATTTGAATAAAATACTAATCACATTCAATATCAATATATAATTGGCCACTATGCACCAGGGCACTATTTACCCCATATGCATGAAAGGAAAGCAATAAAAGGATTAAGTACTTTACATATAAGACCCCTCTTAAATAAATTATATTATAGTTTAAACTTAGTTAATTAAGGAAAATAAGGAGCATTATATACAAATTTGTTATATATATATATATATATATATATATATATATATATATATATATATATTATTATATATTCTTTAGTAAGAACAAAATATGAAGGAAATCTACTTGAACAGATTTATAGTCTATATAATCGAGATTAAAACCCATAAATTAGTTGCACATATTCGATAATATTACGTAATTAAAACAGCCCCAAAGATTGAGAAAAATCTGTTTGAAAACTACCGATACGACGTGAGTCCCGACAAACCGGACGACGTGGTCGCAATTCGTAAGCATCGAAAGGCGCATACGGATGTTGCCGACGTGTGGGCTTTGATGGAATTTAAATTGGTCGCGTGTACGAATTTGATGCGTATCCGTCGAAATTTACCGTATCGGCCTCTATGCAAATTTTTCAATTACTTTGTACACGCTCGTCAGATCGAGACGAAACTTGCGCCAACAAGACCGTATCATTTTCCTGGTCCTGTATGCCAAGTTTGGTCCGATTCTGAGATAGTTGATCGGATCGCCGTTTTGCGGCCCCACGATCCATTCAAGGACGATTTTGTGCACGGCCCACCAC